>OX388311.1:32329871-32828073 GCA_947579605.1 Athripsodes cinereus | reverse complement strand
ATACATTTAAAATTTCAATAAAAAAAAAAATATGGAGAATTATACAAAAATCAAACACCTGTGGTTCTAAAATTTCAATTTCGAAAAAATCAATAAGAATTTTTATTAATTTAAAATGAATAGGTAGATATATACCTAAAAAAAAATTGTACCTACAAATCTGAGTTAAGTATAATTGTTCAACATAAATGAATTTTATTTTTTACACTATACAATGACACACTTGGACAAATACGGGAGTTTGTAAAGAGATTAAAAATATTAAACATTATTTATACCTTCATAGAGAGTAAATGTTCACTTTCTTTTATCTATATTTATTGACATTCATTGATTGTTAGGAGGTAGGAAGTTTACTGGGTCAGCCAGTGTTAAATGAAACTGTTACTACATTTAGAGATAGTGATCCTACTTACAGCCCATCAATTCGAAACTTAAAATATTTTATAAGGCTATTAAAACAATTAGAATGTTGAATTGAATTATACATACATATGTACAATGCAATAATGTAACAATATTAAAAGAAATTCATTTAATCATACAGAGTTATGACTACATCTACATTATCACTATAACTACACTACACTATTACAACAAAATTATAATTATTTATATGAACAAACACAAAACAGTAATAACAATGATGACTCTTTCATCCATTTCTAATTAAAATTTAACAAGGGCAATTTAACCCTTCTGAAAAAATAAAAACTATATGAAAAAATATCAAATTGGAAACAAAAAAAAATCTGGAAAACGCAAACTAGCTCAAACAAAACCTGCTGGATCGGGAGTCATCAAATGCATGGTTTGCTTACAGTAATATTAAACTGAGGGATTCATAGTAGCAATTCAAGATCAAATTATCAAAACGAGAAATCATTTAAAAATTTCAAACAAAAGATAAGATTGAAAACGATAACTAGATTATTTAGCCAAACAAATGAAGTACCTAATAGCACATTATTGGAGGCTACTCAGGTTTAACAAGTAGAAACTACATTTGACAACATGACAATGTACTAAAACAAATTCATGCTCACCTTGCGTTACAATAACAAAAACTAATATTAAAAATAATACAACACATAGTTTCGGGCTGTTCTACTCAAGCTCAAAATACTAATAGACATAATCATGTCGCAAAAATAAAACATCAAAATTTAGCAACTAAACAATCTTTTAAACTCGCAAAATATAATACCTTATTATAAAAACAACCCAGAACCGGTTTTAGAAAATCAAAATTACAGGTTCAATTATGATAAAACAATAATAACAGATAGACAATTACATCATAATAGACATAGCTGTCCCAAATACACTTAATATACAAACAACCGTCGCAGAAAAAATACATAAATATACAGGATTAGCAGGAGAAATAAAAAATATTTGGCATTCTAGGTCCGTTTATATAATACCTTTAGTCATGTCAGCTACAGAGGTAACTCCGAAATCTTATTTAAATAAATAAAAAAATAGATTCACTGGTTAATTGGTACATAAAAATTCAAAAATCTATTATAATAAACACTTAATATTGTTAAAAAGTTTCTGAACATGGATATTTCAAGGACAATGCTGGTATTTTGAAACCTTTGATATCCTATATATTTGGATAAGTGATTTTTTACCGGCATTAGACTGTTAAGTTTTTGTGTGACCATGACTAATTATATGAAGACTTATCTGGTTGTAGAAAGGATATCATGATTAAGGAGAGTCTCGGTGCTTACGAATCGACACAAGGCTGGTTAAGAGTATTCTTTAAGCCCGGGTAATGTTCCCTTCTAGTATTGTGTTTCAACTGAACTTCGATAGAGTGACGAATGTTGGTAAATAAGGTTACATGTGTAAATATTTTACATCTTAAATTCAGCGATGAGGTTCGCCACCCATCCTGAATGTCTTGATTTTGTATTGGCACGAAGAGGACAGCTTGTATGTTTCTTACATGCAGCTGGTCTGCTGGCTACCCCACTTGTAGGATATGCTGTGATGGTATAGTAGTAGTAGTAGTGTTTGGAAAATTATAGTAGGTATATATACAACTTTCAAAAAATACCGAAACATGTGACAAGTACAGAGATGTGCTTTATTTCAAATAAATCCATTTCAAATGGAAATGCAAAATAGGTATTTTCCATTTTGCATTTTAAATGCCTTTTTTTTCAACCCATTTCTATTTCCATTTCAAATGCCTTTTTCAATGCATTTTGCATTTCAAATGCATTTTTGAAACATTACTCATTTTGTTACCTAACCTTATAATTTTTTCATAGTTTTTTTTTTTATTTATTTCACAATCCACGGCGTGAGCCTTTTACATGTTTAAGAATAAATAATACACAAATCAAATATCTCATTCACAACACAGTTGGAAAACAAGAATTAACAAAACACAAAAGAGAATTATTTCATAACAATAATAATTTAAGTCAAATCATAAAATATTGGAGTGTCAGTACAGAATGTCAATGAAATGTTTAGTATTTAATATGTCAAGAATTTAAATTGCAATAATGTAGGAGATGTCATGTAGATAGAAGAAAAAAAAAATCTAATCTAATGGAAATGATACAAATAATTTGAATATCATAAGAATTAATGTCATAAATAGTTGAAATGTCAAATTGTCTGTAATGATTTCAAATGTCAATAAATTAAACAGAAAATTGTTACTTATAATTTAAATTATCAATGATGTGACGTTACCAGATGAAGAAATAATCAAAAAATAGTACTCAGATATAATATAGATAAAAAAAAGTAAAACAAAACACAAACACTCGTCGAAATGCCCATTGTTAGTTAAACATTGAAATAATTTATAACGTCATGTTTATATTTAGGTAAACTGTCGGCAAAATGTCTGTATCATTACCCACCAGATTACCCAGTCTGTGGATTCGAATCATAGGAGAGTAAAATGTGTAATTGTTCCTAGTGATGGGTTCTCGAAACAATACAGTCTGTCTGGTACTTCTGGTAGGTATGTTAAATTGAATAAGTTCAATCAATTCGGGAGAGTCTATTTCTCCTCTGAGAAGTTTATGAAGGAAGCAAAGATCAAAGACTTTTCTACGATTTACTAAGCTGAGGAGTCCAAGCTCGTCCATCAAAGCCGGATAATCAATGCTCTCCACCGGTATTCCTAATTTATAATTAATCAGTCTCAAGAATTTTCTCTGTACTCTCTCTACACTATTGATGTGGATGTTATAATTTGGAGACCATATTACAGTATTATACTCCAATAATGGTCTCACGAGAGAAACAAAAAGTAGTCTATAAGACCGAATCAATCGGAGATCAGTCACCAGTCTGAAAACGAAACCTAAAGTCCTCATGGCCTTACTGACAATTTCCTCAATATGTAAGTTGTAAGTCAGATCTTCAGAGAAGGTAATACCCAGATCTCTCAAATTTGAGACACACTCAAGTACAATACCATCAATGGTATAATTGTATGAAATCTTAGATCTGGTTTTATGGAATTGAATGACTGTTTATTTCAACTCTTTCATTTCACCTGAGAAACCATTTTGCATTTTAAAAAGCATTTTGAAAATAGGTATTTTGCATTTTGCATTTGAAATGCTTTTCTAAAAACCATTTTGCATTTTGCATTTTCAAATGGAAAAGTTTCAACCCATTTCCATTTTGCATTTCAAATGGTTTTGGGTACCCATTTTGCACATCTCTGCAAGTATGATATAGAGGAATTGGATTACCCGGTTTCAAAGAGTACTCTTAACCAGCCTTGTGTCGATTCATAAGCATCAAGACTGTATCATGCTATCCTTAAGAAAGTTCACATTGATGTGTCTACCACATACATATGGTATATATTGTACACCTAATCAATTAGGTTGGATCAGTGGTTAACACATTCGCCTTGCAAGCGAGGGGTCATAGGTTCGATTCTCAGTGTGCAAAATAGTAATGTTCATTTTTCTGAGCTAATTCAAGGGTACGAATCATCTATAGTGGTTTAAACTTGATATGAGAGGAGCTATCCCTATGTACATTCTGGAACATTTCATTGGAATTAAATTATAGTATAGGTACTTAAAAAATGAACGCACTGTGGAGGGTCCTGCAATACTTATATTGAAAAAAGGTTTCTCAGGAGGGCAGTCTTACATGGCAATATCGTGTGACTATAATGACAGTGCCCCAAGACCCACCCAGCAGATAGCAGGAATAAGCAATCCAACCAGACGGAATGATCCTGGCCTTACTTGCACAGATAGCTTAAAAGAGCACCATTTTTCCACGCACGTGACCCCTAGCAGACTATACACTGTTTCTAAAACATGAAAGAAGAAAAATGGACTCCAGTGCCTCTCCTATAATGTCCACCTAAATTAAAAGGCTCTCATTCAATCATTTCGACACATTCCTTGTGTAGAGCCTCAGTAATTTTTATGTATTGTTAATTTACTCTATGTAACCAACAAATTAAGATTAGAACAGATGAAATGATTAAAACCATATGAAAAGTATAATAATCTGCATAGAGTGCAACCTGTGCATATTATGATCTTAACACTCATAACAAGTATTTTTCACAGTATTTTTTATTATAATCTTTTCATTCTTTTCTCATGACAGCTAACTTGCAAACACATATTTGACAGTTCGTCGCCTCAGAACAACAAGGTTCTATCTACATAGGGAATAACATATAAGATAGAAACTTGTTGTGATGGATTGTCACCGTCAACCAATCACAGTCCAATATCTTTGGCACATGCGTACTTAAAACCCTCCTGTCGGATGTTCTATACGCCAGTGATATGATAGAACTACTAACGCCGTCGGCCGTGAGTGTCCAATTTTTGAACCCGGAGTACAATCCGTTTTTTTACATTTTAAAATCTCGCGTCTGTCACACGGATGCAAAGATCAAAGATTATTATTTCCATATTGTTTTTGCGGAATCACGGATACTGGAACTGGATTTTGTTCGCCGGTAGTTTACTTTTGTTTAACATTTTCATATATAATATCAAAAATGACCGAAGTACTGTTTCCAAGAGAATCAGGAGCGTATATTGCCAGAAATGCCAAATTTATTACCATAAAAGAAGAAGGAATACAGAAGTTAGCGAAGGAGGTGAGGTTATAAACCAAGCTCTTATCTTTCAAAAGTAAAGGAAATATTAAATCACGTGTAGTCGTGGTATTGATTGTAAAAGTGCCACAGGTTTTTAAAAATAAATTAATCTTTGTTTGAAATAAACTCAAATACATCCTTAACATAGAGCACCCGGTAAAGAATTGGTCTCCCACTCTTCTGCGTAAGTTTCCGAGTGTCCTGTAAAAGGCAGGTGTTCGAAAAAATAAGACATTTTACATCTTAAATTTAGCGATGAGGCTTGCCACCCATGCTGAATGTCTTGATTTTATATTGGCACGAAAAGGACAGTTTGCATGTTTCTTACGTGCAGCTGATCTGCTGGCTGCCCCACTTGTGGGATATGCCGTGATGATGATGGTATACATCCTTAACATTTTAGCAGAATGCAATATGCTTGTGTCCTGAAGGTGGCATAAGGAATTGAATCCAAAATCTCTCGATTGAATGGCCGAAATTTCACCATCAATATACCTTAACTCGTTTGTTATCGTGTCTGATCTAAATTTTTCCATTCCAATAGGCTGTGACTTGACAAACATCGCTTTGTGCTCACCTAGAATCAGGACTATAGCCATCCCCATCATTGTGTCTCAATTATTATATGAGTATTATTTCTCAAGAATTCATTATCACCACAGAAACTTAAGATAATTATTAAGTTTGCTGGTATTAAAGGGTCATGTGTGTTGTATTATTTCAGGTTGTATCAAATTTTAAATCTGGTAAAATCAGTATAGCAGCATATGGAGATGATGGACTGCATCCTTCCCGAAATGAACAGTCATTGGTTGACTGGATGTTCTTGATAGATGTGCTCAATTTCTGTTTCTGGACACCAGGAGATGCCACCAAATGGAAAGTGGAGGGGCAGACAGGTTATTTGGGACTATGTGCAGCTATCTCCAGAGCAGTCAAGGTGAAAATAATTTTCATTTATTATTCTTTATGTAAGGAGTACTCAAATAAAGTCAAATTTCACTACTCATCTTGTTGTTAGTTTTTTTTTTATCTAGAAGCAAGTGACTAGTGATTTGTGCCTATCAATAACTCAAATATGTTTATAAAATTCTATGACTAATTAGTTATCACGTGTAACATTTCAAAAATATATTTGCTCTCAATAGCTGTAGTCCATTGTTGCATGTAGGTGGTCTAAAAATTCAACTATAAAAAATATTTTATGTTTTTTATCTGATATATTCGTGGTTAGATGGAAGAAATCACTTTATAGTGATAATCTCGCCACTGCACATCGTCCTAGTTTCTAAAATTTTATATTATTTTGTTAACACTGTTATGTAATGATGATGTGCAAAAAGAATAAATAAATAAATAAATATATCCAACTATGTTGACCGTACCTTCTGTGTGGCTGGCCCGTTGCTGTAGGACGAAATTCCCTATGATTTGCGAACTCTGGAGAGTGTGGAGGTGTTCAAGACGAAGTTAAAAACCCTATTGTTCAGGAGGTATTATGATTCTTGAATGGGCCCTTGCAGCGGTTTTTCCACAAAATGGCGCATCATAAATAAGTTGTCTAGTTATTATTACAATGTAAAATGTACTAATATATTTTGTTTAATTGTTATCAATTCTCATTACATGTATTGTTTTCAGGGAGGCATAGACATTACAAATCCAGAATATTACTCAACAATAACACAAGAAAAACTCGCTGAGATCTTCACAGCTGATGACAATGTTACACCTGTTCCATTGTTAGCTAAAAGAGTTGAATGTTTACACGAAGTTGGGAAAATATTGATAGAAAAATATAATGGAACATTTGTCAACTGTGTTAAAAAAGCTAATAAATCAGCAGTGGGCTTATTAAAGATAATAGTAGAGAACTTCCCATGTTTCCGTGACGAAGCTGTGTTTGAGGGGAAGAGAGTGTCCTTCTATAAGAGAGCTCAGATAGCTGTGGCAGACATCTGGTCACGGTTTCTGGGCCAAAGTCTGGGAGAATTCTATGACATAAATGAGATAACAATGTTTGCTGATTACAGAGTACCTCAGACACTTGTTCATTATGGAGCTATGGAGTATAAACCAGAGTTAATGGATTTACTAAAGCAAGGTATACTTAATTGAAATATATCCTCCTTTATATATATATATATTTTATCAACATATCACAAATCCAACCTCTTCCTATCAAAGTGATATTATATGAGTGAGTGACTTTTATTCTGCCCTGCTAAGTAAAAACACAGTAATTACTTAAACACAAGTGTGTCAGAATCACAGTCTATGTTTTAAACTACCTTTTTGTATATATTTTTTCAAGTATTAAAAAAATAAACATGCCAGGGCTTTCACAAATATCTAAATTGAATTGTTAATAGGAAAATAACTGTAAATAAAAAGACAGTGATTGTCCTGTAAAATCAGGTGTTGAAAAAATTTGCACATTTTACATCTTAAATTCTGCGATGAGGTTTGCCACCCACCCTGAATGTCTTATGTTTATTATATGCAGCTGGCTACCCCACTTGTGGGATATGCGGTGATGGTATTGTAGTAGTAATTATTTTTTAGAAAAATGCTAAGCTTAAATTTTAATATGGTGAGAGATCTAGTTACTAATAATTATTAATTCTTTTGTTATTTCTATACTTGGTATGGATATACAAATAGCTATGTTTGGGATTAAAAACTCATTGCAATGTGTTTGATTTTAGAGAAAGTTTTGGAGAGTGGTTGTCGAGAGGAAATAGAAATAAGAGGATGTTCCATACACGCTGTAGAACTGGTGACAGCCGCAGCCAAAACGATTATACAAGCAGAAAGATGTAACCCAGAGAACAAACCTTTAAACTCTACACTAGTAGATTATTTCCTTTGGATATACAGGAGAAACCATGCTGAAGAATTGGACTATATTCCATTCCATAAAGTTATTGGACATTTTTATTGAGAATAACGCTTTAGATTTAGGCCAATTTATAGTGAGATTTAAGATTTTAATAGAGTCAATATTGTATTTAATTTATTTACCCTTTATCTATGTAATATATTTTTTTTGTATATCGTCGTTGGTTCAATGAAACCTCTTATGTGCTCCAAACCAAATTTTACATGGGACGCAAAAAAACTGTTTTAAAGTCCACAGATCAACAAATGTAATCAAAATTATTATCAAATTCATGTGAAATTTTAGACATTTTACATGAAATTGATAGGTAATAAATTTGATTACATTTGTAGATCTGTGGACTTTAAAACAGATTTTTTGCGTCCCCTGTAAAATTTAGTTTGGAGCACATAAGAGGTTTCATCGAACCAACGACGATATGTATTTCATGCAGTCTTGTGAATTTTATAACTATTCAAGATAGATACATAAAATGTTATTTTTAGACATACATTTATACCCAAATAAAATTCTGATTAAAGCAATTGTTTCAAACTTTATAAATTTTCTTTTTTCTCTATTCCAAATTAGCTAAATGATACAATGAATTATATCTCATCTGCACAGTCAACAGGAAAGGTGTTCCAATGCTTACAAATGGGCTTAGGCTGGTTAGAGTGCACTTTATCTGTGGCAAATGTTTGTAATATTTTTGTTTTAAATGTTTGTGATATCTTCATTCACGCAGATGTGAAAAATCCAGTAAAATGTGAAAACTATAATATTTAGCATGATGGTTTTGTAAAGGGGCGTTCACATTTATTCACTCTGGAGATTCCTTCAAAATGAAAAGGAGTGAACAGACTAGCTTAAGTCTGTATTTTGTTCAGTTTCTAAGTTGACGGCACCGAAGATGGACTAAGTTCGAAAGGCCTCTGCGAAAATAAAATTTATACAGTGAAAGTAACAGTGTTTTAACTAAATCATTTTAATATTAATAAAAATTAACTTTCATAAGGTTACCACCGAAAAAATAGAATACATATAGTTAAACTTATCAAATTCACAATTAAAGTAGGTACCTACTCAAATATTGAACACAAAAAATGTAATAGAAAATTATGATATGAACTTTTATTATGAAAATAATAATTATGATATAGGTAATCAGTGTTTTCTGAGAGCTTATGTGTTAGGCATAAATAGTAGCACACTCTGAAATGAATTAAAATAAGTCATTAATACATTAGCAAAGGCTATTTGTCCGTAATTACATAGAAAAAAGAAAGAAATTATAAAATTTATCTATGGTGAACTTTTCCATAGAGAAATTGCAAAATATGTTTATGGCACAGAGAACCCTGACTCATTTACAAAAGTGAGGCAAAAAATCTATGAATTTTTGATAGAACGGTTGGCGAATGCGTGCGGTGTTTCCTACATTTTATGAAGTATTTCTCGCATTTTTATAAAAATATATCATTTTTACATTTATAAAAACGTAATTGGACATTTTTGAAGTTCTTTTCGACGTTTTAAGCGATTTACCATACTTCTTTTCGCCAACCGATCTGTCAAAAGTGCCGAAAAATGGTGCCTCACTTTATTACAATGAAAATACATACGAGTACTCCATCTAGGTATTATATATAAAAATCTATGGTTTATGGTTAACTATTACACACTTTTTTTTAATAAAAGTCGGTATAAGTACCCGATACTTTTTTGAAAGAGGTATTTTGAGAAAATACTCTAAAAGAAAACCGAGGAGTTTTGAAACATTTCAAATTCCTATACCATTTTCAAAATTTAGCGATGAGGGGGGGGGGTAGAAGTTTTAAGGTGAAGTTAAGTTATCAAATTTTCCATATTTGGAGTATATTGTTGTGCGACCCGGTAGGAAATCTCATTCTGAAATTTGGCCCGGCTGCTGAAAAGGTTGGCCACCCATGCTCTAATCGATTTATTACACTTTATCCGGTTATGGAAATTACTTTGTTCTCAGACAAAATATACGAGCTTCATGCTCTTTATACGGGAACATACCTGGGTCAGGCCGTGAATTTTGCCACAAAGTGACATAAAGTGTTACATAGAATATATGTAACGATAACATAAACGTTACACAAAAATGTTACATAAAATTGTAAAGCTAAGTTCTCATAAGTTAAATTTACAGGGAGAAAAATAGAACAATGCGTGACTAAAATTGGTAATGCATGTTTAAAATTTTTTTATGTTATTATTGTAGTTACGGATACATAGTAAGCTACAGCTACTATGTAAATATTGTAATATTTAGTCTGATCACGGATAGAGAGGTTATTAGGTTGTTACATTTTTTTTTTAATTTTTTTTATTTTATTTTGACATTTATTTTCGATATGTCGAACGCCTTGATCCATCTTCTTTTAGATGATGGGCCTAGTAATTTTTTTCAAATTGCGATTATATTATACTATAGACCATTAAAGGATGACGTCACAGAAAAATCATTGAGGGGCATCAGGCATCCCAACACAACACATTCACAGTGTTTACGGTGTAATATTAGGTGGGACGCCTAAAGAATAGATACCTAATAATCAAAAAAACTGTCAGTGTCGATTTTGTTATTATTTTGTCGTCTGACTTTCTTTTTTTTCTCTTATGGCATAACATCCTACAAGGATAATTTGCGCAATCTGATTGTTTGCCCCCCAAGCAAAAGCAAATACATAGACAAGACCACGTGACCTTTAATGGTCTATTGAAGAATCGTCAGTATTACGCCAAGACAATCTTCCTTTGCCTTTATTGCGTAAAAAATTACCTTGTAACTATTATTCTAATTGATTTCTGTAACCTGCCCAATATAGTGCATAGCTCTCTTTTCCGAATTAAATTTTACGACTACGTAGCTATTTTCTACAACTTCTTGTTGTCCCGTCATATCTGTATTCGCATGGCTATGTGTTAATGAAAGTGTTTGATGTAAACTGAACTTTACTGATGATTTTATGTAACGTTATATTAATTTTTGTGTAACGTGTTACATAAGCGTTACATAGCCGTTACATAAACTCACTATTTTGGTCTTTAATCAATGAAAACACATGTATTTCTAGCTAAAATCACCATCACATGATTACTTTAATCTTTAACTATAGTTTGCAATATAATTTTGATAAGAATGTGTCTTACTTACGATGATATTTTCAAAAACAATCTCCGTAACGACGTGACGATGCCCGACCGCACCGACAAACAATTAGATTACTCTAACAAAATAGCAGCTGATGCATGGACCACTGCATGACAGTTTTCTTTGGTGCTATCACTAGATAAAAATGATTCTACCATGTGATTTTATGCAAATAAAAGTTCTCAAATTCCGTTACATAAAAAAAAGTTATATAAAATCAAAAACCCGGTACATCAACTAAAAACTTTAATTATATAATGAAATAAGCAATTATATACATATAATAATATTTAAAAAATAAGCCAATTTAATGATGGTTTTGGAAAAGTTATTATTATAACTGTAGGCATAATAACAACTTCAAAATATTAAATAAATATGTCTTATGTAGTAGAGGAGACACGCGAATTTTTGGGAAAAAATGTGTTTTTTTGGTACAAATCATTATTTTTCCATTTTAATATTAATAAAATCGATGCGAAATTATATTGTGTGGTTTGTTTATATAATATGTTTCAATATTCAATAATTAGAATATCTCTATATACCATAAAAAATAAAATATCTCAAGGAGACACGAGATATGAAAAAAAAGTGGCAAAATCTACGGCCTGACCCACCTATAAAACATGAAATATACAAGATGACAAATGTTTAAATGATATTGCACTATTCAAGCATTGAAAGTTTGCTTTCTCATAAAGCAAACTTTCTCAAACAAAAATTTCACGTCAGTAACAGAAATTACTGTCACTGTCACTGTCAAATAATAACAGTTTTGACCTTGAAGTATTTTACAGTAAATTATGTAAACAAAACGGCATGGTTTTGACGTCTGTCAATTCAGTGGCTATACGTAAGGAATTTTATGTAAAGATAAACAAAGCCACGCTGTTTTGACGTCTGTCAATATTGGCAGCAGTGTGACCAGATTTGGTAGTTTCTTACTTTTTTGGTAGTTTTTGAGGCATTTGCAAGAATGTTTAGTAGTTTTTATTTCTTGGGTAGTTTTTAGTAGTTTTTTGGCAGTTTTTGTATTTAGTCGGCAAATTATCGGGTACTTGGGAAAAGTACCCGATACTTACTGATCGAAAATAATGTCAGTACAAATACCGGATACATTTTAGAAAAAGGTACTGCGAAAAGAAAACCGAGGAGTTTTTGAAATACTTCAAATTCCTATACCATTTTAAGAATTTAGTAGTTTTTGACTTCCCCATTTAGTAGTTTTTGAAAATAAAATCTGGTCACACTGATTGGCAGTCGTAATGTCCGATGACATTTCTTATTACGTTTTCGGTTAGTTTGCTTTATGAGAAAGCAAACTTTCAATGCTAGAATAGGATACACTTATCTGAAAGAAAGGGTGTGAGGAAACGCGGGCGTCCGAGAACCACGTGGCTTGATCATGTGGATCAAATTCTCAAGGACGGCGGCGTGTTGAGTAAGAGGAACCGACGTGCGTGTATGAGGAACTGTATGAATGTGGAGGAAGCGAAGGAAGTGTGTAAATATAGATGTTTGGGGTTCCGTTCTCTCTGCCTACCCCACTTGGGACACGGCGTGAGGGTATAGATAGATAGATAGAATAGTGCAATATTATTTAAACATTTTGTCATCTTGTATATTTCATGTTTTATAGGTAGGTATGTTCCCGTATAAAGAGCATTAAGCTCGTATATTTTGCCTGAGAACAAAGTAATTTCCATAACCGGATAAAGTGTAATAAATCGATTAGAGCATGGGTGGCCAACCTTTTCAGCAGTCGGGCCAAATTTCAGAATGAGATTTCCTACCGGGCCGCACAACAATATATTCCAAATATGGAACATTTGATAACTTAACTTCACCTTAAAACTTCTACCCCCCCTCCTCCCCCTCGCCGCTAAATTTTCAAAATGGTATAGGAATTTGAAATGTTTCAAAACTCCTCGGTTTTCTTTTAGAGTATTTTCTCAAAATACCTCTTTCAAAAAAGAATCGGTTCAATAGTTAACCATAAACATATATTGCAATTTCTCTATGGAAAAGTTCGCCATAATAATAAATTTTATAATTTCTTTCTTTTTTCTATGTAATTACGGACAAAAAATAACGAGAAGTTAGATCACCGAAATGCATTACTAATACTACTAAAGATAATGACAAGTAGAAGCAATGACTAGCGCCATATCCGCCGCGTGGCGCGCCCAGGCAACAAACGTCATTCTCGCTAAGTTTGGAACTTTGGCGCCGCTTGTGAGTGTTTTATTGCTTCGTTTGCTTAATAATTTTGTCAATAAATTATTTATAATAAGATATTTTTACTTTTTATGTTTGTAAATGCCTTCTGACCTATGTGATTTTAATAAATAATGATTTTGTAAAACATATTGAAGTTTATTGTCTATCAAATCCCAAGTAGGCAGAGGGGATAGAACGCCACATTTACACAATTCCACATACATGCCCTCTATTTCTCTTGCTTCTGACATAACCATCTTTCAGGATTTGGTCAGTGGGATCTCATCAAGTCGCCCAAGTATGGCCACATCACTTTATCTTTCAGCCATGTAGATTTAGAGAAAATTGGAACTGCTGAGAAAATCTGTACATTTTATTTTATATTCTGAATAAATAGATCGAAAGGAGATAAAAATAAGGTTAGGTTTGGTAAATAAATAAACTGCTATTAATTTTCAGATTAGGTTAGATTCAGTTTGTACAATTTATAATACTATATTATGCTGTATATATGTTGAAAAAAATACCTATCACCTTATATTTGAAATTTGACAAGTCGTGTCAAATTTCTTTAGTAGTATTAGTGAGCATATATATAGAATGCATTTCGGTGATCTAACTTCTCGTCAAAAAATAGCCTTTGCCTAAATTTAATATAAATAATACATGTAGTGCCGTCACAGTGCATACTCGTGTATTGTACAAGTTTTGTAATACTAATAAAGTTGTGGAGTATACAAGTTAATGTAAATACATTACATGATGGAGGAAACCAGTTCTGGTGAACCCAACTTTGTAGATTGCCGACAGGATGAGTGCGTCTTGTGTGACATGCAAATATATGTAACTGAGGATGATGATATAGAAGCCTTTCTGGCAAATGTCGTAGTGAAACAGGAACCTGTGGAGGAGGAAAGTTGCGACATTGGATATGCAGTTCCCTATGGTGATATAGATATACATGAACCTGATATAAAAGTTGAATACGAGAGAGCCAACAATGTAACAGTGGCTAGCACATCTTCCCCACTTACAGAGTGTGAAGCAGGTCCAAGTAATCAAACTCTTGTAAAAGAAACGAGCACTACAAATGTTCATAATATAAACAACAAGAGGTCGACAAAAAAATTAAACGTTTGTTTTGGGAACTTCAGTACTTTAAGCAAAATGAGGAAGCCTAAAAGGAATCACACTGGTGATAAACCCTTTCAGTGTAATATTTGTATGAAAAAATTTAGCCACTCTTCTTATTTGCAGACACATAAAAGGATTCACAGTGGAGAAAGACCTTTTGAGTGTAATATTTGTGCGAAAAAGTTTAGTCAGTCTTCTGACTTGCAGAGACATAAAAGGATTCACAGTGGTGAAAAACCTTTTGAGTGTAATATTTGTAAGGAAACATTTAGCCAGTCTTCTCATTTACAGAGACATAAAAGGATTCACAGTGGTGAAAAACCTTTTGAGTGTAATATTTGTATGAAAAAATTTAGCCGGTCTTCTATTTTGCAGACACATAAAAGGATTCACAGTGGTGAAAAACCCTTTGGGTGTAATATTTGTATGAAAAAATTTAGCGATTCTTCTAGTTTGCAGAGACATAAAAGGATTCACAGTAGGGCATGAATCTCGGAATCTCGCAATATCGGAATCTCGGACCGCTAGATCCGATATTACAATTCCGATACTGAGTGATCCAATATCGTAACATCGGAATCAGAAAAAAATCTACTCAAGTTTAAAAAGATGTATATTTTAGCTCTTTGCGTAGTGTGTGTGTTCGTCTCGCTTACTCGGACACACGAACTCACCTGTTTGAAAATGATCTCATCTATAAGTTACCGAAGATTTCCGATGAAGTGTCAATAGAAGCAAAAATCATGGACCCAGGCAAAAATTAATATCTAAGTGACAGTTCGGATTTCTTCTGCTACTATAAGAGAGATAGAACGATCATTCCATCTCGTTCTATTCGTTCATCAGTCACGCTCGTGAACTGTGTATGATAAGACGTGTTTGTGTTTTAAGTGGTTAATGTAGGTACGTGCAACGTTGCTTTAAAAGATGTGAGTACATTTTATTATCTGTTTTCTAATTCAGTATAAATATCTGTATTTAGATGATTTTATAATTATTTACAGAATTATATTTTAAATGTGTATCGTACATGTGCTATTTCAAAATAAAACAAAAAAAACGTCAAAATGATTTAACCAATCTGAAAAATCTCAATCGGAGACCATAATTGCACAATGTATCAACATTGCGCAAATTTAAATCGGAATTAGGAGGAAGGCGGCCCAACGCTTACGAATTGGCTTATGGCTGGCTTAAGTGTACACTTTATTGTTGTAATGTAGTCAATATGATTCTTTCGTTCGTCGACTTTTAGGATACTACTTTGGATTGGACCGTAAAAAGATGGTTTCTCCATTTTCATTATGTGAAAATTGTAAACAGTAGGGTAATTATTACATCACACAGGAACTATTAAACGTATTTTGATAAGGTTTTTACTTTTTAACGTCGATATTATTCATCCAGAAATTCCCGCGGGAAAAGACTAGAACATGGATTTTATCGAATTTCCATGCGAATAAAGTCGCGCGTGGAGTCTAGTATTGTTGTAATGTAGCACAGATTGGCGATTTATTATTACTAATAAAATTTTACCTACGCATTAAACCTGCTAGTCTAAGTTTATATATTTGTATAAAAAAATCCTTTGCAGGGCTTCATCAAAAAAGAAAGACACGTACTCAGAATTTCTCAGCAAACGCTCATCAAATGTATGGGATCATTTTCGTCGATCGGATGATGGCCAAACCGCTGAGTGCAAGATATGTTTAAAAAAACTAAAAACTACCGGGGGGTCTACTACTGGCTTGCATACACATTTACGAACTGTGCACTCAAAAATCACTGCAGTTGGACCTGCTTCATCGGAGAGTACTTCGAGCACATCATCATCACAAGAGCAGACGACAAAGCTCAAGAAACGGAAACTAATGACTGAATACTTCAAGTCTTCAGAATCGCTGGAGGTTGTTGTTACTCGAATGACCGCCTTAAATGGTGCAAGTTTCAGATTCTTTTCTGAAAGTCAAGATCTTCGGCAGCTCTTCAAAAAAAGTGGATACGACTTACCGAAAACGCCAAATACTATTGCGAAAATGGTTCTTGAACATGCCGAACAAGTCAAATGTGAAACAATTAAAACCATAAAGCTCATGAAGGGAAATGGAGAAAGATTTACAATGACTCTCGACGAGTGGACCTCTCTTCGAAACAGGAGATATATGAACATAAACCTTCATTGCAGAGCTTTTGGAGGTTTCGAATTCAAGAATCTTGGACTTGTCAAAATAACGGGGTCCATGCCAGCTGCAGCAGCTCTGTCCATTATACGCGAGCACCTTGCCAAGTTTAATATCGTCCTTGAAGAAGATATTATTAGTCATACAACCGATGGCGCCAGTGTAATGAAAAAAATGGGTTCATATATCCCCGCCCACCATCAACTCTGCCTCGCCCACGGTGTTCAGCTTGCTGTGATTGATACCTTGTATAAGACAACGACTACTGCCGACGCCCAACTCGAGCCCTCCCTCCAGCATGAAATGGAATCCACAAATCGCTCAGACTCAGAAAGCGACGTTGATAATGATTGGTTAACAGAGTGTGATGGCTTCGAAGTAGAAAGCTCAAGAGTTCGGACAACTGATCCAAGAAAATACAAAGAGGTGATTGGAAAAGTACGATGCCTGGTAAGATCAATCAGAAAGTCACCTCTCAAAGCCGATGCCTTGAGAGCTTACGTTAGGAAAGAGTTTGGGGAAAACATCCAGTTGCAGTTAGACTGTCGAACAAGATGGTCCAGCATGAATGATATGATAGGATCGTTCCTAAAAATGAAGGACTGCATCTTCAAACTTCTGATTGACATTAAATCAGACATATCCTTCACAGATGTGGAAATTCGGACATTAACCGATATCCATCGTAGTTTGGAAGTGGTAAAAATGACTGTATTGTCTATTTGCCGACGCGATGCCACACTGTATACGGCAGACACAGCATTGAAATTTATGCTGAATAAACTTGACCAGCAAAATACGCATCTCAGTTCAAGTCTCGCTGCAAACTTACGAAGTCGAATAAAAGAAAGACGACTATTAATAGCTGGAATATTACACTACCTTCATGATTCCGAAAGCTTCTACAGTGCTTCAGAAGACGATGTATTTCCGAAACCCACAAGTGGGGAAATATGCGATGTTATTGCAAGCCTGTTGAAACGTCTCAACTATATCGAAAAACCTACTGGCAGTCCCGGCGTCAGAGAAAAAGAGACTGCAGCGATAACAGCTGTTTCATTATCTTCCGATGAAGATGATGAGTCCGTAGCTACAGAAAGTATTCTCGCTACAACGAGTAAGCTGACTAGACATGTGTAACACTGTGCTGCGCCGCGCAATTGCGCCAACTCAATTCACTGCGCCGGATGTGTTAACTCACTTCTTCGAAATGTGTTGGCGCACAGCGCAGTGAGCGCAGGACCGGCAAAATTCGAAAGGTGTTAGTATTTAGTTGCCCGCTTTTTGTTGAGTTTTTTTAAGTTAAATAAGGAATTAAAAGTAGAATCAAGTGATATATATAAGTGAGGACATGAAATATAATGAATATATAAATAAACCTTACTTACATACTACTACTACTACTACTACTACTACTACTATACCATCACGGCATATCCCACAAGTGGGGTAGCCAGCAGATCAGCTGTATGTAAGAAACATATAAACTGTCCTCTTTGTGCCAGTATAAAATCAAGACATTCAGGATGGGTGGCAAACCTCAACGCTGAATTTAAGATGTAAAATGTCTTATTTTTTTCGAACACCTGCCTTTTACAGGACACTCGAAAACTTACGCAGAAGAGTGGGAGACCAATTCTTTACCGGGTGCTCCACGGGATAATCATTCAAAAATCATTCACTTAATAATTACATAAACATCATACGCTATCAATGTTAATTCAACGGAGTTATGATGAGAGATCTATTCTAGTTATTATATAATGACAATATAATTAAAATACACATATAGATAGCCATTCAAATTTTTTTTTTTACGTATTGGTATTCAACTCTTAGAAAATAGTTTGGTGTTACTTACATACATACAATACAATACCAACTTTTTTTATTAACTCAATGATTTGGCGCAGTGAGCTGATGAGTTACTGAGTTGCTTAGAAAGGTGTTGTGTTACCAGCAAAGTAATATAATTAACTATAATTATAATTAACAAACAAATTATAATTAACTTTAAATAAATGGGGATATGTATAAAACTAGCATCACTTTCAAAAATATTCATATTATCCGTTATAAGTATCTAAATAGAAAACAAAATTGGCAAAAACTTGGCACTTTAAAAAAAATCAGACTTTACCTACTACAACTCATTGCTCGGCACATTCCATTTTGTTGCGCCATGGCGCAATTTTGAGTTAACTCAATGAGCCGGCGCAGTGAGCTGCGCCAGAGTTACTGAGTTGACGCATGGAATTTTGTTGAGTTACCCATGTCTAAAGCTGACCCTGCAACAAGAATTTGAGAAGGAAATGGAAAAATGCAAAAAAAAGAAGAGGGCAGTGCTTCCGTCCGAAGAATTAGATCTTTTGGTATTTTTAATGACTGAAAAAGCAATATATGACAATAAAGTTGAAAGGGGAGTATATCTAACACGGGCGTACAAGTAGGTATCTTTCATCAATTTTGCCTACTAGTGTTGAAAGTGAGCGTGTTTTTTCGTCGGCCGGATATTTCTGCAATAAAATACGAAGTTCACTCTCCGACAAAATGCTTGACTCTTTGTTGTTCTTGAGAACACATTACCAAGAAAAACGAGATTTAAAAAAATAAACGTTCCTATTTACTCTTTATTTCTAATAATTGTTGTTCTTAGTTGTTAATTTTGCTTCCACATTTTAAAAAATAAGAAATTTTTGTTGATATTGATTCTGAATTGTTGTTCTTAGTTGTTGATTTTGTTTCCACACTTTAAAATATAAGAAGTTTTAATAATATTGGTTCTTAATTGTTAATTTTGCTTCCACACTTTAAAATATAAGAAGTTTTAATAATGTTGATTCTGAGTTGTTGATCTTAGTTGTTGATTTTGATTCCACATTTTGGATTATAAGAAGTTTTAATAATGTTGATTCTGAGTTGTTGTTCTTAGTTGTTGATTTTGCTTCCACATTTTGGATTGTAAGAAGTTTTAATAATGTTGATTCTGAGTTGTTGTTCTTAGTTGTTGATTTTGCTTCCACATTTTGGATCATAAGAAGTTTTAATAATGTTGATTTTGAGTTAGGTAGTTTAATTAGTAATAAGTATGGGATAATAATCTGTAAACAACTATTTTTTGTGCCAAATTAAAGAATACGAATATTTTTTTACGTTGTACTCATTTCTCCTATATACCTACCTACCGAATTTGTGCAAGGTATGAAGAAAATGTGCACTTTCTAACGAATATGTGTACATAATTCCGATACTAATATCGGAATTCCGATATTGAGTTCGAATATCGGAAATCAGTATCGGAATTGAAAATCGTCCGATATTACATGCCCTAATTCACAGTGGTGTAAAACCTTTTGAGTGTAATATTTGTAAGAAAAAAATTAGTCAGTCTTCTAATTTGCAGACACATAAAAGGATTCACAGCGGTGAAAAACCCTTTGCGTGTAATATTTGTATGAAAAAATTTAGCGATTCTTCTAGTTTGCAGAGACATAAAAGGATTCACAGTGGTGTAAAACTTTTCGTGTGTAATATTTGTAAGGAAACATTCAGCGAGTTTTCTCATTTTCAGAGACATAAAAGGATTCACAGTGATGTAAAACTTTTTGAGTGCAATATTTGTACGAAAAAGTTTAGTCGGTCTTATGAATTGCAGAGACATAAATGGATTCACAGTGGTGAAAAACCTTTTGAGTGTAATGTTTGTACAAAAAAGTTTAGTCGGTCTTCTTATTTGCAGTCACATAAAAAGATTCACAGTGGTGAAAAACCTTTTGAGGGTAATGTTTGTATGAAAGCTTTCACTGAATCTATTGCTTTAACTAAAAATAAAAGGATTCACAGTGGTGAAAAACCTTTTGAGTGTAATGTTTGTACGAAAAAGTTTAGTCGGTCTTATGAATTGCAGAGACATAAAAGGATTCACAGTAGTGAAAAACCTTTGGAGTGTAATATTTGTAAGGAAACATTTAGCCGGTCTTCTCATTTACAGAGACATAAAAGGATTCACAGTGGTGAAAAACCTTTTGAGTGTAATATTTGTATGAAAAAATTTAGCCGGTCTTCTATTTTGCAGACACATAAAAGGATTCACAGTGGAGAAAGACCTTTTGAGTGTAATATTTGTGCGAAAAAGTTTAGTCAGTCTTCTGACTTGCAGAGACATAAAAGGATTCACAGTGGTGAAAAACCTTTTGAGTGTAATATTTGTAAGGAAACATTTAGCCAGTCTTCTCATTTACAGATACATAAAAGGATTCACAGTGGAGAAAGACCTTTTGAGTGTAATATTTGTGCGAAAAAGTTTAGTCAGTCTTCTGACTTGCAGAGACATAAAAGGATTCACAGTGGTGAAAAACCTTTTGAGTGTAATATTTGTAAGGAAACATTTAGCCAGTCTTCTCATTTACAGATACATAAAAGGATTCACAGTGGTGAAAAACCTTTTCAGTGTAATATTTGTAAGGAAACATTTAGCCAGTCTTCTGACTTGCAGAGACATAAAAGGATTCACAGTGGTGAAAAACCTTTTGAGTGTAATATTTGTAAGGAAACATTTAGCCAGTCTTCTCATTTACAGAGACATAAAAGGATTCACAGTGGTGAAAAACCTTTTGAGTGTAATATTTGTATGAAAAAATTTAGCCGGTCTTCTATTTTGCAGACACATAAAAGGATTCACAGTGGAGAAAGACCTTTTGAGTGTAATATTTGTAAGGAAACATTTAGCCAGTCTTCTCATTTACAGATACATAAAAGGATTCACAGTGGTGTAAAACCTTTTGAGTGTAATATTTGTAAGGAAACATTTAGCCAGTCTTCTGACTTGCAGAGACATAAAAGGATTCACAGTGGTGAAAAACCTTTTCAGTGTAATATTTGTAAGGAAACATTTAGCCAGTCTTCTGACTTGCAGAGACATAAAAGGATTCACAGTGGTGAAAAACCTTTTGAGTGTAATATTTGTATGAAAAAATTTAGCCGGTCTTCTATTTTGCAGACACATAAAAGGATTCACAGTGGAGAAAGACCTTTTGAGTGTAATATTTGTAAGGAAACATTTAGCCAGTCTTCTCATTTACAGATACATAAAAGGATTCACAGTGGTGTAAAACCTTTTGAGTGTAATATTTGTAATAAAAATTTTAACCGGTCTTGTAATTTGCAGAGACATAAAAGGATTCACAGTGGTGAAAAACCTTTTGAGTGTAATATTTGTAAGGAAACATTTAGCCAGTCTTCTCATTTACAGACACATAAAAGGATTCACAGTGGAGAAAGACCTTTTGAGTGTAATATTTGTGCGAAAAAGTTTAGTCAGTCTTCTGACTTGCAGAGACATAAAAGGATTCACAGTGGTGAAAAACCTTTTGAGTGTAATATTTGTAAGGAAACATTTAGCCAGTCTTCTCATTTACAGATACATAAAAGGATTCACAGTGGAGAAAGACCTTTTGAGTGTAATATTTGTGCGAAAAAGTTTAGTCAGTCTTCTGACTTGCAGAGACATAAAAGGATTCACAGTGGTGAAAAACCTTTTGAGTGTAATATTTGTAAGGAAACATTTAGCCAGTCTTCTCATTTACAGATACATAAAAGGATTCACAGTGGTGAAAAACCTTTTCAGTGTAATATTTGTAAGGAAACATTTAGCCAGTCTTCTGACTTGCAGAGACATAAAAGGATTCACAGTGGTGAAAAACCTTTTGAGTGTAATATTTGTAAGGAAACATTTAGCCAGTCTTCTCATTTACAGAGACATAAAAGGATTCACAGTGGTGAAAAACCTTTTGAGTGTAATATTTGTATGAAAAAATTTAGCCGGTCTTCTATTTTGCAGACACATAAAAGGATTCACAGTGGAGAAAGACCTTTTGAGTGTAATATTTGTGCGAAAAAGTTTAGTCAGTCTTCTAATTTGCAGTCACATAAAAAGATTCACAGTGGTGAAAACCCTTTTGAGTGTAATGTTTGTACGAAAAAGTTTAGTCGGTCTTATGAATTGCAGAGACATAAAAGGATTCACACTGATGTAATATCTTTTGAGCGTATTGAAGAATCATAAGAATATTCACATGGGTGGAAAAAAATCTTTTGAATCTCTCAAGTACCTAATATAAATATAGTACGAAAGTTATCATCCGGGCTGAGTGGCCGTGGCACGTCATGCGCGGCGGCATGCGTGGCGTTATATATGCGAACGAGTGTCGGCATCCATACTCTATTGAGGCGTAATCCTTCTTTTTGTTGAAATTATTTTTATGTTTATAGATTCCAGTCGCTTCTCTATGTAATCTGGCATAGTAATTAGAAGGTGTCGCCAATTCTTTTGTACTATTAAAGTGAATGCGGTGTCCCTCGTTCATAATTACATGTTCAGCGATTGCTGATTTATCAACTTGGTTTAGCCAGCAATTTCTTTTAAGTTCGGCAATCCTCGTATTAATCGAACGTTTTGTAGTACTCGCCGCAACTATAAGATACCTTGTATACTTGAAGGTAATAAATAAATATACCCTAGTGATTGAGTTAGTTTAATTTATTATTAGAGATGCAACGAATAGTATTTATTTGACCGGATACCGAATATTATGCAAGATCTGTAGGGTGTTTCATTTTATAAGGCAAAAAATAAAATGCATTTTTTTTGCAATATTCGCTTACGCCCCGAATCTCAGTGATATAAAAGATATATATGCCAAATTTCAAGAAGATTGGATAATATTTAGAGGTGGCACACTTTGACCACTTTTATAAAAGTAGGTAAGCAAAAAATTCGATTTTTCAGTGTTAATTACATTTATTGGGAAAACTTAAAATTATATCAATCAACAATAAATGATGCAATCCTTTGTTTTGTTTGCTTGGTGACTACCTTTCTGTGATGCTCGATTGTCCTTGAGATGGATTTTCCATTAAACGGCGGCAAATAAATCATCCAACATAATATATATGTAAATTAGGGTGTCCCTTATTTGGTCGAAAAATTTTTTTTTTCAGTTTTTGAAACGCATACCCTCTAATTATGTTTATTAGCCTACTACTTACCCAAATGCAGAATTTAAAGGGTCGTTCACATACGTTCACTTTCAGTGATCACTCCGGATGATCCTCCAAGATGAACAAGTGTGAACGGGCGTTTCATCGCTAGTGATCACTAGCGATGACGGAGGAAAGAGATTACCACTCGTCATAATTTTGATGAAAGGTCCTTTCACTGAAACGACCATAAACAAGTTCCATCTTATTATTTGTTTTATTCTCTATGAATTTGTATTGAATGTCAGAATCATGTACAAAATTATTATGCAGTCGAGAGCTATATTAATTTATTTTAAATGTTATTTTTCATTTTTGAATTTGTTTAATTATTTTTATACGAAAATACGTCAGACTAC
Source organism: Athripsodes cinereus (assembly GCA_947579605.1). Taxonomy (NCBI): domain Eukaryota; kingdom Metazoa; phylum Arthropoda; class Insecta; order Trichoptera; family Leptoceridae; genus Athripsodes; species Athripsodes cinereus. Next base: position 32,803,946 of record OX388311.1, on the reverse strand, counting down.
ATACAACATGAGTGAGAAAGTAGACATAGCAGTGAAAGTATAGGATGAACAAATGTGAACAGACGTGTTCACTTTCGATGAACAGGTTTGACCCTGACACTCTGGATGATCATCCAAAGTGAAGCAATGTGAATGCTACTTAAGGAATCGTCGGCACTATATGAGATGGTAGGCCCCACTGTTGTCAAATGTGAGATTTCATAGGAAAAGTAATATTCACAAAATTGTTGCCATATGTGGAATTATTTTTTGGTCACCACGTTTAATTATTTTTGAGCACCAAGTTTTTCGACACCAGCAAAGTTAACATTCGAGCTAGATTTTATTTTTGCTGGTTTTATTTTATTTTTGCCGGCAAAAATAAAATAAAACCAGCAAAAATAAAATCTAACTCGAATACAAAGTTTAAGAAATTTGTATTCGAGTTAGATTTTATTTTTGCCGGTTTCATTTTATTATTGCCGGCAAAAATAAAATAAGCAAAAATAAAATAAAACCGGCAAAATTAAAATCTAATTCGAATACAAATTTCCTAAAGTTTATATTCGAGGTAGATTTTATTTTTGCCTAAAATCTACTTCGAATACAAATTTCCTTAAGTTTATATTCGAATTAGATTTTATTTTTGCAAATAAAAAAAAAAGAAATATTTCGCCAAAAAATCCAAATTATATTATTGTAGCAACAATTTTCCTCCATAGAAAACTATATTTGACAGATATCTGACATGGGGCCTACCAACTCAATGAGTTCCGAATCGTCGGAAGTATCTGCCTGCTGAGCTAAATATTAATAAATTATTAAATTGTTTGTGAACACTGATCCAACCGCAAGTTTTATTAAAAAGTCTTATTTTCGCAATTTTTTCTATAAAAATTATAATTTGGGTTTTGGGTCACCAAGAAAGGATGTTTGCTCTTATTGTCTTGAGCATAGAGAGAAAATAAAAAGTGAAAAAGATTCCATTATTAAAATTAAATTAATACAGGACCTTAGGATTCATTCGTTGAGAGCCAAGGCTTTCTTCAATTTCTTAAAAGAAAGGAAACCACATACCAAAACTATATCATTTGACTGCCAAAAAAACATGGTTTTGCCTAAATTGCCTGACCAAAGCTGCTATTTTAGCAGGCAACTTTATTTTTACAATTTTACGATGGTTGAAGGGTCATCAAAAGACTGTGTTTAACTAATAAAAACGTTTTTTCATACTATTGGACTGAAGACGAGTATAATAAAGGATCGAGCTTGATTGCTTCAGCTGTGTATGATAGGTTAACAAAAACTGATCTTTTGAATATATACAAACTATAAGGTTAATGGCTGATGGATGTGGAGGCCAAAATAAAAACAAAACGATGATAGGAATGTGTATGAAGTTTTTGTCTGAAGCCCCTCCTGAAAATTGAAATAATCTTTCCTATATCAGGACATTCTTTTATACCCGCAGATAGGGTTTTTGCATTCATTGAAAAGGATGTGAGAAAATTAGAGACAATAATAGATCCGTCTGAGTATGTTGAAATACTATCACAGTACGCAACTGCTATAAAAATGGGTAAAGAATGCCCTGTGTTTAATTTTAAAGATGCAGTTAATGATATAGTCAAAGGCACGGGAAATTGGCCGTTTAAATTTTCTGTATGTAAAAGGTTTATTTTTATAAGATCAAAAACATCGGGAAATGTATTAGTACGTGGAGAAATCAGTTACTATTCCGACACGGGAAAGATGTCAAATGTCAACAAGAAATTAAAAAAATCCAACATGATTAAGCCTACTCTACTCCCGCATGGCGCTACCATTAAAAAAGAAAAATATGGCGACGACAAAAAGCTATTGAATAAACATTTTGGCACACAATGGATGAGTTTGGAACATTTGAAATACTATACTGATGTCGTTAATAGTGAAGATAACACATCTGAGAACTCTTCAGCAAATTTAGAAGAAATCGAATTATGTGAAAGACAAGTTGACGTTTTTAATTTAGTATAATAATTAATGTATATATAATTAATTTAGTATAATAAGGGGGCCGTGGTTCGAAACCCAGATACATCTTTAAAAAAAAAACAATTTGATTAAAGTGTTTTCATTGAAGGTTTTTATTATTATTACAACTTTTTTATTATTATTATTACATTTAATTTTTTTTTTTTAATATTACCTTTATTTGAGAGCTTTTTTATATCTTTACTATAATTACTAATTATCATTTAACTGTTAAACTAAATATATTTGTTGGTATAACGTATGTTTGCTTTGGTATAATTTTTTTATTCAACGTCTTATGAAAATATTGAAATATTTGTTTTTTTTTTGTCCCATTATATGTTATTACTCAAAAAATATGTCAATATTACTTTAAACTTAATATCTTTGAATTTTGTATAACTTTTTGCATGTTTTAATGATAAATGTGTGTGTAATATGAATATTATTTTTTATGTTAATTTTTAATATTTATTTATTTGCTTACGAATAGGTTTTGTCTCATTATGTAACCTGTCTGTTATTTAACATATTCATAAAATGATAATATTAAAATAGGTAAGTATATCAGAATTGAGAGTTCGGTGCCGGTAGCTGAATATTCAATACCTCCAGTTGACAATATAATACCAGCAGTTGACAGGATAGATGTGAGTTCGTACATCAATCCACCTGTGCAACATGTCTTCAGCCTACCATAGCATACATCCAGTCACTCAACAAGTTAGTGCTCTTCAGAGGGCTTTGAGTTTGTTGTATGTTAATTACAATGCATTTTGTTATTATTATAAATCGCTCAGTTTCTCCTGTTTATTTTTATATATTCAATAAAACTATCAAAAATTGTTTTTATTTCCAGCTACCTATAATTTCTGTACATTTTTTTATATTTTCCTTCAATTGTCATTCATTCTCTCCATATTGTGTGTATATGAAAACAAAGTTTAAAAATAAATAATGATTTTGAAATGAAATACTCAATTTTATTAACTCATCCTATTCCCTATTTCATCATGTACCTATATGAAAATATTAAGTTATGTGGCATTGTAATTATTTTAAGAAGTAAATATAATGTTTTCTGATAGGTACTGTGTGAATCTCCATATATTGACCATACAAATGTTAAATAAAGTGTTCCATACAAAATGGCCACCGTCGATTTCCCTTCCTCACTTTTTGGCTTCGCTGTCATTCATACAAATAGACCATTAAAGGATGACGTCACAGAAAAATCATTGAGGGGCATCAGGCATCCCAACACAACAGACGATTAAGATGTAATATTAGGTGGAACGCCTAAAGAATACCTAATAATAAAAAAAAAAACTGTCAGTGTCGATTTTGTTATTATTTTGTCGTCTGACTTTCTTTTTTTTCTCTTATGGCATAACATCCTACAAGGATGATTTGCGCAATCTGACTGTTTGCCCCCCAAGCAAAAGCAAATCCATAGACAAAACCACGTGACCTTTAATGGTCTATTAGTATAAACGTTCCATCCCCTACCTATATACATCCATGCTTTCACCCAATATTATTAAATACTTTCTAAATTATGTTTGCTATGTAGGCACTCATACATTAGTGTTTATGTGTAGGTACTTTTGTAATATGATTCTCTATATATGTTGTTTTTATTGTATATTTTTTTCATGTTAAAGGCTTCTTTTTTTTTTCTCCCATCCAAAGACCTTGCCCACCTCGACTTCTAGATGTAATCCATTGTGGGATTTAGTCCTTAGATGTCTTCCCACAAACCCAAAACCTGAAGCAAATTCAAAATTTTGTGGGGGCTAGTTCCTTTGATCTGTTCTTAATCAAGAAAGTGTGAGCCAATTGTTTTGGCTCTTGTTTGCATTATTGGTTCACATTCGGTGAGTAGATGCAAAGGAGTTTCATGTTCATTCATGCAGCATCTGCACAAGTACATGTCTGTTATGTAGTTTCATTATACATATGTGTTTATTGAGTCTACAGTGTTCTGTTAGTACTCTGGTGAGAATTCTTAGATTCTCTTTGTTAAGTGCGAGAATGTCTCTACTTTTCTTTGACGAGAAACCTTCAATTAGGTTTTTGGCATGTTTATGTCAAAGGCTTATATAGCCATTCATTGTATAAATAAATATCCAAACCACCAACAATACCAGATGCTCAAATTACAATAAATTATACATACATTTATTTGTTGCATTTGTAAAAATTGCATTAGCAAGTAGGAGTAGTGCCTTTGCTATAACTTTTATTTATCCAAAATTAAATTTCAGTATCTGCAATAAAAAATTATTTAATAATATTAACTTGTTTATACAACCCTTATTTTTTTCACCACAAAGAAATATTTTAATACATAAAAATTGCATTTGATGTTTACTATCACATAGATATCATAATTAAGTGTCCAAGCTAAGGAGTTTAGAATATGTGGAGCAAGTAAGTTCTACGTCTAGCTCAGGATGGAGTAACAGCAGTAGTAATTAAAAACCATATACCTAGTTTGATAATGAAAGTTTATCTTATGAATACTGCACACAAGCACAATGATAGTAGAAGTATTCTACCCAATAAGGTATCACCATGAAAAATCATAGGGTTATATTCAATGCACATACATGAATTTTTCAGGAATAAATGTATTACGCATCAGCTATTCGTCAGTAACAAAAATTAGTCACTGTCAAATAATGACAGTTTTGACCTTGAAGTATTTTACAGTAAACAAAACGGCATGGTTTTGACGTCTGTCAATTCAGTGGCTATTCGTAAGGAATTTTATGTAAAGATAAACAAAGCCACGCTGTTTTGACGTCTGTCGATATTGGCAGCAGATCTTTAGGGTGTTTCATTTTTCCAAAGATGTGATTTTCATATGTATTCGCTTACGCCCCGAGTCTCAGTGATGTAAAAGATATATATGCCAAATTTTAAGAAGATTGGATAATATTTAGGGGTGGCGCACTTTGACCACTTTTATCTCGAACTAGTGAAATTTCTATTACTGAAGTTCTTTGTAGGCGGGCGGCGCCAAACATACAACGGGAGCGGAGCATTGATACACCGCAGGTATTGAGAAAATTGTTTTGCTCTTGAATTTAATTATTCTGGTGATGGTGTTAGTGTCATTTTAGTTGGCCATACAAGGTATAAAGTAAACAAAGAATACAAAAATCTGGTTGAAGAGAAATTGAGGAAGACGGATAAAGTTAATATCAAACGGCAGATTTGGAAGGGTGATCTCGTCGAGCTATTTGATATTTCGCGGCAAAATGTGATGGACATGACTAGCGTACCACAAGAAGATAAAGAATTTCTAAGGTCACAAAGAGAAGATCGTATGAGTTCATCAATGAGTACAATAGACAAGATTTTTGCCTCGAAAATAAGAATCTATGGCTGAAAACAATAAAACAGTTATACTGGAAGACTTATCTCCATCGTCATCAGCACCTAGTGACGAAGAGGCAGAGTTTACGCCTTCAGCAGCTGTTTGACAAGCAAGTACATCATTTACAGCAACTGCAAAGAGCCTTGGCAACAATGTCTCGAAAATTTACATATCTCCAGCCACAGTTTACCGAGCCCGGGCGATCAATATAAGTATTACGGTGAAGAAAATCGAAAAATCGCTCTTTGAAAATCCCCCACATTTGGTCTTACGCTGGGACAGTAAACTGTTGCCGTCAGTTGGCCAAGGGTGTGTCGAAACTCTGGAAGATAGGGTTGCAGTTCTAGTGACTGACTATTTTCTAAACAGTTAAATACTTCTCAAAAAGGATTGAATGGAATAAAACGGATTGCAAATTTTGTCAGCCTCATATACGTTCGCTTTTGGCACGATTCGATGGGCTCCAAAAAATGATTTGGATATACTTCAGCTTCTGGCAGATATCAAAAGAAGTGCTCTCGCAGTTGCTAAGAGAAACCTTTGGTATCTGTCAGAAAGGAAAATATAATTTAAAATTTAGAACCCAAATCTGCAAATAAAAAGTCACTAAAACGATTAGAAAGTAAAAACTTTGTTTTTTAAGGAAAAGACCTGAGCCATTTCGTTAGAAATAAAACGAAGGTGTTCTTTAATTGTTTGGGATCCACGGCGTGACAGAATACTGCAGCCATTACATATAGCTGTAGTGTGAGTGTTAAATGGATTTGTGGGCATTTATAGGAGTAATATAGTTGTATTTAACTTTTTTTTTTAGTTATAAGTTGGATGTGGAGATGAGCGGAGCCTGTTGACAAGTCATTTCAATGACTTAACGGGCTTCGTTCGTTGGTTGCACAGTTTTTGTGAATATGTCTTTGTATGTGATTTGATAAATGTGAATTATAATTGTATGTTTAAAATATGAAATAAAGATTATTATTAATTCTCTAAAAAGCCACGTGAATGCTCAGAAGGTGGTCAATGATAGCACGGAAAAGGGAATTGCTCTAATAAAAAAGTTAACGGATAAATAGGAGTCCTTGGACTCCTGAAATATCCGAGAAATAAAGATATTTCAACATATAATAAAAAAGTTGAACGAATCAGTCAGGGACGAACAACAAAAACAATTCTTGCCGATTCATGTGTATGTATGGGTATGTTGGAAGATATCGCGCTTCTGCGATAAACTCGCCCATCGCACAAAATTTATTCTTCAAGTTGAAATTGTTTATTTTCTCCTTGTATACTATTTTTGTGCAATAAAGATTTTTATTAGTATTATGTACATTAGGGTGTCCCTTATTTTTCAAAGTTTTAATTTTACAAAGCATAGGCTCTTATTTTGTTCATTTGGTCCTAAAACACTCAAAAACCAATTTTTATCTTATTCGGAACAGTGCAACCCGTGCCGACTTGCACGGAAACATCTTCATACAAGTTACTTCCCAGGGGCGGTGAGTGCCCACTGTTATTGTCACTCAGGCTCGGTTTTTCTGGTAATTACCGCGGATTTTTTTATATTTCAAAGATGTCAGTAGAACTAAGAAGTAATATAAAAAGTATTTTCTTGGTTGGTGAAGTTAATCAATAGATGACAGGTGCAATATAACCGTCCAATCGTCAAGTTCTCGCAGTTCTGTCTTTCGACATATTTGCGATATTACATTGAATGTTAGTGAAAGCAAAAATCTAGTCATTTGCGTATGCATTACATTCTGGGAAAAGGCTACAATACCTAATAGAGCTGTTAATAATCGTGTCAAGAGGTCGGGGAATTTTTATTAGGTCTGGAAAGGGCTGCCAAAAAATAGCAAGAAGATTCAGGATTTTCATCGGCACCGTGAGGAGAATTTCAACTTGAATTGGATAATTTATACGATATTGTATTCGCCGATGCTCTCAAAAGACTAAAAATCAATGAAAAAAATAAATTATTGTAAAAGCAAAGAGAACCAAGACGTACAGGATGCATAGCGGGTGTTGACAAAAAAAAATGGCTGAAATTGAAAAAAAGCAAGGCTGAAATAACTAGCAGAAGAGGAAAAGAGATTAAAGCGTATGGTTTCAGAGAGCTTGTTGGTACCTGCTGCTTTACACAGCTTTGATACACCTGAGAGAGCCTCTGGGATCCACATAAAATTAAAAATCAGATCTACTGGCGCAATGCATCAAGCACGATGGATGACAAGAGCTATTTACTCTTCAAAAATATGTTTATTGCAGTCTCAGTCTAAAATGGGCGCTAATGACAAGGAAACTTTACTAGATGTTTGTTTGTTTATTGTGGTAGTTCATGTAAACTCCTTGCTTGAATGCTATTTGGTGTTGAAAGCGCCGAATCAAGACTTGTGTTTTTTAAAAACATTGAATTGTAACAAAAGAATTGACAAGCTGATTTCCAAAGCGACTTAAAACAAGTTCAGTCAAAATTTAGTGATATTTGTCAAAAAAAAATAGCCGTCCTTTTAATTTTTATGATAAAATTGATGAGCAGACCAAAGGGACCACTGTAGAAAATTCACAAAAAAGAAAACTTTGGTGATTTCGGTAAGAGATATGAACAATCGAAGGAACAGATGCCTGGCTCTCTATATGTTTTCATAGGAATTTTTTTTAGTTATTTTGTATCCGTCAAGAGCAAAGATTTAGTTACACAACTAAAACTTGACAGCAATTTCCTTCAAGAAGGTGTATCTTCGTATAAAGAAATCGTGGCATTTGTGGAAACTTAAAAAAAGATATCTAGCTTAAAAGCAGTGAATGACACAGCTGAAAGAGCTGTTAAACTAATTCAAGGCTTTTATGGTTTGATAACCGCAGACGAAGAATAGAATCAGTTCTTATGACGTTGTGTGCATGAACATAGAAAAATGTACCTAGTCTGTAAAAAAGAGACTTTTTAGAGGATATATATAAATTAAATAATATCAATTTTGTAACTTTTTTTGATAATTTTAAGAAATGCTTCATATAAATTTGTGTTTACATCAATATTTAGTAACATAGTGATATTAAGTGATGATCTACAGCTAAATTTAAAAGACTCTTTAAGCAGCTTTTTTCTAAAACTTTGAGGCTCTGTCGGCACGGGTTCCAATCAACGTAGAAAGCTTAAGTAGCATTTACATTGCTTCACTTTGGATGATCATCCAGAGTGTCAGGGTCAAACCTGTTCATCGAAAGTGAACACGTCTGTTCACATTTGTTCATCCTATGCTTTCACTGCCTTGTCAACACTCACGGTCATGTTGTATGTAGTTTGACGTATTTATGTAAAAAAATAATTAAATAAATAAAAAAATTGAAAATATCATTTATCAAAAATTAAAACAAGTTAATATAATTCTCGACATCATGATAATTTTGTACATGATTCTGACTTTCAATACAAATTCATAGATAAAACTTGTTTATGGTCGTTTCAGTGAAAGGTCCTTTCATCGAAATTATGTCGGGTAGTAATCGCTTTCATCCGTCATCGCTAGTGATCACTATTGATGAAACGCCCGTTCACACCTTTTCATCTTGGAGGATCATCCGGAGTGATCACTGAAAGTGAACAAATGTGAACGACCCTTTATTATTTGTTTCATTCTCTATGAATTTGTATTGAATGTCAGAATCATGTACAAAATGATTATGCAGTCGAGAGCTTCATTGATTTATTTTAAGTGTTATTTTTCATTTTTGAATTTGTTTAATTATTTTTGTACGAAAATACGTCAAACTACATACAACATGACTGAGGGTGTTCACATGGCAGTGAAAGCATAGGATGAACAGACGTGTTCACTTTCGATGAACAAGTTTGACCTTGACACTCTGGATGATCATCCAAAGTGAAGCAATGTGAATGCTACTTAAGTTAATTTTGGCAACACAATCTGGCAACCCTAGCTGTGAATACGAGTACGAGGCCATCCGTTATTTTTATTTTTTTATTTCGCATCGGCTATTCGTCAGTAACAGAAATTACTGCCACTGTCAAATAATGACAGTTTTGACCTTGAAGTATTTTACAGTAAATTATGTAAACAAAACGGCATGGTTTTGACGTCTGTCAATTCAGTGGCTATACGTAAGGAATTTTATGGAAAGATAAAAAAAGCCACGCTGTTTTGACGTCTGTCAATATTGGCAGCAGTGTGACCAGATTTGGTAGTTTCTTACCTTTTTGGTAGTTTTTGAGGCATTTGCAAGAATGTTTAGTAGTTTTTATTTCTTTGGTAGTTTTTAGTAGTTTTTGGCAGTTTTTGTATTTAGTCGGCAAATTATCGGGTACTTGGGAAAAGTACCCGATACTTACTGATCGAAAATAATTGTCGGTACAAATACCGGATACATTTTAGAAAAAGGTACTGCGAGAAAATATTGTTGAAGAAAACCGAGGAGTTTTTGAAATACTTCAAATACCTATACCATTTTGAAGATTCGACGATGGGGGGGGGTAGAAATTTAAGCGAGTAACTTTTTTTCAATAGTCGGTATGAAAGTATCCGAAAAGTAACAACAGTCGGTACAAATACCCGGTAAAAAGGTACTATGTTAAAATATTGTTTAACAAAACCGAGGAGTTCTTAAAATACTTCAAATGCCTATACCATTTTAAGAATTTAGTAGTTTTTGGCTTCCCCATTTAGTAGTTTTTGAAAATAAAATCTGGTCACACTGATTGTGCAGTCGTAATGTCCGATGACATTTCTTATTACGTTTTCGGTTAGTTTGCTTTATGAGAAAGCAAACTTTCAATGCTTGAATAGTGCAATATCATTTAAACATTTGTCATCTTGTATATTTCATGTTTTATAGGTATGTTCCCCTATAAAGAGCATTAAGCTCGTATATTTTGTCTGAGAACAAAGAAATTTCCATAACCGGATTAAGTGTAATAAATCGATTAGAGCATGGGTGGCCAACCTTTTCAGCAGCCGGGCCAAATTTCAGAATGAGATTTACTACCGGGCCGCATAACAATATACTCCAAATATGGATCATTTGATAACTTAACTTCACCTTAAAACTTTTACCCCCCCCTCCCCCCCCGTCGCTAAATTTTCAAAATGGTATAGGAATTTGAAATGTTTCAAAACTCCTCGGTTTTTTTTAGAGTATTTTCTCAAAATACCTCTTTCAAAAAAGTATCGGGTACTTATACCGACTTTTATTAAAGTGTGTAATAGTTAACCATAAACATATTTTGCAATTTCTCTATGGAAAAGTTCGCCATAGATAAATTTTATAATTTCCTTCTTTTTTCCATGTAATTACGGACAAAATAGCCTTTGCCTTTTTATTTTGAATTTGAAGCTTTGAATTGTGGTTGTTAATCGCAGTGTGTATTATATCTATTTATTCCTTTTTTATTAATAAAGTACTGTATTTTCACGTAAAATAAACATCTAAAGCAGTTTTTCGACACATTTTATACGCAGTTGGCATACTAATAATATAACTTACAATATAATATATGCATATTATGCACAAGTTGTAAAACCGGCGGTTTTTAACAATATAAATAATAATCATGGAAAATCAAATTGAATCAAACTCATCTCCCCCGCCATCTCCAAAGAAACGAAGGAGATCTTCGTTTTTTGAAAGACGACAATCTATAGCAGGTGAATAATAAATCTATGTAATGCGTGAATTACATGAAGCTTTTACTTTCCTACTTATCGTTTTAAAAATATTTATTGTTTTATTTGTTGTAGTGATCCCTCAATTGCCCGAGACTACACAAGAGCAGTTAAGGAACCAAAGATTAGAAGAGTAAGTTTTTCTTTATTCTATCATAATGTTATTTACTTGGAAGTCCAAGGTTAACTAACAGAAGACATTGATGCAAATGTGTCTTGTTTGAAGTTGGCCTAAGTCTTAATTGATGTTAAATTTCTCATAATATGAAATATGATTAAACTGAAAGGATTACTAACAATATATTTTTATCATAATATATTACCAGGTACTCTGCAGCTTTGAGAAGAGAAAGAGTTGCTTGGAAGAAATTCTATCAAGAGAAAAAAGCAATGCACAGCAATAAAATCAAGTAAGTCAGTAGAGTAGAGTGCTCCCTCCTGCAGCATTTCTAGCTTCATTGTGTCATTAAATCATGTTTGTGCTTGTGTGAGTCGTCAATTTGATACATAATTATCATCAGGTAAAGCTAAGGTTGCCAGATTTTTGGACTGAAGAGTCCAGTTTTTTAGTGTTTCCCGATTGAGTTTTTTTTTGCCAACTGGACAAAAAGCTGTCTAGTAAGAGAAACCTGACCTCATTTACGACACATTAATAATAAAAAAAAATGACCAGTTTTTTTCAACATATTAGATACAGCACGAGGTGTGGTAAAAACTGCCCTTAAAAAAATATGTTCATTTTAGAAATTTTAATTGATGTACATACATACATGTAGACGATTTACAAATATCGAGCTAGTCCCAAAATAAGACATGAATATGGTGTTATGAGTACCAATGCGAAGATGCACATATACAATGCACCAAACACATACATAATTATACGTGTAACACCCAAGCCCAGGACATTTAAAAAGAAACTTACTTCAAAAATAAATTTAACCTTCTACCGTGGGCGTGCGGTCTCACAGGCCCCGCATCAATTTCGTTTTGTTAGTTTGGATCCTTCCATCCTCTCTGCACTGCTGTCCAGCTCAGAAGCTTCATATTTAGTTGTGAGATAACCATTTTGAGTGGAGGTAGCGTAATTTGTTCATTGGTATGTAAGTTATGTTGTTTCAAAAATTGGTAGCGGCCCGTAAGACCGCTTGTCCATATTTATCATACAAAATATTTTCATAGGAAAATTTTGTATTTTTTTTAATTTTTAGTACAAAATGGCTGAAAAACGACCATTTGAAAGTTCGGAAGAGTGATTTACAAATAAAACATATTTCAAGTGACTGATACTTTTTTTGAAGAAGAATTGAATAAGATATTATTTTGTTCAGATCAGTCGGATATCGAAGACGACATTGACGAATTTTTAACGCCATAATCAGAACTTGTATAGCAAAGTGATGAAAATGAAGATGCAAATGAATAGAATTTGTCCAACAAAAATTTAAATAAAGACATCTTGCGTTTGTATTGAATGCAGACAGCTCATTTGTCTGCAATACTCTAAACTTATTGACAATAAATTACGTGAATTAGTCATTTGTCAGTATTTTTTTTTCGCGCTTAGTTATTTTTATGTAATTTTAGAAAAAAATAATATAATGTTTCTGATTGGATTTTAGATCACAGTTGTTGAATAAATTGTGGCTATGTCAAAAATAGTCTAAAAATCACCTAAGTACCTACCATAGAACCTATTTTTTTATAAATCCAATAATAAATGTTTATTTTTTTACACATATTTTATTTTTATGAACCAATAATTTAACAAAGCTTCAGTTTTAAAGCGATTTATTTTAGCGCCTATAATAAAATATGGTAGTGTAAAAATAAAATCACTTCCACAGTTAAAGGTTAATAATCAGATCATAATAATAATTTAATTTATATCAAGAACTGTTCTGTTAATGTATCTGGTTTATAAGAATATGTTTATACTGTTCAATAAATTTGTATATTTGAATGATTTTTGCATTGTAGAGAGAAGAAAAATTCCATCACAGAAAAAATGACTGTTGAAACTCTATACAGCCTAATGAAAGAGGAGGACAAAGAGTTTCTGCAGAGCGGTCCTAATTTGGAGGAGGTATGGATGGAATGTAAGGAAGCCTGCTCCAGAGCCAATACATTGATGTTACTCACCACACGGCTGTGTGGATCAGAGGGGGGGGAGAGATATCAGGAATATATTACAAGTATGTTAGCACAAACAGAGACATTATAACACACGCACAATTATCAAACACTTGTCACTATAATGATATTTGTACATATTACTTCAATTTTGCGTTAGTCCTTTTCTTCAAAATCACTTCCGCTAACTTCACCTTTATTTCATTTCTTTATTTACTTTTTGTTTTTTTTTTTCTATCACCTCCATTTTCATTTTTTTTTGTATAAACTCTCATAATAAGTAAGTGTGTTTTTAGACAATAAAATTGTATAAATCATTTAAAATTCTAATAATTCACACTTTGTCGTAAAAATCATTTTATACAAAAGGTTGCCTTGAGGCTAAGATATATTGTTTAATATTGCCATGCAGAGTTGCCAAGTTTACATATTTTGTTTACGTAGATCTTTTGTCTCGAATCTTTGTACTTTAGGTCTAATCTACAAAATTTTTAGCAATAATGATTTAATTATAAATAAAACAAATATTTTATTTCATTATGGAATTCTACTTAAGGAAGTTTGTTTGCGAGGGATGGAGAATGCGGCAAGGATATTGAAAGAAGAAAAGTGGCTGGTGCTAGGGTGAATGGTGCGCATCAATCAGATTGTCAGCAATAACAATGTGTCGAACATGGCAAAATTGTTAGTGCACAATACCATCTTGGTACCGACACTTATGTATGCAAACGAAACGTGGACATGGTTGAAGAGGGAGGAAAATGGAATAAATGCTGTGGAGATGAAATCCCTGAGGAGAATGGTTGGTAAAACGTTGCGTGATAGAATGAGGGATGAGGATATTAGAAGAATGAGTGGATGCAAGAGGAGTGTTGTGGATAGCATGCGTGTAAATAAATTGAGATAATTTGGTCACGTGAAAAGAATGACAAAGAGGACATATTTGTCTGAAAGCAGGGGTGTGAGAAACCGTGTTAGAACTACATGGCTTGACCATGTAGATCAAATTCTCAAGGACAGCCGTGTATTGATAAAGATAAATCAATGTGCATGCATGAGAAATTGTGTGAGTATTGAAGAAGCGAAAGAAGTATGTAAGGACAGATCTATATGGCATTCCGTTCTCTCTGCCTACCCCACTTGGGATACGGCGTGAGGGAATAGTAGTAGTAATTTTACTTCCTGATCACCGACACAGTGAATAAATACAAAATTTTTGTTCTGAACTCACATACTTTTGGCCTTTTTTTCTCAAATCTACGAATTTTAGTTCTCTAATGAATCACTTTTCTAAAATAAACCTGTTTTTCAAAAATCCTAGCTGGCAACACTGCAATACCATGTCAAAAAAGTTTTTTAAAATTTCTTTGTTCCATCAATCCATGACTGACTTATTGATTTCATTATTTATTAATTTATGATTTTTTGTTATATTATTATATTTTTAAATCTAATTATTTCATTAATATTCTTTATCTTTTATATTTTTATATAAAAGTTATTACTTATTGTTTTATATATTGCTTGAATCGGTGGTTTTACTGTACATTGATGTGTTTTATTTTATTAATTTTATTAATTGTATTATAATATGATTGATCATTATGTTTAACTTTTCTCTTATCTTGTCTTATCCTATCTTATTATTATATTTCTTTGTTTTTGTTTTTAGTTTTGTGTCTTAGTTGCTTTGAATTTTTTAAACTGTGGTTATATAGGGGGACTCTTGTGGTCTATATTTCATTTAATTTTAATTGTTGTAATACTTGTTGTGTTGACTGTTTGTTCCCTTCGAGAAAAAATAAATAAATAAATAAATAAATCAATGATTTAGTTGTTGCTGTATCAGAATGCAGTTATTTTTTATTTCATTTGATGATACTTTCCTGAAGATTTAAGTAGTTTTTTTGTTAATAATAATGTTTGTAAAATAAGTTTATTTCAATATCACAATTTAGTACACTCACTCACCCATGTGTGCACGTGATATATATCTACTTTGTATTATGCTATTTTAGTTTAAGAAAATATTTTATTATAGATGATTCTAAAGTATCAATTCTTTTTTTTCCATCCATTCATGATATTTATTTTAAGTCTATATATATATACCTATCTAATATATAAAAGGAAGTCGTGTGTGTTACACCATTTATAACCCGATTTGAATGATCTCTGATTTGTTGTATTCTTCTCCGCCCCGAATAGCCGATAGGCTATTATGGCAACAATATTCTACATATGGCAACAATTTCCTCAAGCTTCTATGGAAAAAAGTACTCGACAACGGGTGGGGCTGCTAAACTGCAAAAGTTCCAAATGAATTTTATTTTTTACACTTTACCTATAATGACACACTTGGACAATTACAGGAGTTTGTAAAGAAATTAATAATATTAATCATTCATAAAGTCAGTGGGAGAGGGCAGAAGACCGGTGGGCCACCCTAGATGAAGCTGGCAAGGGCAGGTGTCGAACCTGTGTGTTTAAAGGCTTGATTTGGAGTGGCCAGAGGTCCTGGAAGCAGCGGTGGACAGGCATCTCTGGAGGAGATACCTAGGGGCAATGGGCCCCCGACCGAACTAGGACAGGGGGAAGAAGATGTATGTATGTAATCATTCATTGATTCTTAGGCGGTACAAAGTTCGTTGGGCCAGCTAGTATATATATAAAAGAAAGTCGTGTTAGTTACACCATGTATAACTCGAGAATGGCTGAACAGATTTGAATAATCTCTGATTTGTTGGATTCTTCTCTGCCCTGAATAGCTGATTAGTTATTAAAATGTCTTATAAATTCACGCGAAGAAAAATTACAAAAAAAATATTTACGCCATACATTTTTAATTTCTATAAAAAAAACAATAAGGAGACTCATGGAAAATTAACGATGAAGTTTTTTTATAGATTAGCCTATTTATAGAATAATTTTTGTATACATTTTCAAATTAGAATGGTTACCCATATAATTTAACATCTGTAGTTCTGAAATTTCAATTTTGAAAAAATCATGGAAAGATTTTTTATAAATTGAAAATAAATAGGTTTAAACCTACAATTACATTACATACAGCAGATAATTTCTAAACAAATCTGAGTTAAGTATAATTGTTCAATATAAATGAATTTTATTTTTTTTCACTATACGATGACACACTTCGACAATTACGGGAGTTTGTAAAGAGATTAAAAATATTAATCATTCATTGATTGTTAGGCAGTACGAAGTTGGCTGGGTCAGCTAGTTTAGTATACTTGTGACATTGTCTAGACCAGTGTTTCCCAAACTATGGTACGCGTACCACCAGTGGTACGCGACAATTATTAAGGTAGTATGCAAGCAGCCATGGCCATTAAATTGTGCAATGATTCAAGATGATGATCGAAATACTAGAGCATCGAATCCTAGTTTAGTGGTACGCTACTGATTTATAATTTCGTGTGTGGTACGTGAAATTAAAACTTTGGGAACCACTGGTCTAGACACATCAGACAAAATAGGACATAAAAATTGCAATCAGTGAGAAGACCTGTGTCTAACCAAAAATGTGTTCAAGATCGGGACCCGTGTGTGAAAGTATATGCACAGTAGTGTATACATATATGTTATCCACATAATTATGCAAAGGCAAGAGCCAAGTCTCAGTAGTGTATACATATATGTTATCCACATAATTATGCAAAGGCAAGAGCCAAGTCTCAGTAGTGTATACATATATGTTATCCACATAATTATGCAAAGGCAAGAGCCAAGTGTCTGCCCGACTGTATGCAGTGAATTAGACCTCACAACCCATACTTCTGTTGACATTGTTAACTCAACAAAAAATATTGATTATCTCAGTTTGAGATTTGTGAGGTTTGAAACATTGTCGCATAGCACAATCCAATTGAAAGATAGGAAAAAATCAAAACACAAATTGAAAAATAAGGTATAATTTGCATGTAATAACAATGTTATACATATACAATTACACTTTTATGTACTACTTACTATAAGCACATTGCAAGATAATTATATAACTTTTTCAGACATATATACAACACTGTACATATTAATCAAATAAATAATATATTATTATATGGTATTACACGTACTTTATTTAAAGTGACTGGAGTTTCGACATGTAATGTCTTTTTCAAACTAATCCTAACAACAAATATACTTAATATGTTCCTTATATACCTACTAAAAATTCTTTTACAGTTTGGAAAAATATCGATGGTTTAAAGCACAGAAGACACATGTCCGTCCACATTTGACAGTTTAGAGAAAACAGGGTTTGAAAGTTTGAGATTCAAAATTAATTAACTAATTTTAAATTAATTCAGAAGATGTCCTTGGTGGACATGTGCTTTTTAGGAATCAATTATGTCGATATTAATACATTCTCAAATATCTTATGTGACATGTTACATCTGTGCACAAAAAAATGATAATTTTAAAATGTTTGGCATCTGGTTTTTATTAAATATTTCGATAATGATATAAGAATTATTGGTTGTTATGTAATCAGGACATAGACGACGTTGTAACCGATCTTGTACATATATTAACTCATTTTACCTAAATAGTGGACATGTGTCTTTTGTGCTTTAAACCATCGAATTATTAATTGTTATTCTCTATACAGGTATATGAATAGGCTATAATATGTAGTTGTTAGGATTAATTTGAAAAAACCATTTTATGTCGAAACTTGAGTCACTTTAAATAAAGTACTTGTAAAACCATATAATAATATATTATTTATTTGATTAATATGGAGTTTTACACAATAAATACCAACAAAATTATTCAACTGTACATCTTCTTTGATCTTTAAATATTTATAAACTAAAAATTAAAGTGGTGTAAAAATCAACCTAAAATTATATTCCTGAAAATGGCCCTGTGATTTCAGTGATATTGTTACACAAATATAGTGTAAAGTTCAATGATATAGTATTGCTTGTTTTTCATATCATTGGGGACAAATCTTTGGTAAGCCATGGAACTCTTACTGATTTATGTGTTGATTTATATTAATGGTATTCCATGCATTTTTGCAACTGTCTGTTAACAGTGGCTTTTAACCTGTGGGGAATGGCGGAGTTGCCAGGCGTGGAATTTCGTGCATTTGTTTCCTTCCACAAAAAAATTCCATCCTCAAAACGTATATCTACGTGCTAAATACTGCATAGGTTAAAATTGAATTTGTCAAAGATCGATGCTGTGGTGGGGAATGGAGAGTTACCTCATTAAAAATTGAAATGAAAAAAAGGTTCAAAACCACAGTAGGCCTAGTCAAAACACATTTAAGCGTTACGTTTTCATTTCGTTTTCGTTTAAACGTTGACGAAGTTGCGAGAACGTGTCAATTTTCGTAGCTACTTGTGTATTTTAGCTACGAAAATTGATGCGTTCTCGCAACCTCGTCTTGTTTGAACGAAAACGTAACGCTTAAATGTGTTTTGACTAGGGGCCCTGGTCTATAACCTGTAAAGTTCGTAAAAAATAAAATGAAATAAATAATGTATTGCCATACTGAAAAATTACATTTCAATGACATTTCTTTATATGGTAGGTATAGTCTCCCCCTGACATACTGAAGATATGGAGATGAAATTCAAAGAATTTTTTATAAAACTATTAAACTTAGAATAATTTTTAAAATGAAACACGATATATAGTTATTCCACTATTGACTTTATTCTTGCGAGCAGGCTTTCAAGAGCTTTCGCTCTTATCGTCAGGCAAAAGTAACTACATATTGTGTTTCATTTTAAAAATTATTAATATGAACTTCCACCAAGAACCGTCGGTCTATAAACTAAACTTTACTAAACTTAGACAATAATTTTTGAAAAACATGTTTACGACAATAATACAATTCATATTTTAACAATGGCACTCTTAATTAAGAAGACGCATCGTGTTAAGGAGAACTTATAAACTACATTCAAAATAAAAACACTTTGTCAATCAATAACATAGATATATAAGTAGGAAAAATATTTAACTATGAATGAAACAATAACCATTCATCCCCTAAAATGAATAAAAATATTTGAAATATACATGCAGGGTAAGATTATTCTGTTATTCTATATTGCTAATTTAAATATGGTAACTTGAATAAAATCGAATTCACGCTTTACTGAAGACTGTGTTCGCACATGTCACGACTGCTGATGAATTGTACATTGATTGCATTGGGAATTCCTTTGGAACTATTTCCATTCAATGCAAAAGTACAGCTCTGCACAACTTCAATAGTGACAAATATATATTTTAACATATCAAATGACCTTAAATTCCCACCCATCTGATGAAGAGAGCATTTGATGCGTGTGTACTCACTGTCCTGTGGGTTTGAGACATCCCCTTTAACAAAAACAATAACGAAAATTGGAACTACCACAAAAAATTCACAAAAGACAATGTCACCTTATTCCATTGTGCCTTGAATGTTACATGAACATGTACTGCCAAATAAGGTGACATTATCTTTTCTGAGCCTTGTGTTGTAGCTTCATGTGTTAAGTTTACATATTATATAACCACATACAATGGTTAATTGAAAGATAACATCAATGAAAAAGAATAATACCTTTATCCCAAATAACACTGAGAGAAGGGTGCAAAATGTATTGGATGTCGGCAGTTGTGATGCAAGCGAACACTGTCTTGCGAATGATGTCTGCCACTAAGCACAGAAACACACCCTTAGATGTTATGATAAAATAGACAAAATATTTATAATAATAATCAAGGTACAGATATATTGCTCTTGTGATGCTTTGGTGAACTGCTTATAGATACTTAAAATATTAAATAATATATTAAACTCCTTTAAATAAAACAAATGTTTTCTATGTGAATGTATAAGGCAATGTTTGCAAAACATAGGTACTAGAAATAGAATGTATATACATACATAATTTATTATTATAATATTTACAAAGGTCCTGTCTACGTTGAAACAATTTGATTATTGTAATCAAAGGTTAAAACATAACTATATTTTCACATTATAATTCACCTGTAATACAAGCAATTTATTCTGATAATTCGTTAGATCATAGTTCATTATTTTTGATATAGTTATACCACATATATGGATTTGTATGGTTATGGTACCTTACAAGTAATGTACACTTTTCACCCGGATAGCTTTAATTTTAAAAATAAATTTAAACTAAGGGTATTTTTCACACAATGAAACATTTGTCAAATACCAAACTTGTTATCATTATTATGTTTTACTAGTATATTTATCAATCAAATATATAAAGATGTAACTCTTTACCGTGAAATAATTATATAGTATTATTCTAATTGCGTAAAACTACAAACATGTAAATTATAATATAAAATACATATTGTCACTGTATGTCGAATATGAGTCATGTTATATGCACAAGGTTTTTACGTGCTTGAAATTAAGAGCCTGATATGATATTAAAAACATTATTCAAATTATTATTACAAAAAACTTGATAATTTAAATAATGTTTAAAAACAAAAATAGTAAAACAATAAACACTGTTTTCGTTCACTTAACAATTTAATTAACCGAATAGCAGAGGCCTTTTGGAACTAGTACATCTTCACTGCCATACTTTAAGAAACTAAACAAAAACTTAAAGACATACACACAATACAGTTGGATACAGAAATATAAAACCAAAATAGAGATAAAATAATTAATATCCCACTCACTCTCCTTTACGTCACCACCCCCAACCCTCTAACTACAATATCTTGTTTGTATTTATCATAGGCTTATGTCTGTTTTTGTTTACTTTGCGCTGAAGATGGCTTAGTTCCGAAAAGTCTCCGCTGTTAAATTAAACTGTTAAGTGAAATAAAAAAACAGTGTTTTTTGTTTAACTCATTATTATCTAATTGTAAAATTGAACTTTCCTAGTTTTAACACTGAAAAAATCAAATCTATACATAGAATATACAATGTTACAACAATCATTTTATTTCAAGCACGTCAAAATCTTGCGCACGTTACTTAGCCCATATGTCACATATAGGGACAATATATAAAATAAGGCATGTTTGTTTCACTTTACTTAAAATATTTTTCGTTAATGTTTTTAAATGTACATGTAAATAAATAAAATACTACCACATTTATGTTGTTCTATATTTAAAATCAAGGCACATAATTTATATCAAATGTTTCATCTCATCAACAGGCATTTATTTTTATTTTTGAAATAATTTTGATTCAAAATTATCTTGTTACATTGATATAGTACCTAGTGATATATCATGAACTCAGGAATATAGTAATGTTTCATGTGTTACTTGTATATTATTTATGCACTTTTTCCTTTTTCAAATGTAAATAACAAATACATTTTGAGAAAAAGAACAAAATATGACATACTTAATACAGATATGGCATGTTAGAATATCTTTGAGAACAGGGTAGTAATATTTCTAGCTTACAACTCACTGATAGAATGAAAACACATACAACTAAATATAGTCTCATTTTTGGTTCAACTTTTCAAAGAACGCCAATTTGTTCTTCAATGATCCTGGCTCAGGTTGTGGACTCTCTGGTCTATCCTTCTTTCCCTCTTTGATGGGATCGCCTGCTCCCTCTGGGATCTCCTTGCTACCTCCAGGATGAATGTTGGCCTGCACAGGCATAGATAACTTGAGTTCGTCTCTAAACTCTTTGGGAATGCTCCTAGCTGTTAGACTATGCATGTGGAGTGGTTGCCTCAGATTTGTTTGACTGTTGGAATATGTCTTTGTGATGGCCGCATTTGGGAAGTCTTTGCTGATTTTTCTTTTAGGCTGAAATTTGTAACAATGTTTCATTAATTTCTTCTTTGGATAAAAACTTTACTGTAACTTAATACATAAATTTAATTGATTATGTATTTTATTCTTTACTGTGCATTGTATGTTATTTATTAATTCACAATTTTGGTTTGAATGTGTAGATAAATAGGACAACTGAGACATCCAGCTGTGTGATACTCTTTTAATGTACATTGTATATAAATCAGTTTACAAAGGTATACAAATAAGAAAATTCAATTCACAGAAAGCAACCCAATTAGTTAGTTTAAGTTATTTATAGATAAATATAGACAGAATAAAAATAAAAGAGTTGGTAATACTGAATTTTAAAAGATGAATAGAAGACTGAATATAATTGAGTTATTGGAAGAATACTGACTTATCTATCAAAATGATTATACATGTTATTTTTTAATATTCACAAGAAATGGCAGGCATTCTCTTGTATTCCAGCATATTTCACAATCTAAATGTTACAATTTCTACTTACTTTTATTTCTGGAGTTGTCGTCTCCTCTTTGCTCTCCGTAACAAACTTCCTCCTCAGATCTTTAACAGATGGTAAGTTGATATCTTCCTCGATAACCTTTCCCTTCTCCTTGTTCTTCTGTTCTATAGCTGCCAGGTACACATCTCCTGTTGACTTCCACGATTTATTAATATTATTTAACATGGATGATGTTATTTTATCTTCAATGTAATCTTCCTCAACCAAATTATCATTGGTGATATTTTCTTCAGGGTCTATGAGCTTATTATTCTCTGACGACATGATTTTTCCAGTTTGTATGTTGTAGACAAGCATGGAGTCATCTGGACTACTAATACAGTCACTAACATCCAACATATCACTCTGGGCTGTAGAACCATTGGTTGTATTGTGTACTGTGGAATCTGTTACATCGGATAATGTGTAGTCATACGTAATTTCTTTGTAAGTATGATCTTCATTTCCAATCACCACTGGTGTGGCCGAGTATAAGTCAGGTTCTGAAGTGGCTGGCACAGCTTCATATAACCCATCAAATCGTTTGGACTTAGTTGGAGAATATACTTCAATTTGTGACTGGGATCTTTCCATTTTAATCATATCTTGACTATCATCTGTCTTCCTCCATGTCTGAAATTAGAATATAATGATAACCATTTTAAAAAATGTACTGATTACAATATAATTGAATTGTTAGTTTTAATAATATTAATTTCATGCAAATACAATCCTTTGATTTAGTAATTCACACTTTAAACATACATCATTATAGGTTAACCTGACATTCACCGAATAATGCACTAAATTTCTAATTAACATTCATTTTATTATCTACAGTTTGTGAGATATTTTTAAAACATGAAAAACACTTGGTAATTAAAGATTGTATGTTAAGGTTGGGTTAGCTATGTCGTAATGGTAGGTTAGTGCACACATAAAACTATTTGGTTAGTTTAAGTTGTTAAATAGATAGATCATTTGGGACTCACCGTTGTAAAGAAAGAGAAAGATATAAGGGTCACCCGCGCGAGATTTTAAAATGTAAAAAAATGGATTGTACTCCAAGTTCAAAAATTGGACACTCGTAGCGTTAGTAGTCCGTTCCTTTGTCGACAGCCAACCCACAAAATAATTTGAAGATAATAAAACAAATATTTGCAACATAATACATTTTGTATATTTTAATATTTATTTTATACATCTTACAGTACACATATTTAATAAGATACAATGTATTGAACTACAAAATGTACAAGAAATAGTTGTGCAAAATGTACATGGTGCACCTTTCCACTATTAGTTATAACGAATATTCAAAATTTTCGTTACACCTTTATTGAAAGAGATTCATCATCAATTCCGGATACCGCAGAAGTCTGGGGACTTCCATTTAACCTTAGTAATAATTTTCTGTGTAGCGCCTAGCAAAGAATTGGTTTCCCTATCTTTTTCGTAAATTTTCCAGTTTTCCAAATTTTCCATTAAAAAGCAGGTATTTTACAATGTAAGATGTCATCTTAAATTTTGAATGTCTTATACTTGTAATGGCACGGAGAGGACAATCTATATTATGTTTATTACATGCGGTTAGTCTGCTGGCTACCCCACTTGAGGAATACGACGTGCATGTGTAGGAGTACTAGTATACTTAATTATTATTTATTTAATTTTTCATTAATAAATGTCTTGTAAAAGGCGGATGTTCGAAAAAATAAACACTTTTACATCTATAATTCAGCGATGAGGTTTGCCACCCATTCTGAATGCCTTATACTTTTATTGACACGGAGAGGACAATATATATGTTTATTACATGCGGTTAGTCTGCTGGCTTCCCCACTTGTGGTATACGACGTGAACATCATCATAAAAATAATCGAAGTTTTGTTGCATTCACCTGAACTAAAAAATCCCCATATAATAAACACGCAAGCTGTCCTCTTCGTACCAATATAAAATCAAAACATTCAGGATGGGTGGCAAACCTTATCGTTGAATTTAAGAAATAAAATGTCTTTATTTTTTCGAACACCTTTACAGGACACTCGAAAACTTACGGAGAAGAGTGGGAGAAGAATTCTTTACTGGGTGCTCCACGGGATGAAAATTAATTCATTTAACTATGTAACCCTTTCTTTTTTTCCATACAAAATAATATTATAATACATAAAAATTTGATTTGATGTTTACTTTCACATAGGTATCAAAGCTAAGGAGATTGTGGCGTATTAAGTCATATGAGAGAACTACTAACGCTACGAGTGTCCAATTTTTGAACTTGGAGTACAATCCGTTTTTTTACATTTTAAAATCTCGCGTCACCCGCATGTACACACCTGACACAATTTCTTTTTACTTTTATAGGAATGTTTTATTTTTAAAACGATATTGTTGTTTTACTTTCAAAATTTTGATTTATTCTGTTATTATACATAACTCTTCAATTTATATACAACTATATTAACCTTTAATATTTCATGCTTAAAACTAAAGGAATATATTTAGTAAATATTGGTGCATTTGCAAAATTTAGATATTTCTCAATAGTTAAAAATATGTCTCGTCTCATAATGATGACTTT
Organism: Athripsodes cinereus; assembly: GCA_947579605.1. NCBI lineage: Eukaryota > Metazoa > Arthropoda > Insecta > Trichoptera > Leptoceridae > Athripsodes > Athripsodes cinereus. The sequence continues at coordinate 32,778,870 of OX388311.1, read as the reverse complement.
CACGAAAGTTTAATTAAAGTTGTTTTTAATGAATTTTGAAAAACTAAGCAAGAGACTAGTAAACATTTTAAATTGCTTTAGTTTTAACCATGCAATATGTACAGAGGGACTTAGTTATATCTACAATATTAAATACAACAGTTACACAGTTAAAATGTAAATAATTTATCATTCCTCGTTAACCTCAAACTACCTCCAAACAATTCTTTAACACTACCTCTTTTCTTTATTTTGACACCTGATACATTTAAACTACTTAAAGATCTTATACCACTTAATGTCTCTAATGTATGTTCGGTAATTTGAACATCAGAGGGGATATGTAATCTCAAGGAATCGTCTGAGCTTGATGATGTAACATCAATGTTTGTAACATTTTCTTTGTTACTGTCCAATATAATTGTAGTAGCTGTTTTCATATCGCCACCACTACTTTGTTCAGAATAATTACAAGTTTCATCATTCTCATCAAAAAGTGGATTGACAACAAAATTTTGTGTGTATTTGAACCTGGACTTCATGCAAACCCGTGGTATATTTCTGTGCAGTGCAAATCTTTCCACTTCTTGTAACAAAGTGTTGGAACTTACTGCAGTTGGGGCTTCAGATGACGATCTTACAAATCGTCTGTCTGTCTTCACATCGTCATGTTCTTGAGACGAGTCTTGGGAAAATTTCCTTGTCTGCTGCAGTTCTTTGTATCCAGTGGCACTTTTGGATTGATTTATGTAATAGTCTCGTCCATACCTAAAACATATGGAAACATTTTCATCCGATTGAAGAACATACAGAGAATAGTTGTTTATCAATTGCAGAATGCCCATGACAGGAAAAGGATCAACTCATTTGAATTTTTTATCTATATAACACGTATAGACAATTCACACAGATATGAATCTTGTAATATGGGTACTAACACAGCGCTACACATATTATGTACTATGCACTAAACACATAACATGCAACACCTAGAACTGAAACAATTTGAAAAAGGTCATTCTTCATTTTTGAATTGAATCTTATTCAATATCTAATACTTATTAGAATACCTTTTGAACCCTGTGGTATCCTCTTTGAAGACCTCCTGCAGAGTTTTTGTCTTGGGTTTGATCTCTTCGTCTCCATCATCCAGTGATGGATTGGGAGTCTTGGGCACAATGTCATACAAATATAATTTGTTCTGCTTGCTCAGCCTCCTCTCTATGGCCTCGGGGGAGTATGGATTGTTTTCCATTGGCACAGCGTTCAACCATTTCTTGTGTTCTCGCTCAGCGATGGAACCTTCAACAAAAACATAACATAAGAACTTACCTCTCTATCAATCTATACCCTCACGGCATTTCCCACAAGTAGATTACCCAGTGGATTAACTGCTTCTTATGAACATGCAGTTAATCAGGTTATTCTATCTGAGCTGTATAAAAATAAGACATTCAAGATGGGTGGCATACCTCATCGCTGAATTTAAAATGTTAAATGCCTTATGCAGGATGTTTTACGAACACAACTTTTACAGGACACTTAAAAATTTAACACAGAAAGGAGTGGGGGATCTATTCTTTTCCAGGAAATCCATTATTAAAACACTGTTGCATATTCTCATTGGTAATATTATCATTTTTCTTTTTTGATATTCTTACTACTTGTAGACTTCACTGTGGTCAATTGAATTAACTTTTAAAATAGGTTCTTGTATTATTTCAAAGTCTTTTTGGCTGATCTAAAGCTATTGCCAGTTAAGAATCTCACAATTGAACAATTTTTTCCTACTTGAAATTTAAATATTCTTATATTACGTTGAAAGTTAATTAATCGAAAATTAACTCAAAAGTATGTTTAGTTGAATCTATGAATGAATTTATTGCATGTATTCAATAGTTTGTTTTGAATTAAATGACTTGCTTACAAGTTTTATATATAATCATTTTAGAATGATATGAAAGCACTGAATGTAAATGTTGCACACACACACACACCATAAAGTAATTTGTAATTAACTGAATAAAAATAGTATAAAATATAAGGGGCAACAATAACAGTAATAGGCAACAATTGTCTTGGATCATCCATACAACAATAATAAGACTTAAAAGTCAAACATTTGATGGATTATCCTACGCCACAATAATAATAATAATAAAATTTGTTGCACAAAATATTTAGATAAAAATAGTAAGATTACAACATGGTATAATCAAATATTTTTGCACAATTGGCAAGTTTATCGCAGAGATGTGATATCTTCCAACTAACCCAAATGTATTAAGACATTTAAGACACAAAATAAATTGATAAAAATTAATTAGTGTATCAAAAAATTATAGTCTTGCGTTGATAAAATAACTGAGCAGTCAAATTTAATAAGTAGAAATTATCAAGAGGAACTTTGTGGAATGACATTTTATAAAATAATAAAATAAAATATTACGAAACACTGTTTTACTTCCACTTTACTTCATTCAAATGTCAGAACGTTTTTGAACACTACGTGTTCATTATCAATGAAAATGCAGTTAGTGTTCAAAAAATTCTGACATTTGAATGAAGTAAAGAGGATGTAAAACAGTGTTTTGTAATATTTTATTTTATTATTTTATAATAAGTAGACATATATTTAATTTTTTTTAAATATGTATCTGGAGTTTTGTTATAAACCCAAATACAGCTTTGAACACCTTTCACAATATGCTTAAAGCTTGTGTCACGAAAGGGGAGTTTGCCGGCACTTGGGATCGAACCGTGCATGAAGCCGAGACTCTACCTCCAGGCTACCAACAAACTCAACATACAAGTCATCCTCTCTGTACCTATAAAAATACAATTTTCAGATTGAGTGACATAGCTCATCACTGAATCGAAGGTATTAAGTGTCTTTAGTGATATCTGAATTTTACAGAAAACTCGAAAACCTACAAGAAAGAGTGGAAATTCTACTCTTTGCCGAGAATTCCACGGAGTATGTTACTATACCATGTTGCATGATTCATATATTTAACAAATCATTTGTTGAAATTGAATTGAAAAATAATGGATTTACATAAATTGCCAGTGCTAAATATAAGGTTTACTAAAGAAATAGGTGATGGATGTGAAGTAAAAACAATGATAAGACATACTTTTCTGTGTTAAAATGAAATGAAATGGTTTTGCGCAGAGAGTTGGGCAAATGAATTTTAAAGCTGATGGAACAAGGAACCATTTTATAATTTGTATTTACCAAAGGGTTTGCTTATGCCAGACGCTTCCTCACTGATTATATTATTTTGTTGTCCATCCATCTTGGCAATGTCTGAGAAAAGTGGAAGGATAGACAAATATAAAATAGATTTATTTTACAATAAAGCAAATTACTCATGTAGGCACATCCATTAGCCAGTATTAAAAAAAAATCACACATAATAAAAGTCAATAAAACCTGATTCTTGCAATAAATAATGCTCGTCAAAATCAACAAGGAAAAATGAAAATGATTATAAATAGATTTTTATTTAAGTTTACTGTACAATATTGTGGGTCTGAGTGTTTGTGGATTTGTTCTTGTTCACGACTTATCACTGTTTACCATTTTTTGTTGATAGACTCCAATGACTGGAAGTAAAAGTGCACAAAAGTGATATTTTGTTTTCTCTATCATCATAATCTTGCCCTTCTATGCTCCTCTCGGGAACGCACAGTTCAGAAACCAGGCCCCTCTATTCAGAGAAATATCTGTGTTCATTTTTTAAAATTATTCATATTTTTATATCTTTTATTCTTCACTGTACATTGGTTACAATATTATTTTCAAATCAATACAACGTATCTTAAAAAAATATCAGTTATACAATTCAATGTACAGAGGGCGAGTTTATCACTGTAATGGAATGTCTTCCAACTAACCCGGTTATTATAATGCCCATATGATACCACATATACATAATTCTAATAAATTTATTTATTTTTATTTCGACTAGTTTCAAGGAATGTAAATTGAAATGAGTGTAATAATAAATAACATATTATAATCTTACCTGGAATAAATTCTTCAGTAGGCATTTCTTTCTTCAATGGTGACCTAAAATAAGAACAAAACTTTAATAAAATTCAGTCATAATTACAAAAAACATACATATTTATTCTTGGCTTACTAAACATGTCTAAAGTTACCCCCGACTAAATCACAACCCTTACTCATAAAACATTTTATGCATGCATTCAAAAATTATAATTTTGACATTTTTAGTAAAATTTAGATCAGACATGAAGTTCCGCTCCATGTTCTGTGGAACACCCTTCAAGTAATAATTAATCTTCCGTAAGTTTTAGATCGTCCTGTAAAAGACAGGTGTTTGAAAAAAAATTATCTTCAATTCAGCGATGAAGTTTTCCACCCATCCTGAATGTCTTGATTTTTTATGGCACGGAAAAGACAGCTTGCATGTTTACTTCATGCGGCTGGTCTGTTGGCTACCCCACGTGGTGTATTATGTCGTGATGGTTTTGTAATAGTAGTAGATAAAGTTGTAACAATGCTAATCTCTGTTTGTGATTTGAGTGTCACTCCTAGTCAAGTCTAATAGTTGTAATATCAGCTATTCCTTGGTTGTGTGTAGGCACATTGACTTTGCATTTTTTTACATTTATTGTGTTTACCGCTCTATCAGAGGCATAGGATGAAAATGATTCTTCATCTGAGCAATGTTTTTATTCTTTATTTCATTTATTTGGCTTTTCAACAGGTTTTTACAAATATAAATAAAGTATTCATGTATAAAAATCACAATTATTGAAAAGCTCATGCATTTACAAAAACATTTTTCCTACATTACTAGTATATTAAATAAGTGAAAAAAATAAACAAAACAGAACAATAAAATAAAAACAAAAAAAATATAAACTGTGTTGTGATCACAAAAGACATTCTACCTATGCGAAAAAAGTCATTCAGGTCTTAGGGATTATTGCTGACAAAAAAATAATTTTCTATTTTATTGATTATCATTGAAATATTATGAAATTATTAATTTTCTTTACCTTGGTGGTGAGTCTGGTTTTGCATTATCCTGTTCCCTAATGTGGTGCTGTCTCTTGAGGCTGTCCATATGTCTCTGCACTGGCACTGTTATAGTCTCCAAATATTCACTGTCTCTCTGATGTCCATCCACATCTGGAATATCAGAATATCAAGACTTAATTTTAAATATTTTAACAATTATAAAGGAGCACAGCCACTTTTTATAAAGGTGAATAAAAATTCAAATATTAGTTATGCTAGAAATAAACTCAGCACAGATTCAAAACTTGTTACACTTAAAAATCTTACTAAAAAATGTACTACTAAAAGCATGTTACTCCATAGGGCCTATTAAAAAAATACAAGAGAAGAAATTGGTAGTGTCGAAGACAAAAATGTGTAAATAAATTTAGCACAATAAAAAAACATGCAAGAAAAGCCAAATATTATAACCCAGTTTGCATTCATGGAAATAAGAGCTCATCATAAAATAGGTATATTCTTTGAATTATCTATTGAAATTGCTAAATGTATATTCCATGAAAAGCATTTTATCAATCAATTGAAAAATACAAATCACCAAATTAGATAAATTTCTATGAAATCATACCTTGCTTATCTTCCACATCTAGATTAGCTGGTTCATTGACATCCTTTGCTATGAAGGTATTAGGTTCCACTTCAATAGATGGCAGTGATGTGTCCACTTCATCACATTGCAAACTTTCAATCAAATCATTTACAGTTTCAATTCTTATTTCATTCCAAGTTTCTACACTAATAGGTTTTCCACAAACTGGAGGATGGTCTTCAACAAACTCTCTTGTTTTTATTGTATGAATATCATTTTGATTACTGACAAGTTCAGTTATTTCGGGTTTTTGTGTTACCAAAACAATCTCTATTAGTCGTTGAACATTTTCAGTTTCAGATGTTTTTTCTACTTGTGTTTCTATAATTTGAATGCTTTCTTCAATCGTATCATCAATGAATATTTCGGCTTCTTGTGTCACATTTTCAATAATATTTTTATTAGTGATATAATCAGGTACACTGCCACTGTTTGCAATATCAATTATACTCACATCTGGGGTAGAATTTGAATAATTTTCATTATCTTTAGCTTTTGTAATTGCATTATCTTTTATGGCTTGGTTTATTATTTCGTCGACTTGTGAAGCAATATTTTGTATAGAAGCGTCGTCTAAATGAATATTTTCTTTAGATCTTAATTTTTCTTTTGAACTAGTCACTTCACCTTTTTGAACATCCTCGTCAATAGTTTTAATTAGTTTAATTTCTACTTCATGAACTTCCTCGACATTATAACTATTATTATTTTGATTTGTTTCTTCTACATTTTCCTGCACTTCTTTGAGCATAACTTTCGATTCATTATTGGAAATGATTGTAAATGTTGCGTTGTTAGCTTTAATGTCCAATGTACATATATCATGTGTCTCAGTTTCAATTTGATTGTTATCAACATCTCTGATATCTTCATCAACTGTATCACGAGTAAGAATATCATTATTATTCGTTTCTCTGGTGATTATTTCCAAGTTTTCCTTTTTTATTTCTTGAACATCACCATTCTGTATTCTTTCATTTAAAACTAACAATTCACTATCAGTTTTTATTTCTTCAACTTTAGCTTGCTGAACATCATGTGATTTGCTGATATAATCAATGCTATTAGGTGGTGACATGGTCTCAATATCTTCATTAATATCATCGAGAATGTAATGTAGCGCACTCATTTTATCGTTGTTCGACATATTTATTTCGTTAATGTTTGATTTATTTTCCGAGTCTCCGATTTTTATTAAATCTGCCGCTTCTAAGGAACTTATATTTTTACTGTTTATTATTTTACTTTCTTCTTTACACTCACTGAAACTTTTATCACAAATGTTGTCACTATTATTATCACACGAAAGATTTAATAAATCTGATGATTTATTTTGATTATGCAATGTTGATTCTTCAATTCCTAATTCTTTTTCTTTGTTGACCAGTGTCTCACTCCAATTACACAAAAGATCGCGATTATCAATATGACTAACTAAATCACCATTGCCTGTTTTTAGATTATTTAATTTGTTTATTTCGCAATCATTCACTGATAATATGTCAATCACTTCACCATTTTCTTTATTTACTGATGATTGTTTCTCAGAGTATTCAAGAATACTTGATTGTTTCGCTTCCACTGTACAAATGTTGTTGTTTGTTTCTTTCACATCAGGTTTTAGAATAATATCACTAGTTTCATCAATTTCTGTTGTTCGCTTGTTTTCAGATATTTTAATTTCATTTTCATTGATGTCTTGATCAATCAGCGTTAATATTGGATTTTTTCCTCCGATTATAGTTTTGGAATTAATAAGTACTTTTTTGATATCGTTTGATTCGTCAGACTTTTCATCGGATTCCGATCCAGCTTCTGATAAATCAGTGGTATCTTCAGCGTCACGATCTCCAATCAATGCTCTACATTCTGTGTTAGAATTAGGTACTAACATAGGAACAGACACTGACTGGGTATTCTTGATCTTCTTCTTTTGGAATAACCAATTTTCTTCCCATGAATTATTGTTCGTATAAATATCTGTATTGTTATTTAAGGCTTCATTTGTATCAACAATAATATCTTCATTTACGAAGATTTTTGAAGTCGGAACACCTGTAAGTATTAAACACAAAATTAAACTAAAGACTATATTCTTTTTATAAAGAATGTTATTTGATTAGATAGCGTTTGCAAATATGTCATAGATAATATTATTAATTTAGATGCATATCAGATAAATATGACAACCTTAAGTTAGTAACATAAATATTTGATCAAAATGATTCACAACAGATGTAGGTGCTTATAATGTATTAAACCCAAAAAAAAAACAGCAACATGCTGACCTTCTAACTCAATGATATCTCCTCCGTATTCTGGAAAGGCCACTCTTGTTTTGTTCTGAAAGTTGATAGTAGAGAGAGCGGCTTCTACTGGATCCTTGTAAAGGGAGTCTGACACATCATCGTCATCACTTGAAAATTCATTCTTCAAGAACGCCGTTTTCTGGAAAATAAAATATGAATTATATTGTTTATATCTGTGGGCCTAGTCAAAACACATTTAAGCTTTAAGTTTTCGTTTCGTTTTTTTTAAATGTAGACGGCGTTGCGAGAACGTGTCAATTTTCGTAGCTACTTGTGTATTTTAGCTACGAAAGTTTACTCATTCTCGCAACGTCGTCTACATTCGAACGAAAACGTAGCGCTAAAATGTGTTTTGACTAGGCCCACTATTATTCAGGAAATCACTAATTCACTATTCTGATGTCTGCATTTAGACTGCAGTATTTCACTTAATAAAAATGGATTTTTTTTAATAGTTTGTTTCGTAAATATTTATCATTAAGTTCTACTAACCAACGGAGCACTTGCTCTTCCACTGGAATCTGAATTTGCGTAATCGTCATGACTAGCTGGTTCTGGACTAGATCTATCCAACCCTGTACTCTCCCTGACACTAGTCCTGGGCCTCCCTCTTCTTCTTGCTGCTCTTCCTAAAGGAGCCTCATCACATCCAGGACTGGAACTGCCAGAGTGGACGCCGCTACTGCTCGCTCCAGTACTGCGCTTCGGGTCATGTTGGTACCTGTCTATCACCTGGAAGCAAAAGAGTACGTGCGATCACAATTTAATTCAATATTTTCTCAGTGCCAATTATTACATAATATGCATTTTGGACGTCTGTTCAATAAAATTTAAAATTTACTTAATTAATGAGATGTTCCATTTTTAGACCTGAGTGACGAATGTTTTTTAATTCTCACCAATGCTACGTGTGATCCAATTAATAATATCTCTCACATGATTTTGATTGAACAGTCAAAAGTGTCAACACTCAAAGTTGTCAAAGTCACTGATATATTAATTATCACCTGCTCAGGATTTAGAAGATTATTTTCTGAGTTGCACGGCTCCATAATATTATTGTCATCACCGATCATTGCGCGTACTATGCTCATGTAAGAAACACCACAATTTTAAAAGCTTGCGATCCCCTCTGCGGGAAGGCAACAGTTGTCCAGGAAGAAAGAAACATGTGAAACATGGAATTGAAAGATATCAGATATGATGGCAGTGAACACTGTGTTAAACTATCGTATTTCCAGTTCGATTCACGGGGGTACACTGAACCTGTGTTACAGTATTGGCTTAACAGGCTGATGGGTAATAGGTAGGTGTCTAATGTTTTGTTGTGTAATAATATCTTATCTGGAAGACATGGTTGACACCACACTCCACGTGACTACGATTGATTTGTTTATCAATGAATCACATTAATATTAATTAATTTAATAATATCAATAAAAGTATATACATCCCGAGTGTGGTAATAATTACTTTACTATATCATCGCAGACCAGCTAGATATAAAAAAACATGCAAGCTGTCCTCTAAGTGCAAATATAAAATCAAGACATTCCAGGATCGGTGGCCAATCTCATAGCTGAATTTAAGATGTAAAATGTATTAATTTTTTCGAACACCTGCCTTATACAGGACACACGAAAACTTGCGGAAAAGAGTGGGAGACCAATTCTTTACCGGGTGCTCCACGGGGTAATAATTACATTAAATAAAATTAGATTCGATCCAATTAAACTTCAGAAGTGACAAAAACTGAACTTTTCTTCTCGCGTATGGAAGCGATTAATGCACGGAACAAATGCTAAAAATCTAAATTTAATGTCTCCGATAATATTAGTGAGGTGTTATCGGAGACGATAGATGTTCGAAAAAATTAAGACATTTTACACCTTAAATTCAGCGATGAGGTTTGCCACCCATCATGAATGTCTTCATTGTATATTGGCACGCAGAGGACAGTTTGCATGTTTCTTACATGCAGCTGGTCTGCTGGCTACCCCACTTGTGGGATATGCCGTGATGGTATAGTAGTAGTTATCGGAGACATTAAATTAAGACATTAAATATTGCTCTTGCAGTCACCTTATGAATATATACTGATACTCTTTGCGGTACAGTATTCCACAATAACCAATATCCAATAATCTCAATCAGACAACACTCACGATGTGAATACTATCTCTTCAGACGACGGAAGATGCGATACCGTACTGGGTGGAAAACTGTTGTACCTACGTACTTTGTTTTTATATTTTGTGAAAATAGTGTCTACACTTGCGCAAAAGTTTATCACGAACACGGGTATTGTGTACTTATTATTTTTTTATTTACGTAAGGTGGATGTAGTCTCAATAATTGAAATTTGTTTCACCCCTGCTGTAATGTTTGGTGAGCTTTAAGAAGGATACCTTAGAAGTACTCGAATACCTTCCTACGTTTATTAGGTACGTTCCTATATATGTATAATATTAATATGATGATATTACCTATATATTATAATGTATATGAGTGCCTACACAATGATATTATTATTATGATATATTGATTGTATTAAACTATAAAGAGATTTCGTGTGTAATATGTTAGAGTGGTGTTATGAGAATTACCCACAGGAATATTACATATTTACTTGTACAGCATTTGGCTAGAGGTTGCCTGCCAATAAAGTTGCATTAATTTTTTTCGAGTAAATTCTATACTATACTTCTATTATATCTACTATACCACCACGTCATGTCCGAAGTGGGCTAGGCAGAGAGAAAAGAGCGCCGTATTAATTTATCCATACATATTATTTCGCTTCCTCCTCATTTAAACTATTTCTCATACATGCATGCCGATTTGTCTAACTCAGTGTTTCCCAACGTGGAGCCTACGCCCCACAGTGGGGGCAATTAGATTGTTAAGGGGGGCAATTCGAAAATGGACTCGACACGAGTTTAACCCTTTCACTCCGGGCCATCTAAATGCAATGCTAGATTTCGGTGCCAAATTTAACGAAAAAAGCAAATTGTTAAATAATTGCGGTAAATAATTATTAGGTTTAATTTCCCTTGATGAGTTACCTATCATTTAAGTTTCTTAAGCGAACAATTCAATTTTTTATATTAAAAATTATGTAGGTATGTTACATAGGAAGGGCGGCATAAGAATTTTAGAAAGGCTAAAGTTGCACAAAAAAGGTTGGGAAACACTGGTCTTATTCATCAAGCGACCGTCCTCATGAATTTGATCCACATAATTCTCGGACATACACACTTTCTTCATCGTTTTTTCATCATCCATTCGGTCCACGTATCCAACCAAGTCCTGTTTCTATGATAGGGCTTTTGGCGTCGCAGGACCCGTCATTTGGAACCGACTCCCCGAGGACCTCCGTAAAAACCAGCCGATTACAACGTTCAGGAGCAAGCTGAAGACTTCGCTCTTCCAACATAGTTTCCCGCGCCCTTGAGATGGATACTCCATTAAACGGCCCCGTATAAATCATCCAATATAATAATAATAATATAATAATCGTAACTTATCTATGCGCATCCTATCCACGACATTTTTCTCGCATTCCCTCCTTTTCCTCACTTCATTTTGTAACCTTTTACCAGCCACTCTTCTCCACTATCGCAACTTCACAGCATTTATCCCACATTAGATAATTTCCAACAACTCGAAAACATAACCCTGGCAGAACTATAAAATTTGACAATGTTGCGTATCATTTCGATTCGTAGCGATGGGGCTGCTGACTCATAGCGATTATAATATCAACTGCATGATAGTTATGAGTATGTAGTTGGCACGCATGAGGTTTCCTAAGAGGTAAACATTATATTATTATTACAAAACAAATACATACCATACAACCCCGACATTACAAACATATTCATACAACATACAAACAGGAACACAACGTATGCATATATATTTTATATATTTTATAGTACCTATACCTACTTGCCTTAATTTTCCTAATAACGGGTGAACCGATATTTAAAGAACCCCCCTTTACACGAGACATGTCTCTTCTATAAGGGGGATGTGTATCGATGATAGTTTTAATTAAATAGTCTGAACATATATTGTCGTATCTGTTTTGATTGTTATGTATTCGATAAATAATTATTATTAAATTATAAATATAATGATATTTAGAAGATATTATAGATATGCATGGTTCTAGTAACTGATAAAAGATCTGTGTCTGTTATATTTCACAATAAATGATAACGATTGAAATATAAATGTTTGAATAATTTGTTTATGTTTGTGTTACTTATAATTTATTATATTTTATATGTGTTAAAGTATGTTTATTTCATGCACAGTTTAATTGATCGAAATTAAAATTAATCGTAGGTATCCAAATAATTTTCATTTTAATAATCTAACAAACCTGATCTATTTTCATTGTTTATTGTTGTTTACCGTCCTTAGACCGTACTTGGACTCGTCAATTTACAGAAGACAGGATCATACAATAGATTATATACAAAAAAAATAAAAAAAAATACAGAATCATAGATCAAAACACAATATCATTGCTAAGCAGAGTGTAAAGGGCTCTGTTAGCATTTCGTCAAACAGTATTCAATACAGATTCCATCATCAATCATCATAGATCAAATAAAAACAAAAAAAAACATCAGGAAATTATTTCCATGCTGAAATGAATGTATATGGTTCAATTCAGCATTTCGTCGACACAATAAAAAGCTTTTTCAACGAGGTACAACTTCACTACTCCTCGAAATTTTTTCTCATCCTTCACAGACTTTATTTCTTCAGGCAGCTTGTTGAACAGGCGCACACTGAGACAGACAAAGCTTTTGGACAATTTTGCCAACCTGTGCTCTATAGGTCGGATACTTCTTTTTGAGCGAGTGTCGTAACCATGGTATTCCAAGTTGAGAGGGGTGTTGGGCATATTTTTACGTGCGTATAGCAAGCATTCATAGATGTAAATGCCAGGGAGCGTGAGTATGCCAAGTTCCTTAAAATGTTCCTTGCACAACTCTCTTGGCCCCAACCCTTTTAATCCCCTAATTGCACGCTTTTGAAGTTTGAAAATTCTGCTCCAATCAGCCCCCCTGCCCCAGAATAACACTCCGTACGACATAATGCTCTGGAAGTAGGCAAAATATACTGATTTGGCTGCCACCTCGCCACAAGTATCCTTAATTTTTTTTATAGCATAAACTGCTGAACAAAGCTTCCCAGATATTGTCTCAATGTGCGGTGTCCACTGTAGCCTTGAGTCAATCATTGTTTTTGTTTTAATTTCATAAAAATGAAATTAAAACAAAAACAAAAGTATATTATTTTTCTATTGGGAGATACGTCTTTCAAGAACATAATCAATTGACTGATAATACATTTACTGATAATTTATTTAAAAATATGCACCATAATTGAGATAATTTATTTTTATTTTCATTACATGTACGGCTACCAGACCTTCCCCTTTACACATAAAAGTGTACAAAATGAATTTCCACAAACCCTATGTTTTGAGATTTCCCATTATAACATTATAAAGGTATAATACTTTTCAAATGTTTTGTGAGTGCAGGCACACTCTGTATAAGAATAAGTTGGCTTAGTATTACAAGATTAGTTTCATGTGATTATGTAAAATCTACACCGCGTAGTACAAACAAAATGTCTCAGTGAACATTTGACCCGACGCCGACGCCGCCTAATTATCCGTAGATCACTACTTACCTAATCCATTATTCTTACGTCATTACGTATATTTATAAAAGATAGTTATTATCTATGGTTTTATTTAGATTGACTTTATCGCTAAATCTCTGTTCAACGGTCAGTGACAATCATTTTGAGAGGCATATATTTAATCAGAACCGTGGAAAATCCTGAATTTAACCATTGAAACGTATTTCAGTATGCGATTATTTTTTTGTAATCAAGAAGAAATAATCACGGTTCTAGGTTCACCATTATCTCATACTTTATTTATACATGTGACAAATAGGATGTAGCACTCATTAAAAGTGATTGATATAATTGATAGCATTACATGTAACTACCTATGAAATAATACATTGTTAATTTACTTCACTTGTTTATAATGAACCCTTTAAGAATACTGTGATCAAACAAGCATATTTTTCAATCTGTAAATTTAACTCACGAAACTATCATAATATAAAGCTAAGAAAAGACAATGTCACCTAATTTGGTAGTGCCCTGAACGGGACTTGAAGAATCTGGAGAGTGGACAGTCGATAAAAGGAGAAGAAAGATCTATGGTGATTGCAAATATTTCAATTTCACTAGCGACTTAGTCGGCTATAAAATATCGTACCTTATTCAGAATGGCCGTGGCGAGAAGATCCTCGTATGTCTTGGGATTGAACTCTGGTAGCTTTCCATTGCTTTCTCTGAGACTTCCGCTGTAATCCAGGAAGGCAGGCAGATGCAGGGCCTCCTCAATGATCCTCTGGATAAGTTGCTGCAGCCGAGAGTGGGCGCTGCTGGCCGATTCCATGTTCGTTACTGGAAGATCTGGAAGCCGAAAATATATATTTGTTTACTGGATGATTATAGAATCCTTTATTGAGAAAAAATCATATGATGAACGATTATAAAACCGCTGATTTTATAATAGTTTATGATAAAGATTACCAAACCTTCAGTCAAATTCTTTACTTGAAATTCATTACAAATTTGACGATGAATTTTCCGACCAACAAGGCAATCTTTTTCTTTTTCTTTTCAGCAAGGCACCCGACATCGAGTGAATTATGACACCAACAAGGCAATGGTCTTGTTTAATTTGTTGGCTAAGCACTGTGACGTATTTCCTGTCATACAGGGAATTCGTTGCTTTGATTAAGGCAACGAACGTTCTGTGGTGATCTTTTGTTTGCTTATTTTTTCGTTTTTTTGTCTCCTGTTCTGTGATTTTTATATGTAAACTAGCTGACCCGGCAAAAGTTGTTTTGCCATATATATACATTATATCTAGATTACTAATATCGCTATTAAAAAATAGGGGTTGATGGTAGAAGGGTGAACATTTAAGGCTGTATGTATATAAAAAAAAAAAAAAAAATTTTGTCTAAAAAATAAAATTCGTGGTGGACCACCATTAACTTTTAGGGGTATGAAAAATGGATGTTGACCAATTCTCAGACCTACCCGATAAGCACACAAAATTTCATCAAAATCGGTCCATCCGTTTCGGAGAAGTATGATAACAAACACTGTGATACGAGAATTTTATATATTAGATACTATGAAACTGTACATATATAAACTGTGTCTACTTGCACATCACATTGGCCGAAAGCTGTAGATGTGCAAAGTAAGTGTAAAGAGAATAATTATGATAGTAATAAAATTCATACTTAAGCTTTCACGTTCTTCCAAATGACTAATAATTGAAAAGGGGATAAATTATATCAATAATTAAATTATAGGGTTAAATTATATCAATAATCAATAAAAATCAATTTCAAAATTACCCATCCTGTGTTCAATACGTGTATATATAGGAGCTTTAATATCCTTAGTTCCAATATTACGAACCTACGTCTTCTGAAAATGTAAATAGTACCTACCTACAATAAAATGTTGACATAAGTAACGTGTATGAGGTAATGTGTAACACATATGTAGGTAGGTACTGCTACGCATTAAATAATCGCTGCGGAGAAGTTCATACTGGCTAATGTTCCTACAGTCAATTGTTGTCTGTGAGTCTTCCGTAATAATAATAATAATTGTACGTTACAAAGAACACGTGACTGGCTGATGCTTCGATCTGCACACGGCACCACATCGTATGATTCTCATTCCCTTGAAGAATAACCGTTAAACGTGCCTGTTCCCCCTCGCGTCGCTTGCAAGCAAATCAGTTACCCGCAAACCATGGCATAGGTTGGACGAAAGAAGGGTTTGTCCCTTCCCGCCTTAGTCGCGAATAGCGATGTGCGTAACTCCGACACAATAATAATACTAACAATAATTATGTAATAGTACTTAACTTCGTAATGTGATAAACAAGTGTGTTGCCCTCTGTTGTACGTAAAACAATTCTTATTGTGTGTCGTTAATAATGTACTTTAAATATCTGTGTTAGTTTTACGTGCGCGACCAATCTTACCGCCAATATCAAGGAACAATAGTAACGATTAATAATTAATAGTAATTAATAAATTGAATAATGTTATGGACAAGCTTATATTCTCTTTGAGTTATATATACATGGCGATTCATGTGGTGATAATGATAATAATTGGAAGTTTTGAGTATAATAACAATATATGTTGGTTTTGGGCGTGGTTTTTGCTGTTGCCGCCATTATTCATAACCGTGTGAAATTAGATAATCCATTGTTTCTGAACAAATATTCTATGTTAGGAATCATGAACAGTCACATAAACTGTTCTTTCTACTTTCCCAGTATTGTGAATTTGATTGAAACTGCGAATGTGTTCCTAAATCTTCAGCGTGTACAGCTTCACCTCGGATAGTCAGTATATCGCGTAGCGGTGATTTACCGATATAACTCGCATTACAATGTGAACTGTGTAATCCTCTAGTAACTTCTCCGGTCCATACCCTTGTCAAAAGAGTGAGTAAAAGACTAGCTGAGTATATCTGAAAGGAATATTGAAATAGTGACGCCTTCTTCCTTTGACACTGAGAATAGTGTTGTAACGTATAATATTGCTCTTATCACTTGAGAAGTAGTGATCTCTTCGTCCTGAGGACAGGATCTATCTGATTCTGACACCACCACACCCCTGTACGTCTTTGAGTATAACCAGCGACCGCCATAGTAGCATCAGGGTATGTTTCTTTCACGATCCTGCCATCTTCCGTCTATGAGTGCAAAATACGTTAACAATAACATACTTGTCTTTGTGTTATTCTTATCCTGCTCGCCAGTCTAACTGTAAGTGACTATATTACTACTGTATATGATGTATATATATTGATAATTTTTTCATAACTGAGTTCATATTATCATTGAACTATCTATATATTAATTTTCCGTTGTGTATATTAATTTTCCGTTGTGTAATAATTTAAGATTTTGAGTTTGAATGAAGAATGAATGATTCCAATTAAATATTTATAAATCACTTGATAAACCAGGTATTGATTTATATTGTAATACCAAGGATGGTGTATTTGATAATTGCCCTTGTTTGTTTTATTGTCTCAGTCCGAATATGGTATAACTTTCATAACTTTGTATATTGAACGGAATGTTACTCCCTACAAATTTACTTTGAAAATAACTGTCTTGTTATGTAATGTATATGTTTACACAATAAATGTAAATCACTTACCATCCGATATCTTTCTGTTGAGATCCATTTTATATATACCCGCCAGTAGATTCAATACTCTTAATAATACTAAAGTACATCTCTCCGCCTCCTTGTATATAGTCTTCCAATAACCTAGTTATACTTGGAGTAGTTATGTCACAAAGGTTCAATTCCTTGATCAACCAATGGATGAAAGACCCTATTATTTTACTATGAAAGCAACAAAGAGTTAAAGGAATGGCTCCACTGATGGAAATAATATATCCACTTTCTTGGAAAGGTCTGATGTACTTATGATAATCTTTGTTCCACTTGATATAATTTTTTATTGTTTACTTGGAGATATATATCTATAATTCTACTCAAGGAAAGATATAAGTAGAATCTTTGCAATATAAATTATGCAAACTGAAGAAACATTATTGCTTAATTTACCTATATGTATTCTATATTGATAAGATGACCATAAGAAAATGATGAAACCAAAGGATAAAGAATTCTCTGAACTTTACGTGAGTATAATATGTATAATTGAAGTATGTACCTGTCACCCACACACAATGCATTCCTCTTGTATAGACCAAGTAGAATCATCCCTAGACATGAACTTGAGCCAATATATTAATCTGTTTTACTTGCAAATATAACTGTAACTTTCTCTATCATATAATATTCTATGTGTTTCGCTTACGTACATTGCAAAATGTATGTAGCGAAGCTGGGGGTTACGAGCCAAATATATATACTTTTATTATGTATGTATAATGTAAATTCTTTCTTATATAATATTTGATAATTTCTCTTGTGATAATTTTGTAATATGATATGATGCGATCGTCCTAGTGGGACGATATCGTATCAGTACCTACCTAATTCCCTTGAAACACAGATGATAAGAAAACTGTAATAATTATTTGTATTGTTACCGAAATAGTTCTGTGTGTATTTGTGTCTAATGTTTTATTGTCTATGGGTACTTGCTGACAAATTCCATTGTATAATTAAATACTAAATTCAAGAACAAAATAATATAATGATGGATATTGATAACTTTAGGTAATACTGTTTATTGTTCAATATACATAATTATTAAGACATCAATAGACTGGTTACATTTTATACTGTCAATATAGAAAACCTATAACTGAAGATATTGTAGTTAAGATATTGATGATATTATTGGAGTAAAAAGAAAAGTGGGTTCTGTAAGAATCACGTGAATTTCATGAACGGTGACAAGAGCCCGTAGACAATTTGTACTTGGCGATCGCCTACAAACGAATTTTCGTCAATAACTGCAACAATAACGCATAATTATACGGTACGTGTAGGTAGATTGTCGAAAAGTTCGCCAGTAGACGATCGCCAAGTACAAATTGTCTACGGGCTAAGATCGGATAGCCCACATCATCGCTATTAAGAGACACTATTAGGCTGTCGACTATACCGAATAAGGCCACTTATGAAATAGGAGAATAGCTTGTCTTTATTAAGTCCCAAAAGGGACTTATTTCTAAACAAACTTATCACTCATCGAACGTCAGAAAAATAGAAAGATAAACAAAAAAAAAATGTGGTAATAGGAAAATAAACGTGATTTTACATGATAATAGAAGGGGAATCATTAAGGTGAAATGGAATGTCGGCACCTACCGATTCGAACTTTTGCAAAAACCGGGTTAGTTGGAAGACATCGCATTTTAGCGATAAACTCGCCCTCTGTACATTGAATTTATAATTGTTATTTTTATGCCACTATTTCATTATGTAATATTGTAACCAATGTACAGTAAAGAATAAAATAAATAAATAAATAAATAAATATAGTTTTAAACGAATGGCAAAACATGACATTGTATAATATAATTTTTAATTGTAATCATAATAATAATAGACAATTTAGAATGCGCCGTTTTGCGGAATAAATCCACCTCAAGGGCGGGCCCTAAAATATTGTGTTAATACTTGTAACATAATCCTAATATAATATTTTTATGAGCAAATTATATAACAAAACATATCAATAACAATAAATTATACAATTTATATCAGTTATATTATGATATGCCAAAGCAGTATGTTTTCAACCGACTCTTGAACAAAGCAAGAGACTGTCTGCTGAAGGCTTGAAAGGAATATTTGGTGCTCCCCCTTACGAGTACACTGATTTCCATCAGCCTAACACATGGGTCAGAACCTGATTTAAGAGTATTGGCTAGAGAGTTTGCAAAAGAAACATCCGAGGACCAAAATTGCTTTTGGTTTTACAACTTACGTCGAAAAAATCAAAGGAAAAGTTAGTTTAAATTATATTGAATAAGAATCAGTATTGTAAGGTTTAGGTCTAGGTAGGTACTGCATATAAATATGTCACTTTTTTCTTCGCCTATACTTCTCAAAGAAAACAGTGCAATTCTATTTAAGTATGTAAATTTATGTATAAAATAAAGTGGAGCAACGGGTACAATCATACTATATAAGAAATCGTATTTTATCTGAAGGCTATGAAATAGTTTCAAACAATAATTGTTATTAAAACGAAGTATTCATTGTTATGCTTATTTTAAAATGTGTAATATTTTTACTGAGACAACATCAATAAAAACCTGCTTATCACTTGGTATTTGATAAAGGAACATAAGATATATTAGACATAGTACAGAATTACAGTACAATATGTAGGTGCATACATTATACTCGTACATATTATCACTTTATACTTATTTTAACATCAAGGTTTATGATTACTCGTAAACGAGTGGATGGTCTTTATAAATATAATAGAATATTAGACATACCATGACAGCAGCTTAGAATTATTTCAATGCTACAATCATCAACTGTGTAGACCTCTTTTTTAGTCTATATTCACGATTTGGTATACATGCGAAATTTCTACTCATCCGTCGCCAAATTTACAATTCGGTAAAGGAATTTGAAATTTTCACGACCACCTGGTTTTCGCACAACAATATTTTAGAATCACCTAAAATTAGTCTAACTTTTAGCTTCCCACTTTTTTTTTTTTTAATTTTGTGTATTTTCCTACTATTTTCGATTTCCTAGGAGGGACAACTGCATCAGTTAGCCCCCCCTCCTCCCTTGAGTTAGTCCCTGATTCACAAACACGAAAATATGTGTCTAGTACTTATGTTTTTATTTACCTAGATAATAATCTTTGAAATTACAACAATGAGTTCTATGCAGATAAAGTGTATTAACTGCTGCTGTTATCGCAGAGACATTTAAAGAGATTAGTTATTTAATAATTGATTTTGCTATACCCAATGACATAAAGATAATCCCTAATTAGTCGTAAACGAGTGGATGGCTTGTACAAATAGAATAGAATAGACAATATATCTTAAAATACTCACCTCATATCTGGATATTTGAGTATTCTTACGAACTTTTTACGTTATTAAGTAGTATAAGCTACAAGAATGATGTGACAGAAAGAAAATATCAGACGCCTGATGCTTTTTTTTGTTTTTTTCTGGGATCGCACTGACCGAAGGCTGTAATGATCCCAGTAGAATATGGTGTCATTAAGAGTTGCGTTGATGGAGAGCACAGAAGTCTGAGGATTTCCATTTATCCGAAATTTTATAATTAAAAAATTTTGTCCACATCTGGGGGCTGGGCTGGCAAGACTTGGCACAAAAATTTATGATTAATAAAGAAATATAAATAATGGATATAACACTTACCCCATATTTCTTCTATCCAATAAAATACTACATAAAGCATTCCACACAATCCTATCCAGAAGCCGGCAACCATCGACAGGAGGTATCCCAACATTTTTATTTATTTACACTTTCACATTCACAATAAAATTGACAATATTTAATATTCAGGTACAATAACATACACAAATATTATATAATATGGCTTATTCACAATAATATAACTACATGATTTTACTGAAAAAATGATTCATTAATCTATTATTTCACTTATATTAATATTATTTTTATTTAAAAATTTGAGTATTTTTCATGAAATTGAAATTAAATTATTTTGAGGAAAAAATGCGTTTATAAATCAATCTTAATATTCATTACTGAACTCTGAGAAGAAGTCAGTAGAACAACGATATTATATACTTTGAAATATTGAATTTTAAATGAATAACTAAGATAGAACAATGATATATAATTATGTACTATGGAATATTGAACTTTAAATAAATTAATTACAAAATGCCAGTTAAGACAGAAGTTATTAAATATTGATTACTTATCAATTTGTTTACTACATTTAAATAAATAAATCAACGTACATATCTTGTAATTGATAATGTAATTATGTATGTAGGTACATAAAATATGCATGTAGATGTATTTATAATCTATCAAAGAAATTAATTCCTGTAGCATTACGATAAGAAAGTATAGTTAATATTAAATCAAGTATTAGGAAGATTAATTAAGAATATTTTTATACATGATTATCTTCGTACGTACGTAGTAGGTATATTGTAAAGGTTGAAGTATCGATTTGAACTTTTTGAACTCTTCGATAAGTTGGCCTTCTCTTTCCGAGATCAATTTTAATTACTACTTTTATCCGAAAAACATGATTTAATAAATAATAATATATTAAAATAACAAATACCATATCCTCACGCCATATCCCAAGTGGGGTAGGCAGAGGGAACGGAACGCCATATAAATCTTTCTTTACACAAATTTTCGCTTCCTCCACATTCATGCGACTTCTCATACATACACGCCGATTTCTCAACACGCGGCCATCTTTTTGATCCACACGCACGGTTCAACCACATATTTCTTGGACATCTGCGCTTTCTTACGCCATCTCGTTCAGACAAATACATTCTCTTCGTCATCTTTACATTATCCATTCGTTCCACATGACCAAACTATTGCAACTTATTTACATGCATTCTTTCCACAACACTCCTCTCGCATCCGCTCTTTTTCTTAAAATCCTCATTCCTCACTCTACCACGCAACGTTTTATCAACCATCCTTCTCAGTGATCGCATGTCCAATGCATCAATTGCACATTCGTCCCTCTTCAACCATGCCAAAGTTTCGCTTGCATACATTTTTTTATCGATTTTTTTCTGATTTAATAGCAGATCATATACTGTATCCTTCACTTTACATTGGTAACAACATCAATATTATTACACACAACGTGCAGATGGCAAGTTTATCGCTGTAATGTGATATCTTCCAACTAACCCGGATTATTTAGTACGATTGCCAGTAAAATAAATGCTTGTACTAATCCTCAGTATGTAGATACAATATTTTTTTTAGATTGTCAACTTGTGATGTTAATTTTATTACGAGAAAGTTGAGGTCAATGTGTAATTAATTGATGAAAAACAATTAGAAATAAAACCTTCTCTCCTAATTGTAACTTTCAATACCTAGATCAATTTTAATGAGAGAAATTTCAATGATGTTTGCTAGTTTGATGATTATATTTGAAAACATTACATGACTATCTAAAATTCTTAAGTACATAGGTATATCTCATTCATCAAGAGACGTAAAAAAGTTAAAAAGGTTGGTCTATTCTAAATCAACGAATTTTTTCATTTACATTTATTATATCCAACACAATTGGATTCTTTATTCAGTCAAAGTTACTCAGTAATTACTTTTCATTTATGGCATAGCATCCTACAAGGATGATTTGTGCCAAAAACAGTCTCTAAATATAATTAAATCGTCAAGAAGATAGTCATCACCGAATAATAAAATTGGCCTTCATCGATTTGAGAAGGGACAAATGTATTGATTCGGATGTCATACTCAGTAATGATTCAACATTCGGGGGGAATTGGCAATCGTTTTGAAGAGCATCAACGAAAATATCATACGCATCCCTGATGGGGCACCCCAGGAAAACATGGTCAAGCGTCTCCTCGTCTAGGCCGCACTCGCAGTATGGACTTTCAACAAGTTGAATTTTAAAAAGATGAGCGTCCAGTCTACAGTGTCCAAATCGCATTCGACATATGGCAGTAATTTCAGATCTGTTAAATGTGCGATTTGTGGAACCAAGGTTTTCTTGCGATTTGGACCTGGATCGACCTATATCTTTTTCCTTTTATGAGTGAGTGATACGTCCATCAAGTGTGCATATTATATCCATGTGTGGGTCGGTTTTCGAAACTGGACAAATTTATTTGTGGTAAAATGCCAGTAGGGCTCAAAACTAAATAGATTTTGACTGATTTCCATACTAACATTGATTTTTTCCGTTATATTTCACACAAATTTCACATAAAATCAATATTTTGGAAATCGCAGTTCTATAGAGCTCAGCACGAAGAATATTTCAGCGTACTCATTAAAAAATGTACACTTTGAATTGAATTTGTTATGAACAGATTACATTAATAAAATTCTTGAAAAACAAGGATTTTTTTTAGAAATAAATTTAAAATAAAATACTTAAATTAAGTACTTCCACAATGACTTATTTTAACATTTCACTTTAAATTAGCCCGACGATGAGAACGGAAGTTCTTGAAAGCCGTCATGCAATTAATAATCTCATTGTGGAAGTACTCAATACAAGGTGGTTTTTTAATTATAAATACAGATTTTTTTATTCATTTAACATGAACTTCCACCAAGTGCACTCGGTCGAAAATATTAACTAAATATATTCTGTATTTTTACACCACAATCACGTTATTTATGTTCAAGTCTTATAATATTCTATACGCGATAAACTTAAACTGTCAACTGATGTGTTTGTTCCATATAAAACAATAATTATTTATTATGAAAGACCACATAAGAAGATTAACTATCATAAAACATATCAATATCCACCTTGTAGTATAGATATATATGTAATTATATTGTTGTAATGTATGTATCTAAGTGTATCCAGCAGGGTTGCTTATGACACAATCTAAATACGATTTTAATCTTGTCTTGATCTTAACTACAATTAATGTTGTGGAATTCTCGAGAAATAATTTACCGAGAAATTTCTCGGTAAATTTCTCGAAGTAGAGAATTTTCGGAGGATTTTTTTAATTTTTTATTTAACAGTATAATAATAATAATAAATACTTTATTCAATCAATCAATAACAATGTACAAATGTTGAGACAATTTATCACCAACATGGCTACAATTAATTATGGAAACAAAAAAATGTTAGGTACCTACATAGAAAAAAGTGTTAATAACTGATGAAAAATCTTGATGTTTGACACCATACATGCCCATATTTAAGTTTAAAAAAAATTGCAGATACGTACATGGAAAAAAGTGTTAATAACCTCTGATTTGGGCCTTAATCAGCCACACAAATTTTTGGATCAATCAGGTTGGCTGCAAAGTGTACTGGGCGAAAGGTCATAATACCACTATGAAAAATTATGGAGAGAAATTTCTCTTCTATCAGAGGAGAAATTCTCTGAGAAATTTATCGTTCTCGAGAAATTTCTTTGGAGAATTTTCTCTTCTCACATCACTACCTACAATGCGAGAAGTGACTAGTCAAAAATACGTAGCTGAGGATAGTCGTTTTCAACATTTTCATATTTTTTCTATTTTCTGTCCACGTTGACTACATGTTTATTATGATTTATAACATAATGTCTGTTTTATATTATTTTGGTTTATTATTATTTTCTTGTTTTAATTATTTTTGATTTTACTGTCTCTTCATAAATTATTTATTGTAATTTAAATTACATACATATTTGAATGAACTTCCTAGTCATTACAATTTGTGATAGTTTCTATTTTATTTCACTTATATTGATTAACTTTTATTAAAATATACATTATGTATACATATAGCATATTATTTTTGGATTGTGTATTGTTGTTTTTGTCGTGGTTACTCCTGTCTTGTTGAATTTGCTTTTATGTACATGTTTATGTCTATGATATATTTATTTACATGTCAAAGGCTGACGCCGTATATTGGAATAAAATAAAATAAAATAAATAGAATTATGGTTGTATTATATGACATAGCCCCATTAATGTACCAGATATTGGTGTATACATTAATATTGTAAAGGTAAGTTGAAATATATCTTCTAATTTCGTAAAAAAATTATAAGATGTCTGATAATTGAAAATCAAGACGAAATTAAGATCTTATTTAGATTGTGCCATGAGACAACCCTGCAAAACATAACTTTTCGTGAGTCGATTAGTTCATAATAATAATTATAATCTCTCATTAATAGGTGAAGAGTCACTGGGAATAACTCGATTATAAAAAAAAAACAATTTATAAAATTAATCTTATATTTTTATAATTCATATCTGGGAGAGAATTGCCGGAAAAAAGTTGATGGCCTTGTGGAAAACAGAATAGAATATAGAGCGTGGAGGGGCTGTTTTAACTATTACAAGACAGGAAAGCACATATCAGAGTGATGGTCGACGTTGGAGGGAACCTAACATATGACACCCTAAGAAGATTTCAATACTTATACAAGGTTAAAACCTACAATTACCCATTGTCAGCAATGACAATGTGTCGAACATGGCTAAAATGCTGGTGCACAATACCATTCTGGTACCGTCACTTACGTATGCAAGCGAGACATGGACGTGGTTGAAGAAGGACGAAAGTGGAGTAAATGCAGTAGAGATGCGATCGTTGAGAAGAATGGTTGGTAAAACGCTGCGTGATAGAGTGAAGAATGAGGATATTAGAAGAATGAGCGGATGCAAGAAGACTGTTGTGGACAGAATGCGCGTGAATAAACTACGGTGGTTTGGGCATGTTGAACGAATGAACGAGGTAAGAATGACAAAGAGGATATACTTATCTGAAAGAAAGGGTGTGAGGAAACGCGGGCGTCCGAGAACCACGTGGCTTGATCACGTGGATCAAATTCTCAAGGACGGCCGCGTGTTGAGTAAGAGGAACCGACATGCGTGTATGAGGAACTGTATGAATGTGGAGGAAGCGAAGGAAGTGTGTAAAGATAGATCTGTTTGGCGTTCCGTTCTCTCTGCCTACCCCACTTGGGACATGGCGTGAGGGTATAGTATAGTATAGTATAAAACCTACAAATATCTAGGAATTCACATAGATCAGCACCTGCGTTGGCAGCACCATATTGAGCAGCTAACAAAAAAATGTAGAAAACTGATACATATATTTAGAACTTTGAGAGACATTCTCGATGTGGATATATTAAAAACTGTATACTATGCTCTTACACAAAGTACCCTAGAATATGGAATTATTGGCTGGGGTGGAATGGCTGCTACGCTTTTGGCTCCTTTGGAGAGAGTCCAACGATCTATTTTAAAGGTTATGTACCGAAAACCGTTCAGATACTCAACCGAAGAGTTGTATAACTTGGCTGAAGTGTTGGATGTCAGACAACTCTACATGAAAATTATTATCACGTACTTGCACAGAAACACTTCACCGTTCCAACCAGATTACATACTTGTTCACAGCACAAGCAATCGACAACAGCTTAGACCACCGCATCTTCTGACTACCTTTGCCCAGAGGCATTACTGTTTCTTGGCGCCTAGACTATACAATAAAGTCATGATAAGCATACAGCAGTCTATTTCACGAAATGGAAAGAACTTGAGTAGACTTATGGTTGAATGGTTGAAGAAGACGGGCAGAATAACATCCACTTCCATGCTATTGAATGTGGATAGATGACTGAATTCCAGTAGTTCAATATTAAAAGAATGAAGGAGCACCTCGTTATGATCACCACGTGGTCTTTTATTGTTGTTATTAATTGTTATTGGATCTTTCTTTTTATTTATTAATTTTTTTAAATTTCTAATTTTCTTCAAATATGATAAGCTGCCTTGGTGTCTACCACCTCAGAACAGACTACGTCTAGTGAGGTGGTATAATTTTCCAGGACGGCAGACTCAGAGGATGCACGCTCGGGGGTCGGGGACATGCGGGGCTCGGTCGGGCCACATGTGGCCCGGCTGAGAACCGCGTGTCTTCGCTGGGAGGGTGGGCGTCTGATGGGCCTGTTTCTTTTTTTATTGTAATACTTATAACTTATACAATATCTACCTTTGCAGTTTAAATATTTTATGTAGTTTTTTTCTTTACATCAATCTTTTCATATATTTTTTTATTCTTCTAATGTATAAAGGTATATTGTGTATTTAATTGATTTATAATATCCATACAGATTACTTATACTTTATTTTATAACGTAGTATGTACTTCATTATTTTATTGTTATTTTTTCCTGGAAAATAAATATTCATTCATTCATTCATTCATTCATACTTGTATGACTATGACTGGTGTTAATGTTCACCAACATCCAATTGTCTATTTCCTGTCCTGTCGGGAATTCAGGTGGGAATCCCCAGAAAAAATGGTTAAACTTTTGTATTGAAAGACTTGATTTGGAATGATCAAGGATCCTGAAAGCAGAAGTAATGCACAGGGATCTCTGGAGATAGTACCTACCTGGGCGCAATAGACCCCCGACATAATTCGGACAAGGGGAAGAAGCGGTTTGTAATAATTTTATACGGTTGATCCTCTTGGCTTCTGAATCTATTTTGCAGTGCTGTATTGACTAGGTAGCAATAACATATTATATTAATATGATTATCCATACATACTGTGGTGGATGATAAGATTGTGTTGTTACTTACATTTTTATCGAGTATCTATAGCTCCTACTGATTACATATTTTTTAATAATACCTATTTCTGTGTATTTGTATAATATGATTGTGATAATATTAAGATTAGGAAGCTATGTATTATCTACATATGTGTGATAAGAGACAATAAAGTAAATACATAATTACCTTCTTAAATTATCTAAACAATTACTTTTCAAGGCGGACATACCTTCTATTATGAGATGTACAAACATAATAATTATATTGGTATTTGTTACGTTATTATTGTTGTTCTCTATCTATCTATCTATACCAGAGGCCTGAGTCAATAACACACTTTCACGTCACGTTCCCGCTCCGTTAACGTTCTAATATAGACGAAGTTGCAAGCAAGTGTCAATTTCGTTGCCACGATACACAATATTTACGAAAATTAACACTTTGACGCAACATCGTCTGCACCCGAACGCTAACGGAGCGGGAACGTAACGCGAAAGTGTGTTATTGACTCAGGCCCCTGGGATGTTGCGGATGTCGATTTTTACACATCCGCGGATGTGAATGCGGATGCAGATTTTTGAAGGCTCACATCCGCGGACGCGGATACGAATGCGGATGCGGATGTTTAAGATGTTATAGAAAAAAGTAGGAACTATCTTAGTTGGTAGGCCCCACTGTCAAATATGTGACGAAATTTTTGCTACAATAATATTATGGATTTTTTGGCGAATTTTTTTTTTCTTCTTTGTTATTTGCAAAAATAAAATAAAACCGGCAAAAATAAAAACGCATCGGATCTTGTCACCAATTTTTTCGTTCCCATTGGTTAATGTCAAGTGCGAACGGCACGCGCCATTCGCCGGCCCCGCCCCATTTCTTTCTTGTCGCAAATTGTCTCACATCCGCATCCGCATGAGCATCCTCATCGATTATTGCGGATGCGGATGCAGATGTCCAAATACATGCGGAAGCTCCGCATTTGCGGATGCGGATGCGAATATTCGCAACATCCCTGATCTATACTATCACGGTAACCAATGAACATATAAGTTGTAATGAAATATAAAAACAAATGTTTTTTCTTCTATATTGTTTTTTATTGTTCAGAGAGATATTTTCTATCGTCTTATAAGAACATTGTCAATCTCGTTGTCTCATTGTCATCAATCTTCTTGTCAATACGTGCTAATGAGTTTACTTGATAGTTCCGTACAAAGTGCACAAATCATGCATAATATCTTCATATAAAAATACTCTGTAGCTACATTATTCGTCTGTTCGTACATCGGAAGATCAAACTCCTCGTATGAATCTCAACTCATATTATCTATGAGTCAATATTATTATTCTTATAAATATATTCAACTGTACATACTCGCATAGAAAATGCATATTATGTAGTTTTGGCTAACTAGACATGTCTTAAATAAACCCCCGCCGACTAAATAAAAAAAGACCACGACCAGGGGCTGTATTCAAAACACATTTAAGCGTTATGTAGTCGTTTGACTATAGTCTCTGTCGTATCGTCGTTGTGTTAAAATCACGTTCTGTTCTAGCGTATTCTGTCGCTTCTCATAGTCACATTGTTGTTGTTTTCTCGTGTCTACAACCACGCCGCGTTTCTTGTGTGTGTAGTGTTATTCTTCTGCGAATTACTTCAGTCTCTGTCGTATCGTCGTTGTGTTAAAATCACGTTCTGTTCTAGCGTATTCTGTCGCTTCTCATAGTCACATTGTTGTTGTTTTCTCGTGTCTACAACCACGCCGCGTTTCTTGTGTGTGTAGTGTTATTCTTCTGCGAATTACTTCAGTCTCTGTCGTATCGTCGTTGTGTTAAAATCACGTTCTGTTCTAGCGTATTCTGTCGCTTCTCATAGTCACATTGTTGTTGTTTTCTCGTGTCTACAACCACGCCGCGTTTCTTGTGTGTGTAGTGTTATTCTTCTGCGAATTACTTCAGTCTCTGTCGTATCGTCGTTGTGTTAAAATCACGTTCTGTTCTAGCGTATTCTGTCGCTTCTCATAGTCACATTGTTGTTGTTTTCTCGTGTCTACAACCACGCCGCGTTTCTTGTGTGTGTAGTGTTATTCTTCTGCGAATTACTTCAGTCTCTGTCGTATCGTCGTTGTGTTAAAATCACGTTCTGTTCTAGCGTATTCTGTCGCTTCTCATAGTCACATTGTTGTTGTTTTCTCGTGTCTACAACCACGCCGCGTTTCTTGTGTGTGTAGTGTTATTCTTCTGCGAATTACTTCAGTCTCTGTCGTATCGTCGTTGTGTTAAAATCACGTTCTGTTCTAGCGTATTCTGTCGCTTCTCATAGTCACATTGTTGTTGTTTTCTCGTGTCTACAACCACGCCGCGTTTCTTGTGTGTGTAGTGTTATTCTTCTGCGAATTACTTCAGTCTCTGTCGTATCGTCGTTGTGTTAAAATCACGTTCTGTTCTAGCGTATTCTGTCGCTTCTCATAGTCACATTGTTGTTGTTTTCTCGTGTCTACAACCACGCCGGCCCGCAGGGCCACTTCTAAGACGACCCACGACCTTGACTAATTTTGGTGGAGGTTTCTTACTTTTCTTTTCTTTTTTTCCTATATTTTTAATTTACTTGTAAGTTTTGGTGTTGGGTTACAGGGTGGTGGATTTTTCGTATTCCTTGGCGGTGGGGGGTAAAATGTAAGATAAATGTAAGACAATAGGTAGTACGCTTTGACGCATATGGCAGCGATGAGGCTTGCCACCCATCATGCCGCGTCAAAGTGGGTGAAGGGCACAAAGAGGAGAGCGGAATGCAGGGTGGGAGTTTTGAATGTGAGAGGAGGGATGGTGAGAAAGACGGACGAAATTTTAGAGATGATGAATGATAAGTATTTGGATGTTTTGTGTGTCTGCGAAACGAAGAGGAAAGGGTGTGGTATTAAAGAAAGTGATGGAAGGATCGAGTTGTGGTCTGGTGTTCCAGACACACAACACGCATGTCAAGGTGTGGGTGCTTTTTTATCGAAAAGAATGAGCGAATGTATGAAAGGGTATGAATGTGTAAGTTCCAGGCTAATCTGGATCCGTTTCAAAGTGGGGATGACTAGGATCTTACTCATAGTTGGGTATGGTCCTGGGAACGATGCCATAGAGACGGAAAAGGAAGAGTTCTGGAATGGCGTGAGAAAGATTGCAGAAGATAAAAATGAAAATGAAAGATTGATCTTGGCAGGTGATTTGAATGGATGGGTGGGTGTTAGGAGGAATGAACTTGAAAGTGTTTTGGGAATGAATGGAGACAGTAGAGTGAACGATAATGGCAAACGAATAATTGATGTGTGCTTGGAGATGGATCTCTTTGTGGCGAATACCTTTTTCGCCCACAAGGAGATCCACATGTATACCTGGGAGAGAGGGATTGAAAGATCGATGATTGACCTCGTGTGTGTGGACTCTCGTCTCAGGAAGGCGACCACGGATACTAGAGTGTATCGAGGCGCTGAGCTGGAGACGGATCATTTTCTTGTCGTCTCAAGAATAAATCTATTCTCCGGTTGGCGTTCGAGAACACAAAAGTCCACGCCAGCTATGAGATTGAGAGTCGAAAAACTGAAAGATGAGAGTGTAAAGAATGAATATGTAAAAACTGTGAATGAGAAGCTGAGTACGAACGAAAAGAATGATCTAACGATGAATGAAAGGTGGGATGTCTTAAAAAGTGTGCTTGTAGGAAGTGCAAAAGAAACATGTGGTGAAGCTAAAGTTGGACGTAAGAAAGGCGATGCATGGTGGGATAATGATGTGAAAGAAGCTGTAGATAAGAAGAAGAATGCTTGGAAAGACTTACTGAATGTGAAACAGTGTGACACATGTGAAAAAGAGCGAAAGAAAGAAGTTTACAAGACATGCAAGAAGGAAGTGCGTGAAGTTGTGAAAATGAAGAAAAAAATGCTTGAAGATGAAGAATGTAAGAAATTGTCTACGTATGCGAGTGAAAATATGAAGATTTTTTGGAAGGAAGTGAAACGAAAGAGGACGGGTTCAAGTGTGAACAGTATGAAAGGGATAAAAGACAAGGATGGATGTGTGTTAGTGAATGATGAATGTGTGCTACAGAGATGGAAGGAATATTTCGAAGATCTGTTTGAATGTGATGGTACAAATGCAAATGAGTATGACGACAGTGAAAGCAGTGTGAATGAAAACGATATGATAGACATGAATGAGATTTTGAATGCATTAAAAAAAGCGAAGTGCGGTAAAGCTGTAGGGTATGATTGTGTTGCCGTTGAGCTCATCAAGTCTGGTGGACCGGGGGCTCTCGCGTGGTGTTTGGAGCTTTTCAACGATTGTTGGAGAGAAGGTGTTACACCAGAGGATTGGAAGAGGGCTATCATCTGCCCCCTGTACAAAGGGAAAGGCTCTAGGCTTGAGTGCGGGAGTTATCGGGCTATTAGCTTGCTGAGCTCAATAGGGAAACTGTATGGTAGAATTTTGATTGAGAGAGTACGAAAGATAACTGAGTGTAAGATATGGGATGCGCAAGGAGCTTTTTTGAATGGCAGAGGGTGCACCGATCAGATCTTCTCCCTGCGAATGGTTATAGAGAAGTTTCTGGGTAAACACCAGAGGCTTTTTTGTGCGTTCGTGGATCTGGAGAAAGCATATGATCGAGTGGACCGGGAAAGGTTGTGGCGCGTGTTGTCGGAGTATGGGGTGAGCAGCCGGTTGATCCGCGCAATATCTTCACTTTACGTGGGAAGCTCCGCTTGCGTGAGGGTAAATAACACTCTCTCGGAGTGGTTTGTCCTCACCAAAGGAGTGAAGCAAGGTTGTGTCATGTCTCCGTGGCTGTTCAACCTATTCTTCGACTACTGTATGCGACCTGTGAAAGAGATGGATGTTGGTGTCGAGCTGAATGGGTTTCGGGTGAATGCATTGATGTACGCAGATGATTTGGTGTTAATGGCTGAGAGTGAAAGGGACTTACAAGAGATTGTTACGTGTGTGTATGATAGTTGCAATTTGAATGGTTTGAAAATGAACGTTATGAAGACGAAAGTTCTTGTTTTTGAAAGAGAGAATGAAAAAACGATTTGCGAGATTAAAGTTGGTGACGAATGTTTGGAGCAAGTAAGTGAGTATGTATATTTGGGAAGTATGTTTACGAGGGATGGAAGATGCGATAGGGACATTGAAAGAAGGAAAGTGGCCGGTGCTAGAGTAAACGGTGCACTTCGACCCATTGTCAGCAATGACAATGTGTCGAACATGGCTAAAATGCTGGTGCACAATACCATTCTGGTACCGTCACTTACGTATGCAAGCGAGACATGGACGTGGTTGAAGAAGGACGAAAGTGGAATAAATGCAGTAGAGATGCGATCGTTGAGAAGAATGGTTGGTAAAACGCTGCGTGATAGAGTGAAGAATGAGGATATTAGAAGAATGAGCGGATGCAAGAAGACTGTTGTGGACAGAATGCGTGTAAATAAATTGAGATGGTTTGGTCATGTGGAACGAATGAAAGAGGAAAGAATGACAAAGAGGATATACTTATCTGAAAGAAAGGGTGTGAGGAAACGCGGGCGTCCGAGAACCACGTGGCTTGATCACGTGGATCAAATTCTCAAGGATGGCCGCGTGTTGAGTAAGAGGAACCGACGTGCGTGTATGAGGAACTGTATGAATGTGGAGGAAGCGAAGGAAGTGTGTAAAGATAGATCTGTTTGGCGTTCCGTTCTCTCTGCCTACCCCACTTGGGACACGGCGTGAGGGTATAGTATAGTATAGTTGACTATAGACGACTTTGCGAGAAGTATCAATTTTCGTAGCTAAAATACATAATGACTTGTGAAATTAAGAAATTTATACGAACTGAAGAAATTTATATAAATACATACCTACCTACAGTGTCAACGGCCAATTCATATCTCTAAGTATTAATTATAAATTCTATAAATATTAAACGTAGGTGATTGAAGAACTTTTTGTAGAAATGACATAACAACCAAATCAAAAAAATATTTTTTATATTAAGAAATTACAACCTTATACATCTTTCACAGTAAGCTTAAATCTTGTGTTGTGAAAGGGGAGTATTCCGGCACCAGGAATCGAACCGCGGACCCCTCGTTCACGAGGCTAAGACTCTACCTCCAGGCTACCGACGAACTCAAAATTTTGAAACATTTAAAAAGAAACTTTTAGTTCTTTAAAACGAAAAATTTTTGAGAAAAAAATCTCACCCTGAATACCTTTTTCACCTGTAATTTCAAATAAATTTAATATTAGCATAATTATGTAGGTATCGGTGCGGTGACCAATGTTCCGTGGCATATGAGTTGATAATGAGTAGATGTGATTACTGTTATGTTTGCATACATTATTACTGCGGACTGTGTACCTATCCCTCTGTAAGTTAGTGTTGGGTGAGGCAGGCCAGTCATAATATACCTATACAGTGTACACCAGTGGCTTCCAACCTAAATAACCAACCTCGTACCCCCAGGAATACAAAATTAACTCTGCCTACCCCACTTGGGATATGGTGTGAGCGTTTAGTACTTAAAGTAAGGGAGAATTGTGTATCAAGTGTAGCCAGGAGCTGTAGGTAGGTACACTTGCAACGAATAAGGGAAGATGACATCATTCTACGATGGATTTTGAATGGCACACCGCGGGAGTCGAAGAAAATCAGTAAGGCCGTCGAAGTTTTGATTGCTGGATAGTGTCAATAAAGATGCACAATTAATCATTGGCATCCAGAATTGGCAAAAAGCAGCACAGGACCGCCATTCATGGAGACGTACTCTAAAGGAGGCCAAGACCCTATCTGGATCTTGGCCTCCTGATTAGTTAGTTACTAAATTGTTATTTTTTTATATTTTATTAAATAAACATACTTTCAAAGGGGGCATTGAAGGGAGAGTGTTGCTTAAAAGATTCCCACGATGGTGGTTTTGGCCAGTTGGCCCTTCAGGCCTGCCCAATGGCCCGCCCGTGAGGACAAATTTGGTTTAATTATGCGGATAAATAGGAGTCTATGACTCCTGAAATATACGGGTGTGAGGTGGGTCTCTCTTCAATGCTGATTAGTTAAGAATTCCTAATAGTCAGATAATAATTTGTCGGAGAATATTTATTCCCAATACGTAGATTTTACGCATACCTTCCAACACGATGGGTGTCAAAGTGTTATATAACATGCAACAGAAGTTAATATTATGAAGTAAAGGTAGGTAATTATGTACATATTATGCAGGAATGACGGTGAACATTTTAACAGTAAAGGCATACCGAGGCGAACGCATGTTAAATAGACGAGCGAGTGGAATAAAATAAAATACATACAAATATATGTAAATAAATAAAATAAATTACACACAATCGTGAGATTTATGAACAAATACAGTAAGCTAAGTTAATAAATTAACACATTCTGTTATGAGGAAAACAAAATTTAAATTATTTATTTATTTTAGATTTATATGCGTTGCACGTCGCGAAAAGGCAACCTGGCAAGCTGATGAGAATCACACATTATCGCGACAGATGGAGAATTGAATGAGGCATGAAGGTCACGATCCTCAGAATTTAAGGACTCTAGGAGAAGAAAGATTTTCTTTATTTTCATTTTTGTAATATTGAATATATCCCATATTAGAGGATTTTACATCTACAATTCAGCGATGAGGCATGCTACCCATCCTGAATGTCTTATTTTTTTTGACATGCAGAGGACAATTTATTTTTAGTTCACTGGCAACCCCACTTGTAGGACAAATGCCATAATGATATAGCAGAAAGGGTCGAGCGCCATTTATTCCTGTCCTTGCACATGCATTTCTTCAAGCAAAACAATTGATCCTCCTAACCATTTGTGTCTCCGAGCACCTTTACTTTCAGAAAAATTGTAATTATCAATTAGAATCATCAAATCACACAGTCAGGCAATAAAATATTCAGTAGCTAGAAGAATTAATGATATTAACCTACATTTTATAAAATACTTAATGCAAGTTGTCTTAGTTATAAATACAGACATATATTATATAGATGATAGTACAAAGTTATAATGTGGAATAAGAATGGCAAATGATTAATAGATTATTATCACAAGTAAAAGGGCGCACACAATATTTTTATCAGGAGGGGGACAGAAACAGATTAATACAATAATTTGGTTGTTTCATATCGCGAATGCTTTTCTTAACTTTCGCTGCCAAATATTACTTCCGATTTTACAAAATTAGAACATCTTTATTTTAGTTTCCACCTTTCTCGATTTGGCTTTCAAATTTGAGCAAATACTTAATTTTTATCTGAAAGAGGAGGTGTGAAGAAGCGCGGACGTCCGAGAAACATGTGTCTTGATCACGTGAATCAAATTCTCAAAGTAAGAGAAATTGCCGTGCGTGTATGAGGAATTGTTTAAATGTAAAAGAAACGATTGAAGTATTTTTATTTATTTATTTTATTCTTCACTGTACATTGGTGACATTATTTCAAATCAATACAAAGTATCATAAAATATCAGTTATTCAGTGTACAGAGGGCGAGTTTATCGCTATAATGCGATATCTTCCAACTAACCCGGTAGGTAAATCTATAATCCAAGTATATAAGGGTAAATCTATATTGCATTCCGTTCTCTCTGCCTACCCTCTCGGGATACGGCATGAGGGTGTAAATATATAGATAGATTTTTAAAATAAAACCTTTTGTTTAGCTGGCTTAGGAAATATAGACAACTTTTTAATCTACCTTTGGGCCGCTACCCCCTCCAGTCTCCTCTCCTAGGTACACCCATGCACAGGTAAACACAACTCATTAAATATTAAAATTAAAGGTTTTTGCAGCGTTTAAAGTCTGTGTGCATCATTGCATTAGGCGTTACAATGTTATGTTTTAGATGAACTACATAACAATGATACATTTTCTCTGTTGATAAA
Organism: Athripsodes cinereus; assembly: GCA_947579605.1. Taxonomy (NCBI): domain Eukaryota; kingdom Metazoa; phylum Arthropoda; class Insecta; order Trichoptera; family Leptoceridae; genus Athripsodes; species Athripsodes cinereus. The sequence goes on along the minus strand of OX388311.1, from coordinate 32,742,089 downwards.
AAAATAAAACAATACAAAGCGATTTATTATAATACTGAGCTAATGTGAGAAGGTCGCAAGATGGAATTTATTTCTTATATGAATTTATGAATAAACATTTGCAGATAGCTAAAGTACTTCCCTGAGAAAAGTGGGGAAAGCTATTACAAAAAAACTTGAAAACGGATGGAAAAGAGTGGGAGACCAGATAAAAAATATCACATTTAGAATGACAGGTATTACTCATTGCTGAATTAAAGATGTGAAATGGCTTATATGTGATTATTTACAAATATTTGCCTTATACAAGACACTCGAAAACTTATAGATATAAATATAAATTGAAAAAAAAAACACAGCATGTAGTAAACTTCGAAGTGACTTCAATAACTTCGCTAATAAATATTCGGAGACTCTCGACTCCATCATGAGGCGATGAGAAAAAAGTAAGTAAGTATTGAAGTTAATAAAGAAATTTTGAAGTTAACTACATACTGTTTTTTTCAATTTGTCTTGTAATGGACTCCCAACAAGTACGTCTAGTCAATAATATCAAAATTAAAAAAAAAACTAATAGATAAGATTGGGAGATCAATTAATTGGATGCCGGAAATTCTATGGAATTTAACCATTTATAATATATACATACTTCTACAATTTGTCTTAGATTTTAAAAAACTAAGAATATTCTTTTTTTTCGAAATTTTATAAAAAGTATCTATCTTGACTGTTCCCAATAGTTTGAAATACAGGAAATGGCTTCTTTATTTCAATTAATAATTTTAATTAACTAGTTACACTTATCTTTATCATAGTTATAATTTATAATAAAAACTTATGCAGATCAAAAAATCATTACATCTATTTATTATTACCAGCAAGCGACGTGTGAAAGTGAGATAATTAAGTAAGATAAATGGCACATGTGGAGAGAATGGTTGTTTATTAAATATTATCTATGAATTACGAAATAATACAAAAAGGAATGCCATAGTTTTAATGAGGTAGGTACTTACTCAAGAAAATATTATAGATGCTAATGATTTGGATTTATCTTAAATAATAAAAGTTTTAAGTTTGTTGCAGGCTTCAAGATTTCCAAAACAAACATCGTAGAAATCCCAAAACATCAACTAACACCTGATGATGGTCGTAGTTTGTGGACCGAAACGTTACCACGTCTATTATTTAGTTGGTAGGAGTATAAGAGCGGTGCACGGTATGAAGTGATAAGGATTATTATAGTTATAAGGTTAATGTGACTACACAATTGAAAATTGATTATATTCGTAGATGTACATTTATACTATGTAAGTTTATCAATCTTATCAAGAGGTGGTGTGAAGAAGCGCGGATGTCCAAGAACGACGTGGACGGCCACGTGTTGAGTAAGAGAAGTCGGCGTGCATGTAGAGGAAGCGAAATAAGTATGTAAGGATTGATCTATATGGCGTTCCTCTCTCGTTCTCTCTCCCTTACCCATCTGGGACACGGCATGAGGGTATAGTATATTACCTATAGTAGTAGGTATGTTTATCGATATTATTTTTACCATTGTATGCGGTTATATGTAAATTAAACAAATGAAACTACCATAGGCTTAGAATATGCCGAAGGCTCAGATATTCTCTCCTATAAACCCCAATGACAGCTTCATGTGTAGGTACTGTTCTAGGATATCTAGTATGGGTACCGCATGTTTGATGTCACCGAAGTTTTTTATCATTTATAGCGTCGTGTAATAATAATTTCAATAAGTTGTCTGGTATATTTTTATTGTGATAATGAGTAATGTTATTATAATTAATGAGCTAGGAATAGACTTCGATCAAGTTCAGACAATCAACTGACCTAGCAGACAACTATTGCATATAATAATATGTAAATACATAATAGTTATATAAATATTAATAGCAAGGTACATATAAAACATATTAATAATTATTCTATTGCGAGTTCTTCTTTACGTTCAAAGTAAAATAATGCGTTGATATTGTATAATATATAAAATTCTCGTGTCACGGTGTTTGGTATCATACTCCTCCGAAACGGCTGGACCGATTTTGATGAAATTTTGTGTGTTTATCGGGTAGGTCTGAGAATCGGCCAACATCTATTTTTATACCCCTAAAAGTTAAGGGTGGTCCACCACAATTTTTTTTCATTTATTTTTTGTACAAAATTTTTGTTTTTATATTTTATGGTGAGGCATTAAAAAATACATACCTTCAGCCCTAAATTTTCACCCTTCTACCATCAACCCCTATTTTTTAATAGCGATATTAGTATATGGCAAAACAACATTTGCTGGGTCAGCTAGTATTATATAATATTTATAAACATGACATACCTACTTAGTATTTTCTAGGGGGTGGGGCAGCAGCTTAGCAAAAATATTTAATTATGTATTGTTACAACTATCAGAAGCGTAGACTTATTTAAACTCAGCTATTACGATTTAGTAAATTGATATACGTGCTGAATTTCTACCCCCCTCCCCCTTAGTGAAGTGTAAACTTGATAGGGATGTCCCTTTCAGGAGGGCTTAATGTTTCCACACTATGCTGACACTGGCGCCTTTCGGATTCGCGCCCTTCGAACGCTTAACTAGGCTTGATTGAAAATGTCCTTGAAAGACGAAAGACTCAATAAAAACGATAAAGTAAAAAAACATCTGTTTTTTAATTTCATTATGGAATTCTACAACTTAAACACCGACAACGTGAATAAATCGACCTTCTGTTATACACTATCGTTGTCATTATTTTTTCACATTTATGTTTTCCTTCTTTATTTTTTCTCAATAAATTTTGTTACCGCCTATAAGGAACATTGAAGACAGAGTAAAAGATTTCCTCAATGACGGTTTTGGCTGGCGGGCCCTTCAGGCCTTACCAATGGTTTATTTATTTATTCATTCTTTACTGTACATTGATTACAGACATTTACATAGAAGGTATACATTCAAATTAGATACAATCCATATACTGAGGGTGAGTTAATCGCAAAGGCGCGATCTCTTCCAACTAACCCAATGGTCTGCTTGTAAGGACAACATTGGTTAGAATATGCGGATAAATAGGAGTATACGACTCATCCGGATGATAGGTAGGTTTCTCTTTAGACAATAAGTTTCAAATCTTAAAATATATATTTTGAATTTTGAAATGTCAGTATGATCTATAAAGTAAGTAAGTATCTCGTATATACATAATTATATTGTTACTATAAGATCTTAGTACTTACTAGTATGGGTATACATATAATTAGACATAGAATAAAACATTATGTAGTGATATACAAAAACTAATAAAAAACATTAAATATGAATAGTTATAAGTATAGTAAGCTAGGGGCAAAGATCAATATTATTATAGCGAATTATATGTATGAGAGATAAAACATTTAATTTTATTAACTTCAGTATACGTACCTATTAATATGTACCAGTATAATTATTTTTATTCTAAGAAATATGCGTGTACATAGAAGAGAAGGATTTTTATTGAGGAAAACAAGTTGATAGTGATCTTGAGCAAGGTAAATGTCTTATTAAATCGATCTGTTAATCAATAAATAAACAAATATCTTTACCGAATTTTTTCCCTTCACATTTTCATGTTAATTATAATATTGAAGAGCTTAACAAAAGCACAAAAAATAATTGTCTTCAAGGAATAATTGTGGCATCTAACAATAAAATCTAATATATATAAAATTCTCGTGCCACGGTGTTTGTTATCATACTCCTCCGAAACGGCTGGACTGATTTTGAGGAAATTTTGTGTGCTTATCGGTTAGGTCTGAGAATCAGTCAACATTTATTTTTCATACCCTTAAAAGTTAAGTGTAGGTTAGGTACCGATTTTGTTTATTTTATTATTTGGATTTTTTTTATGGTGACGAGACATTAAAAATACATGGAGCCCTAAATTTTTACCCTCCTACCATCAACCCCTATTTTTTAATAGCGATATTAGTATTATGGCAAAATGTATTTGGCATAATGTTCGAGTATATGGCAAAACAACGCTTACCGGGTCAGCTTATTATAATAAAAACTAGGAAATAACAAAAAATTACCAATTTAAGAGGATAAATTAATAGATAAACAAGTTAATGATACCAATGCATGTACAAATATCTATGAGAAGAGGTACACTTCAATAAAACCTTCCACTTTCTTTTGATTTAATATGCAAAATGTCTTTATACCTACATATTATTCAATAATTCTCGTATAAACATTTAAATTCGTTCGTTGGTAAAAACCTTAATATGTATAGATGTCCTCTATGGAGGCTTTTTCCTGGTAAGTGAGGGACAAACCAATTAATTCCTATCATAAAATCTTGCTTTTTCTATGTAATTTATGGGATTTTAGATATGATTTTAATATGACGGGTTAGATGGAAGAAATCACTGTATAGTATTAATTTTACCACTGCATATCATTATAAATATTCCATATTTATTGTATACTATGTTGAATGAAGATGGTGTACAAATATAGAATACCTGCTTTTATTTACTGGGCACAAGAAAACTTGCAAATAAGAGTGAGAGATCCGTTTTCTGGAAATAACATGGTCTTTGAAGGTGACCCACCGACTACCCGGGTAACTCCAAAGTCTGGGGACTTCTATTTGTCCGATTAAATTTCTACTCCAACGAATTTCTCCACATGAAAGGTAGCTTGGTGGACAGCCTGTAGAGCTGACCAGCCAAGATCCCCACGCATGGGGTTCACAATAAGATAAAAAACTGTATAGGAATCCATGGTCTTTTCAGTTAAATGTTTATTTTCAGAGCAATGTCAGGTCTTTAGCAAGTGAAAAATAATTCATAACGATATCAATATAATGAAAAGTCATTTAATAAGAAATTATTAATCGTCACATTAAATTGAATGAGTTATAAAGAGCAGTTCACGAGTGGAATAGCATTAAAATAAAAACTGAATTAGTGCTTTATATTATTATCGATTTATAGGTGAGTACAGTCAGAGAGATTAGCGCATAATCATTTTATTATTATTTTATATCTGAATTGCTCTTCAACCCTCCACCCGGAAGAGTTTTGCAGCTCCTCTACACTTCTCATCCCGGTCCATTCTTGAATATTGTTTTGAAGCCAGGAAAGCCGCTTTATTCCAACCCCTCTACTGCCCTCAATCTTCCCATAATATTAAAAGTGTTAAAAGATCTCATAAAAAATGGACTGATGGCATGGTCCAGATGATGGGAAAACAGTGGGTTCGTATTGTTTGAAAATCGTGGATGAGTTTTGAAATGGCATATACCCTTCCCATTTGGTTAATCTTGTCTTTGTGTTGTAATTTGACATGATACGATATGTTTTGGTTTTAATTTGTAATTTTATATGATGCAATGTGTTTTGTTTTTATTTTATGATTTGATATGATGTAGTAGGTATGTTATAATTTTATTTTATTTTATAATTTGATATGATACGGTGGATTTTTATTTTTTTTATTTTATAATTTTATGTGGTGTGCTGTAAATTTATTTTATGGTTTGATATGATTCAATATGTTTTATTTTTATTTTATGATTTGACATGATGAATGTGCTGTAATTTTATTCTATAATTTGACATGACAGTGTGTTTTATTTTTATTTTGAAATTCGATGTGATGCAGTGTATTGTAACTTTATTTTATGGTTAGATATGATACAGTTTTTTTTTATGATTTGACATGATGCTGTTGATATGTTGTAATTTTATTATGTGGTTTATGTGACACAATGTGTTTAATTTTTATTTTTATAATTTGAAGTGATGCAGTATATTTTGTTTTTGTTTTGATTTTAATTTGATACGATGGTGGTGTTGTACAATTGTTGTTTATAACTATGTATTAAAGGCGTAAGCCGTATGTATTATTATAAATAAATAAATAAATAAATAAATATACAACAACGAAGAGAAAAAAGCTGACAATAAATACCTAAATATGTTTAACTCTTTCAAGAAATAAATGCAATACATACTAATCATTCACTGTGTTGGTGTTTAGGTAGTAGAACTCTATAGCGAAATAAATAAAACATTTTTTTTTATTCTACTATTTGTTTATTTAACGAGAGAGACGTTTTTCGTCTAGTTAGACGAAAGACGTCTCGTCGATTGAAAATGTCCTAACAAGATGAAAGACGCCTCTCTCGCCAAATAAACAAATAGTAGAATAAAACATTTGTTTTATTTATTTAGCAATACTAATCCGCGAATTCCAGAAATATGAAAGTTTTGATCACATTTAAATCACACAAGTCATGCATACGACTCCTCGATATTATCTACCTGTTATATCACGGTAATTTAAATAATAAAACAATGTCAATGTATTCATACAACAATGTCATTTTTTATAATCGCACTGTAGACGTCATATTATAAAGGTGACAGGGTGAATAAAAAACATTATGACGACTGTCAGTCAAACACGCGTCAACAATTATATCAAGACCAAGCTATCGTTATAATATTATATATTCCACCCCATGTGGAAGACACTGAACAGACTAAGGGTTGGGATGACTAGGTGCGAAAGTAAGCGGCAGAGGTGGGGCTTTTTGGATAGGGAGGATACTAACTGCGACTGCGGGGAGGTGCAGAGTAATTCTCACATATTGGAATGCACGCTGATGCGGATTGCATGTAATGAAAATGACCCGAAAAGTAAGTAAGTAGAATAAACTTAGTATAACTATTCTTCTTATAAATAAATGAAGACATTCTGGATGCTTGGTGAAGGAAGATGTTATAGCCTAAACTCTCTGCAATATAAACATACGATCACTTACATTTGAGCGGGGGGTGGATGGGTGTTCTTGAATGCATGGCTCTCTCGATCATAGCATCCTTGGGACATTGGATATTGGCTGTGTATTTAATTGGGCTTTGTAACTCATACTGGATTGGTGATTTTATTTTGATTTCTAGTATTTTGGGATTTTTTATTTTTAGATTTAACATAACATAACATAACATGTATAGACAATTCACACAGACCGAGCTAGTCCCAAATTAAGATGTGAATCTTGTATTATGGGTACTAACGCGACGATACACATATATACAATGCACTACACACATATACATGTAACACCCAGACCCAGGACAATCTGAAAAAGGTCATTCTTCATTTTGCCCTGGCCGGGAATCGAACCCGGGACCTAGTGACTCAAAGGCAAGTGCGTTAGCCTCCACGCCACACCGGCCGTCGAATTTACTCTGACTTTTTTTAGAAAATTTTAACTTTTACTTTTTTTCTCAAGACTAATGAGACTGAAAAACTGATCTCTAGTATTTTGGGATTTTTTACTTTAATATTTTTGTATTATTTTTAAATATTGTATTATTATTGTTTTTAAATTTACTTTGACTTTTTTTAGAAAATTTTAACTTTTGCTTTTTTTTCTCAAGACTAACACATTTTTGGTAAGAGTGGAATCTTTGCTGGTTCACATGTTGAGTGTATTAATTGTTAACATGTTGTGTTATGACTGTTTGATTCTTTAATATCGTAAAAATAAAATAAAAAAAAAAAATGCGTGTTCAGGGAATGGTACACAAGTATAGACCAATAAAAAAGGAGATGATATACTTGCAATATTTTTTTTAATAATGAAACTTTAATATAAAAGTCTAGAATGATGATATCAGGAGAATGAGGGGAGTGCTGAGGATAGAAGACATGTAAATAAGTTACTAAAATTTTTATGTTCACAGCAATCTCATGAACATTAATTAACAACAAGGAAAAATGTAACATAAATAAATTTATAGATACAGTCTAACGAATAGATTTACAATACAATAAGTTGAGGCCCTCTGTGAAGGCTTCATAACCTGTTGTTAGTTTACTTACTCATAACATCATTATATAAGTATTGATGGCTGAATAATATGAATAGACATGTGGGTATTTAATAATGATTTATTAGTTGTAGACAAAGATCAGGTATGATTCTATGATGATCACGAATGATGATCAGATGAGCACGATTTAAATATCCGCATAATATAATCAATAAAATATCTCTCTATCTTTAATATCACCTACAAGTGAGGTAAGTAGACAATTGTTCAATTGAATTCAATCGCCTTTCAACTCTCATCCAGAGAAAACAGGACAGAGACCAGCATCTTTTTCTCATTTTTTGCATTAATTGAGTCACCTTTCCCACGATATACATCTAGAGTTCTGGTTAACTTGACAAATTTCTATTTTTGCAGCGATCAAATATGTGAAAGATTGAAAAATAGATGGTCTGTAGTCTGTCAATGGATTCTGGGGCTTTTAATTGAGAGATCTGTAGTGATCTGTTAATAGATTCTAGGGCTTTTAATCGAGAGAACTGCGCCCATGACACATGCATATTCAGTCTATTTGGGTTAGAAATAGTAGCGAAAGATTGAAAAAGGAGACGGTCTGTAGTCAGTCAATGGATTCTGGGGCTTTTAATTGAGAGATCTGTTAATAGATTCTAGGGCTTTTAATCGAGAGAACTGCGCCCATGACACATGCATATTCAGTCTATTTGGGTTAGAAATAGTTGCGAAAGATTGAAAAAGGAGACGGTCTGTAGTCAGTCAATGGATTCTGGGGCTTTTAATTGAGAGATCTGTAGTGATCTGTTAATAGATTCTAGGGCTTTTAATCGAGAGAACTGCGCCCACGACACATGCACATTCAGTCTATTTGGGTTAGAAATAGTTGCGAAGGATTGAAAAAGGAGGTGGTCTGTAGTCTGTCAATGGGTTCTAGGGCTTTTTATCGAGAGAACTGCCCCCACGACACATGCATATTGAGTGTATTTAGGCTTAAAAACTTAACTTTTTCTTGTTATGAGAAAGTAAGCTTCCTGTTACTGTAGGTACTAAATAATATGATTTACATGCAAGTTTGTGCGTTTACCTTTATTGTTATTATGAATGTATGTATGTCCTCGTACATATGTAATGTTCTGAATGATTATTTTACTCGTTCCCTGTAGATGCGTGAGGATTATTACATACACATACTAAATAGTTTATTATTATTATCGGTTGGGAAGGATTGTTTATAGTAGAAACAGGTTTCAGATTTGCTCTGCGTAATAATAACACCGACGACAACATGCGCCTTACAATATATAAAGATATAATATCGACTGCCCAGTTCCACACATCAACAAGGCGAAATTTTCAAACATTTTGATTTAATTGGTAAATTATAAAATCAACTCCACTCTATCAATTCCACAAACAAATAACTATAAAAAATACACGGTTCCCTTTATATACATTTAATATTAAATTAATGATTTATTTTACCTATTTTCAATTCCACAAGTAAATATTTCAAGGTGTTTAACTATTGAACGGAACAAAGACAACATAATGCCTCTAATAGCTGCGATTATTATTTAGTATACCTATTTCACATTCTGTTGTGTTTTTAAAGCATATTATAATCATACCAAAATTACAAAAAAAGACGATTTCTCGAAAGTAAGACATTTCTACTTGTTGAGTTGAGTTGAGTTGATATATGCCTGCTGTACGTACATATGATATTAAGTGTGTGCGTGTGTGTGGTGAGTTCCTTTACCTTCCAACATTTTCAAATGTTAAATGTTTTGTTTTTTATTCGGTAAGTAAACAATACTCTACGAATGATACCCAGCGTCATCGCACTCAGCAATCACATTCAGTGTCCATGGACAACTATCACCAAATCCACTATTCTCCCTGTCATAGTGAGATCCACCAATCGAGAAACATTTAATGCAAATCATAGGTGCAATCATTTTTGAGATATCATATTTCAGATCTCGAATGGATCGATATCTCCATTATAGATAATAAAAACACTTTATCGAACAAGGTAACTTTTCTGCCAACAAACAAAAACCTATTGAGAGTTTTCCCAATCAATATTATTTCGCATTTAATTTATTTTTTCACTACTATATCTATTTCTTAATTAGAAAAACAATTATATACTCGATATAAGCATAAGAGAGAGTAGAGTTCAAGCTGTGCCTCACGGTCCACAAAGCCTTGAACGGCACAGCACCTCTATGCCTCGCTGAGCTATGTCCCCTCGACGAAACTCTGAGGCGACCACTGCGATCAGCTTCCACCGCTGTAAACAAGCTTGTGGAGCCCAACAGGGCAAACACTTCCAAATTCGCAGAGAGGAGCTTTAGCGTTGCGGGGCCAACTGCCTGGAACCGATTACCAGCGGATTTAAGAAAGAACCAGCCCACTGCAACGTTCAGGAGTAAGCTGAAAACACTGCTTTTCAAGAAAAGTCATGGCGCCCTTGAGATGGTCACGGATCATTAAACGGCGCCAAATATAAATTGTCTTTATTATTATTATTATTATTAAAATTGGACTAGGTGGGCCTGTTTTAAGATAATTCATATATAATTTTTTTCTACCTTGTACATTATATATATGGTTGTTGTCTGTTGTGTTTTTTGAAGGAAAAAATAAATAAAATAGAAAAAATATATGTATGTTTAAAAAAGATCACGATATTTCCCATAAATAAGATAGCAAATGAACAAATAACAAACATACGTATCATACAATCTGTGCCATAAAAAGTAGGCATCTCGAGATGAAGAAATCACTATATAGCGATAATCTCGCCACTGCATATCATCCTAGTATTTTATATTGTTTTATTAACACTGTTATACATATAATGATGATATTATGCAGAAAGAATAAATAAATAAACCTGCAAATAAAACACCATCGATAAATTGAAGTTATAAATTGCTACATATATTCTCATAATTTAATTGTCTAATTGATCGAGCAGCCGTGAACACGAATGAATATACATAATGTGAACACGTTTGTGAAATTAATGATCGACAAAATATTATGTTACAATTTCACTCATGATATTGCGTGCTAATCACACCCTCCTCGCACACGAACTAAAATGTAATTATTTAATGTGCAACATAGGTAATTTTTAATAAAATACATCTTCATTCGAACAACCTTTGTTTGGTGGTCTGACGTTGTACAAGAAAAAAACTTAATGAATAAAACAAACGTTTTATTCTACTATTCGATTTATTTACGAGAGAGACGTCTTTCGTCTTGTTAGGCCATCGTCAATCTCAGATTTTTCTCAAATCTTTTGTTAAAACAGATTGACAATGTTCTAACAAAACGAAAGACGTCTCTCTCGTCGAATAAATCGAATAGTAAAATAAAACATTTGTTTTATTTATTTCGCTATGGAATTCTACTGCCTACCGACACAGTGAATGAAGAAATAAACTTCATTAATTGGAGTAAGTTTGAGGATCAAAATTATCTTCAAACATTAGCTCGATATTTCAAAGTATTTTCAATTTATTTGAATTATTCTGGCCCGAAGTCCAAGAGCTAAATAGAACGGTCTCCAAATACACATACTTATTATAATTGCATTTTTCTGTTGTAAATACTAATCAATCATATTTTAATATTATTCATAAAACCTATTACTGCTATACCGTCAGAGCATATCCCACAAGTGGAGTAGCCAGAAGACAGCTGTATACAATAATAATGCAAGTCGTCCACCGCATGCTATCAAAAAAATTGGACTGGGTCATGCAAATACCTTGAGGTAAGGGCTAGTAGATGTCACTGAGTGTTACATTGTCTATCCCTTACATTATGATTTAATACGATTGTGATAAGTTTCAGTTTATCTTCTAGATAAAAAGACAAAATTATTCGGGATCGGGTGGACTTTTTATAACGTATGTTTTATTGGGCCTGGATAAAATAATAAATAAAATTAATTAGTAATGAAATAAATTTGCTACATAATCACAACAAACCAACTCTATTTTTGATAGAAATATGTATTCGATAAAAATATTCGTTTAAGATTTTCATAATAAAAGTGAAATATTATTGAACACACTGTATCTGCGAATAATTCAAATCTCATTAAATTTCTGATAGATCTAGATTCAAGACATATGTACGTAGCAGTGACGAAACAATTTTTTTACAAAAGTCATACTTTAGTAATGAAACATTTATATTTTGTCCACAATTCGGTACAAGAGTTATTATTGAAGTATTTAAGAACATACTCGACTTTTCATACTTCTACCCCCCTCCGACGCCAATTTTAAATTTGTTATGGGAATTTGAGATATTTCACGATCTTATCATCTTTGTATTACAATTTCAGACGAAACCCAGTTTTTCCTTTGTAGATATGCGGTGCATTTTTGCATTTATGGAAAGAACGTCACTCTTAGGTAGGTAGGTAGGTATATAAACCGAGAGAGAGAAGGGGGGGGGATCATACCCGAAATATTTGCAATGATTTGCTTATATCGTTGAATAAATTAATTAGGTACAACTTAATGTATATCAATTAAATTTACTTATTGTCATGCTACGTACATATTTTAAAGTAATGTACGTATGAAATTAATAAAAAAGTGATGCCATTATTTAAAAAAATCTGTGGTTTAGAAATACTGATTTTACCCTGGAGTAACAGTGCGGGGTACAACAGGGTTTCATCTTTTTAAGGATTTTCCGAGTGTCCTGAAAGACGCCGGTATTCATAAAACGTTACACATTCATAAAATATTCAAGATTCCAATAGGCGACGAGGTTATCTACGTACTTTTGGCTTAATTTAAGTACTTTTCAAAATTTTGTCAGTCTAAGAATCAAAGTGTCTATACGTGTCTAAAACATTCCTTAAAAACCGAGAAGATTGCGAAATATTTGAAACTCCTTTGTATGTATGCATGTATGTTGGATGATTTATTCGGGGCCGTTTAATGGAGCATCCATCTCAAGGGCGCGGGAAACTATGTTGGAAGAGCAATGTCTTCAACATGCTCCTGAACGTTGTTATCGGTTGGTTTTTACGGAGGTCCTCGGGGAGTCAGTTCAGATGACGGGTCCTGCGATGCCAAAAGCCCTATCATAGAAGTAGGACTTACATACCTTTATTTTTGAAGATTTTGCGACGGGGGAGCTAACTTCCTTTTTCAAAATCCAGTTAGGAAATCATTCTAAAACCTACGAACATTTTCCCTAAATCTTTTTACATGACCTACGTTTTTTCAAAATCCGAATTGGCTGACTATATGCCAATGCCACTTATCCAGAACGTTTCATATTTATGGCATTGAGAAGATGACTTTTGTGTATTAATAAATAGCATAAACTTATTCAGCTGGCTACCCCGTATGTGAGAGATAAAGCGATGGTGTATAAATGTATAAAATTAAATTGAAATAATACATTATTATTAAAACATTACTCTCTCTATAAACCAAGACTAATTGTGACATCTTGAATCGAATAGATTTACACGATAATTATAAATAAATAAATAATCTAAATACATTGTAATCATGAGGTGTGCATTATTTTACAAACAATATACAAATAAATATATTATTCTATGTAAAATGTTACGTTATTTAAACACAATCTATAACGGTTTTTGCTTGAAGCTGCGACAAATTTTTAATTCTTGGCATCGAAGCATTAATTGTGCCCATAATATTATATACGCTCTGTATTGTATGGCAGATTTACATCGGTTGGGTGAGAACCTGGCTTAACTAAGACTTATTTAAACTTTTCCTCGTCTCCAAGTGCCCTGTCCAGTCCTCCCCGATGTTAAGAATCACTCTGGCAAAGGCTTTGCGGTCTGGCTATCCGGAACATCCCGTATTTACATAAACTATTTTCACAAAATTGTTATTGGTTCCACAATCATTGATGAATTCATTAATTTATTTACTCTTCAACACTCACGCCTGAAGCACAGGACAGAAATCAGCCTTCCCAACTAAGGTAATTTAAAATCATCATTGCTGTCGTTTTGTTAAAAAAAAATAGTAATGATGAGTTGCGATGGTTTGTACGTATAAAACAAAGGGATGGGGAAATGATGACAAAGAGGATTGACTTGAAGCGCGGGTGTCCAAGAACTGAAGGTTGGCCGTATGTTGAGTAAGAAAAACCAACATGCGTGTATGAGAAATTGCACGAATGAAGTAGAAGAGAAAGAAGTATATAAGAACTTCACTGGCTTGTGAAAAATATAATTTTTAAATTGTACTACAAAATATGTAAAAGCTGTTTGTTTTTATGAATAAAATAAAATAAAAATAAGAATTAAGGACAGCTAGATCAATATGGCGTTCCGTTTTCTCTGCCTTCCCCACTTGGGATACGGCGTGAGGGTATAGATAGATATATAAGTTAACAGGAAATGTAACGATAATTAAAAATTGTATTGGTTTAATAGTTTTATCTTTATAACTTATTATCATGTTATGTAAACGTTTGCAATGCATATGCGTGTAGATATGCCATGTTGAAACAAAACAGTTTTAGGACGCCCAGCCCAAATAATTGTTTTGCTATTGATTAGTAAAATTTCGTGTTAAATAATGAAGACGGAAGATATAAAAAATAGTAATTCTTCAATATTAATATAAATTGTTTTGTTTATGTACCAATTCATGTGGGTAAATAATACGCACAGTTATAAATAAATATAGTTACACGTAGAATTATTATCTAACTATGGTGATAAGTAGATACCTATATAGTGTACCTAATATAAATAAAGATTTTTCTATTTATTTATTCTTAGCTGTCTATTGATGACAATAAATTTTATAATATAATTTAATTATTACCTATAAATACAATCAATATACGACAGATGGCTAGTTTATCGCGGAGGGGCGATTTCTTCCAACTAACCCAGTTTCATCGAACTTTCACAAAAATATTGTCTTTCAGGGACTTGAAAACTTATAGATAAGAGTGAAAGAACTATTTATTCCCGGAAAGTCTATGGAACATTGGTTGTTATAGTTTGTAACTTAACTAATAATATAAGGATGGTACAACAAATTGTACACATAATATACACACTTGTATGTATCATAAATGATACACAAACTGTACAAATAGAAAATACCTACTTACCAATTCTATCTAGTAATGCTTAAATATAATATAACCATTAGCGTACTCAGAGGGGAGTGGGAAAGCGGCAGATGCCCCCCCCCCCAAAGAAATCGCGAAAATATTAGGAAATTGGTTAAAATCTTAAATAATTCAACAAAAATGCCTGCAAACTCCTCTTTCACGACACAAGCTTTTAGCTTACTGTGAAAGGTGTGTAAGGTTGTATTTGGGTTTATAACAAAAACCCAAATGTATCTTTTAAAAACAAAGAAATAAAAAAATGATAATCTGGGGACGTAAGGAGGAGGAGATAAAAAATTGCGTGCAAACCAAATCGTGAAAACTGTAATCTTAAATAAATAAAAAGAAAAAAATATGGTAGTCCTAAAATATTCTCTAGCAAAAACGAGAAGAACGTGTAAACACTTTTAATTCCTACAACTATTTGCCACCCTCACAGAGAAAATTCTCGGTACGTCCATGTGCAAGAACATTCATATACTTGTAAATGTATGACAAACCTCACATTATTTATAAAAAAAAAACATGTCAGTGTAAATATTATATGTGTGACATTCATGTATTAGGTAGGTGCCTAAATACCTTTAATCATTTAGTATTTAATATCAAGGTAAGTATCTACCTATAAAAATGTGTCACAAATGTTTTCAATAAAAAAAATGGAACAAAACATGTTTTGAAAACTATATAAAAAACTATTTATGAAACAAAGCACATCTACATAAGTACCTATATATTTTTAATATCTTTGAATAAGTAGGTTCATAAATCACTCGATTGCAGGTGCATTGCCGTAAAATGAAATAAGAAGAAGAAGAATAAGTAGGTACCATAAATTTTCAATGAATCCTCTACGTGAGGAAAAATCTTAGGTTTATAACAATATTTTTTTATTTCCATTATTTTGTTCTTACTAAATAATACCAAAACCACAAAATTCAACGTTTTTTGTAAAAGTATAATGGTTTTCTATAGGACAGTCTGAAATTCGTGCAAAAAAAAGTTAATTATATACTGCAACTCCAAAAAACTTAATAAATTAAATACACGTTGGTCTATATATTTTAATATTCTTGAATATTCGAACAGAAAATCTTGTATTCAAAACTGAGTTCCAAAAATATTCTTCCATAATATTATTCAAATATTAAGACCAATTATTATTAGTATGGATATTATTGTCTTTGAACTACAAAAATTTCAAAACTATTATGTCTTCAGTAATTAAAGATTTACTGAATATTTAAAGATGAAGTAAAAATAACGCATTTTTTGCTCAACAAATAGTAATAATAATTAAAAATAATGAATAAAAACTTACTTATCCGTTGATAATAATTACGGATAAATAAAAAAAAAATGCAATTCAATTATCACAGCACAATATAAATATAAAATAATTAACAAAAACAATTATTAACAAAGCAATAATAATTTAATATCAACACTTAAAATCAACTTTAATTAAAATTGCAACACTGGAAACAAAAGACAATCACAACACAACGATATTATTACATTTAATTTGTATTTTCAAATTTCGAACAAGTGTCACATTCTATTTCTTATACTATTATTATAACACATTGTTCAAACTTGTCACGTACTGTGTTGTAGGTATATTTAAATAGTTAGTTCAAAGATCGTTACACAAATGAACGTTGAGAAAAATAAAATCTCTTTATTTTTAATGCAAATACGTTTTATTATGCGTCATCGCAACGTTTTTCCTTTTTTTATAGATACAGGTACAAAAAATTAACCGCGCGGGTGCTCTGGTACAGGTTATGAACTAAAAACAAAATACCTACTATGGTACGTAAGATAACAACACTATTAATTTATCCGTCATTTGAAAAGAGAAGACAACGAATTAAATTTGAATTTTCCGTTCGATTTTTGAACTTAAATGTTTTCTTTGCGAATAATAGGTATCGAATAATTTAAAACAAATTTTGACACTGATTCGAAATTCAAACGAGTTTCATTTGTTTTTTCGTTTCGCTCACATAATATTTCTACAAATTATAAATTTGAATTTCGAACTATTATTACTTTTAAATTCATAAATCGAATTTGATTTTATTTTCCCGCGTACCTATGTACTACTGTCAGTTTTATTTTCACCACGATGATAAGAGATGTGTTCTAATATTTTGTTTACTAGTATTGTTTGAATTTCGCGATGTTTTCTTGTGAATAATAATTATTCTTATTGCGATAGATGTTCGTGGAGGCATCGCGCGCCGCGTTTAGTCTCTCGGTAGACTAACAAACCACTATGTCGAGTATAATACATAGCTACCAACTCAATACTCTGCACTACATGTGTTTCTTCACACACCTAACACTTAGTATTTTTATATCATGTAGGTATATAAACAACAGTGCTATAGTTGTAGGTATACCTATGTATTCATACAAAGATATGTAATAAATAAATATTATTTAACAGAAGTAGGTACCTACTTAATTATTATACTATTATTGAAAAGAGAAACACAACTTTAGGAAACTTTGAATGAGTGAAACATCTTTTGATTATTTCTGTTTTATTTGACCATTCTGACAGCAATAGAAACATCATAATTTATATGAATTTTAAATCTCTTGACATTCTCTTGACAATCAGCAAAATAACTGTATATGCAAATCGTCCTCAATGTATCAAACAAATATTTTGTTAATTTATTTAAAACATTGTGTGATCATCGTCATCTCACCTCGCTCTTTAACGCTCCTCTCGGATGCACAGGGCAGAAAGCAGCTTTTCGCATTTTTACGCCGATTGATTAACCCTTTAATATCCCACGATATTCAAACACTCTGATGTCATATGGAACTATGTATTGTGAATGAAGGACGTCCAGGTCGTCGGAACCCTTGTGGAAGAAGAACAATGCTCTTTTTGGACAACTTTTATTTGGTTTATAACAAAACCCAGATATATCTTTTTTTTAAAAAAAAAAAAACTATTACTGGACATTCTCAAAACATGTCCCAACCATGACCATTATTTCTCCCATATTACAGAGACTACAGATCTTTGCTGAGAGCGCAGACGCACAGAATCATTTGTGACTTGTTCATACCACCTAATAAAGTGTGTGATAAGCTACATAATTCTGTAGTCCATAGATACCTAAGGTTTGAACTAAATTACTTACATGTAATGTAATACACAACAGCAAAGAATTACTGAATAAAATAAATGTAATCTAAGCCAACAGGAAGTTATAATGCTACTCCTGCAATGGAGAAGGAAAGAGGTTTATATGTCACCCATTTTATCTGGAGCATGGAGGACTGTTGCCAAAACACTTCAAATAAATTGCTTTAGTTGCGTTATTTCGTAGAAAAAACAGAAAATCATACATAATATACAAGCACCTAGTATTTAGTTATATCTATATCTGCATCAACACAACATTTTCCACAAATGGGGTAGCCAGCAGACTAACTGCATGTAATAAACATGCGAGCTGGCTTCTCTGTACCAATACTAAAATAAAATTAAGTTGAAACAAGTGTGTATTTCTACTACAAATTATAGATAATTTTTTTGTGTTTCTTGTTAATATAACGTGGTTAGATGAAAGAAATCACTATAAAGTGATAATCTCGCCACTGCATATCATCACATTCTTTCTTATGTAAACTGATTTGTTGATTTTGTTATGTGAATGATGATGTGCAGGAAGAATAAAATAAACAAATAAATAATGATCTGATAAGTGGAAAGACGTCTCTCTAGTGATCAATAGTTTATAGTAGAAAGAATCATACAATTATAATTTACCTAACTATGGAATTCTGCTACGTGTACAGTTACACTGACATAATTAATTAACTAAAATAAAACATTCAGACAAAACCAATCAGAAATCTCGATTGGAGAACCATGTCTACACAATGCAACATTGTGCAGAATCTAATCGGAAGAAGTGAGAAAGGTGTCCCAACGCTTATGAATTGGCTCTAGGTTGGCTTAAGTGATCACTTTCGGTGTTCATGGACAACGTTCACCAATTCCAACATTCTCACTGTCACGATGTAAGGTCACAATGTTGCATTGTGTAGACATGGTTCTCCAATCGAGGTTTCTGATTGGTTTTGTCATCTGCATCCAAATCCGGTTAAACAATAAAAAAATTAGTAAATATTCTAAACATTTAAAACGTTCAGAATATTATATGATGTTATTAATTTTATTTTTCATGACTCATTGTATTGTTTTTATTGCTTATTGTTTAATCCTGCGATTATTGCTTTGTGAGCATTATGCTAATAATTTTCTTAACATAATTTACTCTATTCTATTGTAATTGTTGTTTGTTGATTTTATCTGTTGTGTTTGGTTATGTATGTTTTGTAGAGCACATAAGGGTAATATAGGGATCTTCACTGGTTTGCTTATTGCTAAATATGTTATAGACCAAGCATGTCAAACTTGCAGCCCACGGGCCGCATGCGGCCCACAACGTATAATTTTGCGGCCCACTAGCAGTAATACCACTTCAAATAATACTAAAAAAATCCCACAATTTACATTGTGAAATTAAAAAACGTTTTTTCCACTGTAGGAATATTAATTGAAAATTCTACCATATATATTTCAATTAAAACCTTTATGGTCGAAAAATCATTTGTTTTTTTTTATTACATTATGGAATTCTACAACCTAAACACCGACACAGTGAATAATATAAATTTTATTTACACAATGCAAATAATTGTGAAATATTTTATAGGAATAAGCAGAAACTGTCTCCAAAATAGGTGATACATGTTTCAAAGATGAGTCTGTGTTCGGTGGTTTTTGGGATCTCCGTGTGGTCATTTTAATTCTAGCTTTCGGCGAACGTGCTGTCGCCATCTTCAGGAGTGTGAACCCTAAAACTACCGAACACGATGTTAAAGACCGTGAAAACCTAAAGAATAATAAGATGAGTCTGGGTTTGAAGTAATGCCAAATACACTCTAGGCCCCTTCCAATAAGTAAGCAATGTCGTAAAAGTGGAGTAAGTTTGCAACAGTTGGAATCGAACCTGGGATCTCTCGATTGAATGCCGAGACTCTACCACCAGGCCACTAAGCACCTCAAACATTAATTTCAATGTTATCGCTTGCCACCACATTATTGATGCATTCTTTGCATAATTCATTTGTATCGATTGTCAAATTATTTTTAGCACCCATATACTGATCCGTTCGTTTATTTATTAATAAATGAACACAAGCAGGTGTTGAAATGATGTTTGCTTAAACACGAGAAAGCAACAAAAAACTTTAAAATGTTTCGATCTATTACAATCTACATACCTATATCATCGAGGTATATCTATTCCACAACTAGAATGGTCAGTGGACTAATGAACATGCTATTCGTCCTCTCTGTGACAGTAAATTACGAGATTCAGAATAAGTGTCAAATCTGAATTTAAGATGGAAAGCAAAACGTCAATTCAATTCATAAATTATTAGATATTGGAAAGCATGAAGAAAAGAGTGAAAAGACTAGCTGGATTAGTCTTGACACAATCTAAATACGATCTTAATATTTATCCTTTATCCTATTCCTAAAAATACCGCGAGATAAAGTATGCACGTATTCTAACTATAGTCACTACGAGCGTTATAAGATTAAGATTAAGACAAAATTAAGATTATATTTAGATTGTGACGAGAGTAACCCTACTGTTCAAATTAATATAATGTTTCGCTGACCACTGCACAAGTGGGAGTTAGTTAATTAAGTTAATACATTATATTTAAAAAAAAATATATATATATAATGTATTAACTTAATAAACTAACTCCCACTTGTGCAGTGGTCAGCGAAACAACCGCATGTAATGATCATACAAGTTGTACTTTTCGTGCCAAGATAATAAATGATCAATGACAAACCTTACACCGCTGTACTGTAGATGTTAACTTGTTTTTTTAAAGATACTACTACTAGACCATCACGGTATATCTCACTAGTATGTAACCAGCAGACAAGCTGCATGTAATAAACATGCAAGCTGTCCTCTCCGTGTCAACAAAAAATTAAGACATTCAGGATGGATGGCAAACCTCATCGTTGAATTTGAGATGTAAATTGTCTTTATTTTTCGTACATCTGCTTTTTACAGGACCCACTTTTTTATAGATGAATCTGGGTTTTTGTTACAAATCTAAATACAGCCTAATACACCTTTTACAGAAAGCTAAAAGCTTTTGTCGTGAAAGGAGAGTACTGGCCAAAAGCCAAGAGACTTAATCTTTGCTGAAAACTGCATGGAGCACAAAATTACCAACCTATCTACCTAAATAAATAATAGCAAAATATAAACATTGGAGAAGTTTATTAAAATAAGCATGCAGTTTTAAGTCATTTATCTTATGTCCAAAGTCCTGTCTGTTATAGATAAAGCAACTGCATTGGTAAGCCACTCTGTAGTCACATTATACTTACATAATATAATTACATATGTAGAGTAATTTATGTATTGGTAAAGAGTACCTAGTTAATAAATATATTTTAATATCATTTGATTGAGGTGATAAAATATTACTCGTCTTAATAAAACAACCGTTGTAATCATCTCTTTATTAAATTTAATACTCTTACTAGCAACATGTGCACAATATTTTTTTTTCTCAAGATGTGTCTGAGTTTTTGTTATAGACCCAAATACAACTTTATATACCTTTCACAGTAAGTTTAAAGCTTGTCTCGTGAAAGAGGAGTTTGATCAAACCGCGAATCTCGTGTGTATGAGCCCGAAATTCTACCTACAACGAAGCATTATCGAGTCATTATAAAATTATTCTCAAAAACAGTAAGAACCCCTAGATCAATGTAATTCCATTGGCTCAGAATCGCTCTAAATGACAGAAAATATTCATTTATGCTTTCACAAATTCTGCTGATGTTCGTGAATAAATGCAAAAATCTTTTTCTCCTTGTTCTTATAACATTTAGTTACTGTCTCAAGAGATCCTTGTCGATTGCTGCTTCCAACACCTCTAGCTTCTCCAAACCAAGTATTGCAACAAACATATTTGACAATTTATTATTTTTGCTAGATTTTTCTGGAGTAACGCACCACCGTCTGCTCTCTCCCACAGTTTTCAACGATGTTGTGAAAATCTTTTTGCTGGAATGCGAAACTCCTGACTAAGCCATCGCAATTGCAGCCTCTCTATATACAGAAGTAACGGTTCCACTTTAAGAACTTCACAAACATATGTATTTTTATATATTCTCTTAACGTCACTCCAGGCATCTATTTTAGGAACTGCATTTCTCTGTTATTTTCAAGTGTGCTGCTTGAATTCCCGACACTGTCAAGTTTTGAACTTTGAATCTAGGGATGATTTTAACCCTCTGGCTATCAGTGTGTCCGCACGGGAACATTAAGAATTTAATTTATAAAAAATTGCCTGGTTAGAAAAGAATTAATATTTTATGTGGAAATCATTAAGAAAGCTTGGTTTAAAAAAGTTTCTGTCTGATGAAGTAACTTTTTTGTTGTGAAATTTATTCCAAAACTTTTTTTTTATTTTATGGCCACAATTTTCACATTTACGACGTTTGATTAGAAAATTGAAATAGGTGCTATCATTTCATGCGCACATATTTTCCATATTTTATTGTTGTATATTTTTGTAATGATGTTTGTGAATAAAATAATATAAGTAACAAATTCATAGAGTTTGTAACGCGTCCTTAAACTGCCGATATCCTTGTACAAACAAATCCGCCTCCCTTTGAAAACGGAAAGCGGTATTAAAAAAAATATTTCACCAAAAATTGTATTTTTTTGCTTATTCAATGTACATATAAAGAATGATTCCAGGTCTTTTCAATTTAGAACATACTCAAAATATAAGATGTTTGCTAAAATTATAATTTCAATGTTGACTCTTATACTAAATGACTTGATTTTATGGCATGGAGAGAAGGACTTATGAGCTATATGCGTCCAGTTAGCCTTTAAACTAGCTGCTCCACTTATGGATGATACTGTGATGATTTTAATAAAATAAACATAAAAACATACATGCGTCTGTAAACATCTCTGCAGTATTATTAAGATAGTTTTTGTTGTTACAATTCCAATTCTCATAGTAAACATAATGCGGAGATCGTAAAATCAATAATATTTTACTAGCTGTTTCATTAGGCAATGTGAATGCATCCGTTATATTTAATACAAACATTTTAAATAATAAAATACATAAAAATAATGATCTAATTATATCGACTAGTACTCCAATAGGT
This sequence comes from Athripsodes cinereus, assembly GCA_947579605.1. Classification (NCBI taxonomy): domain Eukaryota; kingdom Metazoa; phylum Arthropoda; class Insecta; order Trichoptera; family Leptoceridae; genus Athripsodes; species Athripsodes cinereus. The sequence goes on along the minus strand of OX388311.1, from coordinate 32,718,814 downwards.
ATTTATTTAAATTGCTGATAAACGAGCGAACGGAGTTTCGAGAGAAAAAAAGAGAAGTTATTTTTTTATTTGAGCGATGTATGTATAGATAAATAAGTATAATTGTAAATAGAACATAATAATATTCTATCATCAAAACACAAAATTATTTATTCAAATCTGAATATTTCCATGGAGTACCTACTTATCCGGCAAAGATTTGGTTTCTTGTTTAGACATTTGTTGGAAATAATAAAGATATTTTACATCTTAAATTCGAAAAGAATGACATCCAGCAGAGAATTCTGCGAATCCAAGTGGATGGATTTGGTCCAATACTGGAGATAAGAAGAATGTTGAAGGTAAAGTATGGTATCAAAACACATTAATACATCAACAATTGAATTAAAAGCAAATTAATTGTAATATATTTTATAGTACTGTATCAATTACATTTCTTTTGTAAAATTCACCACATGCTATGCGACTGCGATTACACTGATCTTATTAGCGAACATGATAAACTGTTGTTGATAGCCAAAACATAGTAATATCCAATTATATAATGTTTATTTAAAATAAAACAATAACAACAAATAAAAAAAACACTTGAACGACTAAATACTATGTACCAAGCCTTAAAAAAAGCTCGGCTAAGCAGGTATTATTTGCTGTGTATACTCGTACATACAAAGTGTCGTGTATGCCTCGGGGCAAAAGAAAGTAATGATTGGATAGTTTGTAGAAGTCCTCCGCGTATAAGATAAGTATATTATGTAAAATGCGTAACTATCTATAAACGTGTGATATATATACGAGTACACCCATATAAGTACGAGTATGTGAAACACCATGTTCCCAGCATTATGTTTATACTGCAGAATATAAATTATACCACATAAAATTGGAATCGCTCCATTCAACGTAAAAAGAAAGATGACAGAAAATACAGAAAGACACAGGCAAATCTATGCCTGTAGACACCTCCTTTACGAACTCCAAATGACATTTCTATGGCGAGGATCAAGAAAATTTCCTTAAGTCATAAATCTTTAGTCATAAGTTCCGAAAAAACATTGTAAGTTGATCTGATTTGTCTGGGGGTTGATTGAAATTTTCCAGTATTATTGGATTTAATATGGGTATAACGCAAAGGCCATAAGCTGTAAAATATTCAACAAACCTTGTCTATGAAACAACGTTATTACAAATGGAAAAAATAAATGGTATAAGTACATTTTGCAACTATTAATTATTTATTTATTAGATAAACGTGTGTGTTATTATTATTTACGTTGAAAGAAAGTTGCAATGAATGCTTGTTTTTTATCTGTTTCATGTCATCACGTGGTAAGCGATTCAACATAATTGATATAATATTGCCAATCACCATTTCAATTTATTCCATTAGAATGTCAAATCTTAGACTCTGTACAAGAAAGAAAGAATTGTATTAGAATTTTAATAATACCATTATGCAGAAGATTGGAGTTCCCGATATAGAATAGGCCTCTCAGTTTTTTATAAAAGTTTTCGAGTGATCAGGTGTTCATAAAACCTAACGTATAAAACATTTATTTTCCTGATAAGGTTCCGAATGTCAATATTTTTTTATCGGCACAGAGAATACAATCTACATGTTTATTACATGCAGATTGTATACTGACATTACTGACTGACCCCACTTGTGGGATATACCGTAATGGTAAAAAAGGTAAGGTGCAAGGTGGAAAGTTGGAAGTTCTTCAAGGTTGAATAAAAAATAATGAAATATTTTTAACGTGATAAAATTTTATAATGAAAGGTTGAATCTTTTTTTAAGAATTTCTCGACCCCCCCCCCACATCGTCAAATTTTCAATTTGGCCATTTACTAATAACATGACCTAAAGGGCGCAGTATTGTGCATCTATCGTCTGAAGCTTCCAGCAAAAGAGTGTGTTTTTAGCTTCCTTCTGAAGTCCTCTCCATTCGCCTCCTCTCGCAGACCCAGAGACAGCTTGTTCCAGCATCTGTGACCCGCAACAATGTATAAGGTAAATTAAAACCTTGAACCTCTCCTTCAATCGTTCCTAGCGTACTGCATTCACAACTCTCCTATCAAGCCTATTGCTGTTTCAAATAATATACTTATCTTATTATAATTTCTAATATTTCATGAGATTAGATTGAAGAACAAGTTGATGGTAACAGGTTAAGTACTTATTGATAAAAGTGATTTGTCGCTGATAATAAAAGAAGTGGTAATATAATATATACCTACTTATTATTACTGTAGCTGGACGAAAGGAAAATGAAAGTATTATGCGTTAGTACCTTATGTATATATTATGTTATGTTATAGCCCAGAACTATCTATTATACTGAAGATGTTCTCTCAATAGAAGGTGGGGTGGAGGTTATAACTTACTGTTGAGGCGAGATGGACCGGAATATCAACACAGACAGAGAAGTATTAGAAATAATATTATTTTAGTAATACATAATAAACCAACTTATTATAATATTCAGGCTTTTACGGTGGTGTATGATTATCGGGATTCCCATATTGTGGCTGTTTTTGACTCGAGTTTTCGGCGCGCGTGCTGTCGCCATCTTCAGGAGTTTGAAGTGTATATACCAAAGATACAGGCTGCCGGTGAATATTCCATATTTATCGATGTTATTTTTACAATTAACCATTGTTTGCGGTCATATATGTAAATTTAACACATGAAACTACTGCTATATAAGGCTTAGAAAATACAATGTCACCTCATTTGGTAGAGCCCCGAACGGGACTTGAACCCGCAACTTGGCATTTTTTCACGAAAATGTGCTTTGTTCAATTAAGCTACCGGGTAACTTGCCAAGAGCTCTGATAAATACTCTCTTATAAATTGACAGGTGTTAGATTTCTAGCTTCCCACTTTGATATCAATTTCTCATACCTAATATCTTAATACTAATTTTGTGAACTTTCTTATTATTTTCGACATCTGGGTATTCCCATGGTATATACTGACATAATTATTATAATATAAGTCTCTGGTAATATGATAAAAGTAGATAAATTCATTATTTATGAAAATCAGATTTGTCATTTGATATGTATCGTGTAATCTATTTTTTTTTATGGCACTTAAAAATACTGAAATAATATTATCATTATTGGCAAAAAATATAAACATAAATATGAAGTGTCACGGATTTAACATTATACTTATGCTGAAAATAATTATGCTATTTGAAATGTACCTACTCCTGTAAAGTTTGCTTTTTCGAACATATCTATTTTTCCAACATTACCACAACATAAGTACTATATTGTTCTGTCTTCTTAAAAAGTTTAAACTCCTCCATTCAAAGTGTCTTTACACCATATGAATCACCTCTTCCCACTATTTTTATTGTTTTTATTTATTTTATTTATTTTTACTTTTTCCGAATTGGCTGGAAGAAAAAAGCCCGCCTTTTGATACTCTCTAAGAAATTTAATTCTATACTACATATTTGGATACCAATAAACTTTTACTTATCTATTTATTATTATTCTCAACGCCCTGGTGTTGTTGTATAGTTATAGTGTGCTGTGAAAGATGGAAGTCCGAGCAGTTAAGAAACCTTGTTAACCATTGAAAATTACTGTGGTAAATTAATAATCTGCGCAATGATTAATTATACGACTCTGTGCAATCCTACCTGGCTAACGTGGTGGTAGGTAAGGTCCGCAAGTGTAGATGTTATGTGGTGTGGTATTCTCAACTCACTTGGCAGTGTATTGGCTTCACTGTGATGGTGCTGGAGTTCAAAGTCACTCACTGAGGACCGGTTCAATTAACCTCGCCTTAGGTGCAGACTTCACAAAGTACACCTTATAGATATATGTTTAATAAAAAAAAGTACCTCCTATTAATAATAATAAAACAAATTCTTTATGGTTGTGCAGATATTATTTGAAACATTTTTTTTTTGAGTTTTAATAGCTTTGTTTGGAATATGGAGCGTTTGAAATATTTCTCGTCAGTAGTGCTTGACCGTGGAATTCTTGAATCTGGATGATGTAGCAGTTCTTAAAAAATCTGGGAAAAAGTGACACCCTCAATGAATTTATTAAGATACTTCAGAAGAGCAGCTTTCCCCCCATGTCCCGCGGAGCACCGGTATAGAATTATTGGTCTCCCACTCTTCTTCGTAAGTTTTCGAGTGTCCGGTAAAAGGCAGGGGTTCGAAAAACTTAAGACATTATACATATTAAATTCAGCGATGAAGTTTGCCACACATCCTGAATATCTTGATTATATATTGGCACGCAGAGGACAGTTTGCATGTTCATTATATGCAGCTGGACTGCTGGCTGCTCCGCTTGTGGGATGTGCCGTGATGGTATGGTATGGTAGGTATGGTAGCTTTCTCCCCTCTTTTCTTGAGTACACCCATTAGGAAGACTATTATAAAAATAATTTTTGTTTCATATGGATATGATTTTAGATGACCATGTAATTAATTGTTATTTTGTGAGCTTTTTTCGCTACCGCGGTTTCGGTGTAGCGTTCACCAATGGTGGTGGACGCTCGTGGATGGTGTCCACCAATGAAACAATTAATTACATACATAGTCATATAAAATCATATCAATATGTCTAGAAATTATTATATAGTTAATGCCGAAAATATAAACAAAGTGAATTTTTGTTTCTTTTAAAGACGACTTGGGTTAATTAATATCCTCAGCTTTATTATTGAATTATAACCATTTTCAGTGCGTAGAGAGAGAATGTTGCTTATTTCATAACACAATATCATAATGACATTCTTATAATACCTACCTTCATACTTATAACTGAACAGGTGTTGTATGTAGGTACATAGTAATATTTGGTGACAGATGAGAGGTGAAAGTGAATGGGTCATCTTAGTATTGCCATGTTACGTAGTATTATTAATACAATACTTATATAATTAGTAATGCTAATAAAGTGTCATATTCATCTCAATGTAATTCATTATCTAATTGATATGACATTATATAATACCGATATATTCTTACTATTAACAACACTATTAATATGTTTATCGATGCTATTTTTACAATTAACCATTGTATGAGGTTATATAATTATGTAAATTTAACACATGAAACTACCATATAGGGCTAAGAAAAGACAATGCCTCCTTATTCGGTAGTACTCCGGACGGGACTTTAGCTCGCATCCCTACCTAGTCATGAGGAGGAACAAAGTGCTTGGACAAAGCACTCAAAATGATTAATATATTTTTTTTATGTCTTGAGTTTTCATTTGTTTAGCAAAATAATGAATTAGTAGGGTAGCCATCAGACCGGCTGTTTATAATAAAAATGCAAGCTGCCCTCTCCATGCTAACAAAAATGAACATTCAGGATGGCAAAGCTCATCACTTAATTCAATATTTGTAAGTCTATATTTATTCGAACACCTGCTTTTGAAAGATACTCAAAACTAACTGCATTATACCAATCAGATTTTCCAAGTGCCGTTAGGTACGTTATAACCCGAAAACATCTGAATATATCACAAATGAAGATAATTATATCTATCTATACCCTCGCGCCGTGTCTCAACCAGGGTAAGCGTAGAGAACGGAACGCCATAATAATCTATCTTTACAAACTTCGTTCGCTTCCTCCACCTACATTTAATAAATGTCATACAACATGCACGCCGATTTTTCTTTCTCAACACGCGGCCGTCCATGAGCATTTGATTCACGTATTTCTCAGACATACACGTTATCTCACATAAACGTGACTTCATTCAGATACCTGTAGATATAAAATAACATGTGTATTATAAAATATTATCTCATCAACTGACGAAATGATAATAGATAGGTACTTATTAAGATATTAAAGAACATTAAAATTTTGTGTGGAAATAGTTAATTTAGTAATTAAATGTAATAAGTGTAAAAACACGTGCAAAAACAACACAAAACCGTGCAAAAAAAAAAACTTGAACACTGTGCGTTACACACGACAAAAATACCACACGGTGCTGAAATTGGAGTGAGTCCAAAAAAATGGACAATAAGGGAAGAAACTTACTGCGGGAAGAGCTTCTGAGAGCTACAGAAAGGGAAGATATGGCGGAGCATACTGGGGCGTGATAACTCCTAAACATTCTATCATCTGAAACATTGCATATTATGTACTATAAATATCATAATAATTATAATTCTTATGAAAATCAAAGCTTCGTGCATTGTCAGACAATAAGTTTTACTAACCATAAATCTTACCATTAAAGTAAATGTATACAATATTATGTTATATTTTGCAAAACACAAATGGAAGATGTGAGAAAGACGTCTCGACGCTTTCAGTAAAATTCCTTAAGTTCCGGTTTATATAAGTGCCTTTCTCTACCAATTAGGCAAGATTATCAAATTGCGATTAATGTCGACCTTTAATATCAATGTCTGCTTTCACGGCAGTGGTCTCCTACCCGATCCGTGGAAGGAACATAAAGGACAGTCCTTTTTTCATTATTTAAAACTAAGTAAAGCAAATTTGTGAAATATTCCTCAACAAACCCTAGGAGATCATGAAATATATCATATTTCAATATCCCTTGAAGAGGGAATAGATATAATAATTAGGGTTTAGGGGAAATTATCAAGTTCTGAGAATCGGAGACCTAATAAAAGGCCCACAAAGGTAAACATTAAAAATTTCCCGCTCAGCTGGCCGTGATAATTTTATTAAACGTTGACCGTTCGCGGAGATTAAATTATTGGAAACCACTGTGCTATAAATGTAAAGATTGAAGTCATCTGTTGATAGCTACGAGAAGTATTATTAATGTTACTCGTATTAACATCTTAAGAGAATATAATTTATTACAATTCTGATTCTGATGAAATCATATTGTTTCAGAAAACTATACACAGATGGCGTAAATACTCACGTTTATTTACGAGCTTGTTTATTTACGAGCTTTTATTAATTTTATTACAAATTATTCTAAATATTATTCTTTGAAAAAGCACCACATGTCCTACCAAAATTTGATTGAAAGAAAGAGAATCACCTGGCTTCATTATAGTTATACTCGAGCTTCGAGAAACCGTTTCGGGATCTTCAAAATAAACACACTTTCCCACAAGTGATAGTCAACTTAGCCACAATAGGTACCGAAAAAAATGTGACTTTTGCCTTATAAACAAAATTTGCATTTACTTACATTCTGGGTTCTGATACATTCTGGTGACGCTGACATCATCTAAGGAGCCTCCTGTCAGCTTCTCTGCGAGGTGCTGCAGGAAGTCCCTGATCTGGCGACCTTCCTCCAGACCACCAGCGCCAGTGGCTGTGGCAGCGGGCACCTCCACGGAAACTGGAGTGCGAGCCACTAAGGAAAGAGAAAAAATGTTAACTCAAACTGTCTTTTGTTCTCAAAATTTGATTCGTTCGATTATAGGTAATGGTATAGGAAAAGACATCTCACCTTTAAACTGATTTAAATTCTCATTAGTTGGTGAACGAAATGTGAACGTCTCCTTCAAGAGATGAAGGAAAGAGTTACTTCTCGTCAGCGAAGATGTAAACACCAATCTGGAAAGACGGAAAATAATATTTTTACCATGATACTTTCAGAATGCATATAAATAAGTTGCGATGACTTGGACATTTTACAAAGATGAATATGGATACGCCCTCACAGGACATGTGTGGTGAAGGTAAAGTATGTAGGTCAACAGCGGATGAATTTGAACCCGGGTCTCTCGTTTGAAAGTTTGAGAGTCTACAACCAAGCTGCCGACCATCTCAATTGTTATGTTGAGACTCAAGTATTTTTATTGATACTTTAATAACTCAGATAGTGAGTAATCTCAGTCTCAATCAGGAGATCTAATGTTAAGGTTTTGTAGCCAAATTATGTATTTTACAATTATTTTTCTGTTAAAAATCTTGACTCGTTTCTTAATCTTACCTATCATTAGTGCAAGGCCGACACCTCACAGCACTCTGGTCATCATCCACACATGAATTACAGACGGGTAATGCACATGAGGAACACTCTGCATTACTGTTGCCTCCACAAGCTGCGCAACTGTTGTCAGGGGAGCCTTCGATCTTCAATACGGCACCACGATGGACTCGTCTGAAAAATCAAAAGAATTTGTTCAATATTTAGTTTATTTCGTGAATTTTCATATATACATACAACTGTTTATCTAATTTGAAATAAATGATCAAATATGGACGAAAGGCAATGGATTGGAGACGGATTAATTTTCCTATTATGGTCTAACGACATAAAACTAATGGCTGGTGATGGTGATTAGTTGCCAAAAACTCATGACAGAAAAGCCTCAAGGGAGGCCTACACATATTAAGATTAGTAAGATTAGCGGGAACCTCAAATAGTTTGTTTTGCCAAGGAATAAAACTATATAACGATCTTCCTGCGTCCATTAGGCAGGCTAGGAATATTTTCTCATTTCGGAGATAGTGTATATTGCATGTGAGAGAGAAGTTCTAATGGAGGTTTTTTCTATGTTCTCTATTATATACAAAAATAAGATATAAGTAAAAATTATAGTCAAAAATAGTATTAAAATTAGAAAATAGAAGATGTTCACAAAAATTATACAAAAAATGTAATTTTTATAATTATCTAAATAAATAAATATAAAGTACCTAATGGACGAAAATGATTACAAATAGGAAGTAAGCTATTTTAATAGTTGAAAAATTCATATGAAATTGATCATTCGTAGAAAATCTGAGAGTTTTCAACAACATTACACGGAATCTATGTCACAAGAAAGTACTTCTGAGACAACAAGCTTTGGAAAACATAAAATTCTTTAATCAGGTAGGTAGGTATATTGTTTAATATGCAAAGTAGAATATTGCATATAAACTTTTCCCGCAACTACAAGACATACGAGCAAGTATTAGAAGACTAATCTACAAACCATGCACAATCTCTGTATATAATTAGGTTACTGCACTGGTTGCTACTTCTTTCTTTCTGGTGGCCATTAAGATAATTTCTTAACATCAAGTACCTACCTATGAGTGTAAATTTAGTTTAATTTGATTTAAATAAGTACACTTTATAACATCATATATTATTAGTTATAGAATGAAAAAGAGCAGTAAGCAGAATAATTTCTTGAAAACATAGGTTGCTAAAAGTTTTAATGCCTATTATATAACAGTCTGTCCCTGATTACGCAGAACTCATTCTACGTTGCTTCTCTTAATTTATCCATCGTCTAATTTATTTTTACATTTTTATGTAGGCATATTATATTTATTCATCTTCTGAGTATTTTATTAGATACAGACTTCAGTTTGTTTGTACAGAAATATCTTCTTGCGGCATTTAGTTTCATCTCTCAAAAATATAGTTTTTATTTTATTGTAAGCCGTGCGCAACAAAATCCGTGGCTAACTTGAATCACTTTCTAACTTTTTGTTATTAGATACTGTAAGCGAAAAGGGTCAGAAGGGAAAATAAATAATAGCAGTAATCATTCCTCTCTGTAAAAATATTTTCTTAGTCAAGTATTTTATCGGTTTTTATTTCGTAAAACTTCATATCAACACAATAATCATATTGATTAAAACTTTACTGTTTACTTTATTATAGTGACCTAGGTTTCGACATGCGATGTCGTTTTCATTAAAAAAGTTTAGTTTGAAAATGATATCGCATGTCGAGACCTAGGTCACTATAATAAACAAAATTTGAAAACTTCCAGTCACATTTTTTTAAATACGTATAATATTTGGGTTTTGTTATGAATCCAAATACAACCTAATACACATTTTACAGCAAGCTAAAAGCTTGTGTTGTGAAAAAGGAATTTTCCGCCAAGAATGGAATCGAACCATGGACCCCCTGTTTACAAGGCCGAGACTCTTTCCTCCAGGCTACCGACGAACTTTTTATTTAAACATATTTTGTACTACTCCAGATCAATCATTCCAATTGATCACACTCATCCATAGTAAACCTATTTGAGTAGGTATTAACTAGGTAGGTATGTTGTATATGATACACATACATATGTGAACTTCCTTAAGGAGTACACAACACAGAGTTTCGACGCTTATGAATCGACTTAAGGCTTGGTTAAGAGTACTCTTTAAACCTAGGTAACATTCCCAATTCCTCTGTGCCATGCTTATCACGTGACTTGAAATTTTTGGAAGTTGTATATTTTTATTTGTTATTAATTAATAATGTTTCTAGTCACTCTGTCTTCGTTCATTTTTACACATTCCTAAGCCACTGCACCGTCATCAACTAGTAGATAGAAAACCAAGTAATTTGTAGTCTGAGTGTATACACAATATTGCAATATTTAATTGTATAGTTAGTGTTAGTGTCTCGTGTTGTAGGTATAGTTTAACACTCTTATGTAACATTTCATCATTTCTTGCTTAAATAAGTACCTATACTTAGATTCTATGTACTTCTTTTAATATACTAAACATATTATTGTGTCATGTACTCACTCGATATGGTTCTTGTAGTGATGTGAGAAGAGAAAATTCTCCAGAGAAATTTCTCGAGAACGAGAAATTTCTCCGAGAATTTTTCCTTTGATGGAAGAAAATTTTCTCTCCATAATTTTTCTTAGTGGTATGACCTTTCGCCCAGTACACTTCGCAGCCAACCTGATTGATCCAATAATTTGTGGGGCTGATTAAGGCCCAAATCAGAGGTTATTAACACTTTTTATCATGTAGGTACCTGCAACTTTTTAACTTAAATATGGGCATGTGGGGTGTCAAACATCAAGATTTTTCATCAATTAGCAACTTTTTCCATGTAGGTGCCTAAAATTTTTTGTTAACTAAATATGGGTATGTGAGGTGTCAAACTTTGAGTTTTTTCATTGGGAAGAGGTTTATATTACTTTTATTTACGTAAGCGCTTACTCCATTTTTTTTCAAAAACTCATGTATTTGTTGTTATCTGTTTATTTAAACCCAAGCGATGCCGGGTTAAAAAAACTAGTTACTAATAAGTGAACAATGAACCTTACGTAAAATTGAAATACATCAAAAAAATCAATTTACCTGTGTTACATTTGTTCCTTTTAAAAACTATTCATCTAAGTATATTCTTTTTACACATTACCATTTTTTATTGATATTGATTACATTTTTTTTGAACACTAAAAATGATCAATGAAAAATATATTTGCCTCAAAATACACCATATTTAATTGTAGCCATAATGGTGATAAATTGTCTCAACATTTGTACATTGTTATTGATTGATTGAATAAAGTAGGTATCTATTTATTATTGTTATACTGTTAAATAATAAAAAAAAAAAACGAATATTCTCTACGTCGAGAAATTTCTCGGAAAATTTCTCGAAAAATTATTTCTTGAGAATTCCACAACACTAGGTTCTTGTATTCATAATATTTTATTCAGCACGACTTTGATAGAAAAGAAATTTAAATATATACCATCAGCGATTTACAGCAATAAAATAAAACGATACCTAAACGATCGACTCCCAAGCTAATAAAAGATCACAGATTCCAAAAATGTTATGATTTCCCTCAGATACACTAGGTAATTAAATTTCTGCCCCCCGTTGCCACATTTTCATGAAAAGTATAGAGATTTGAAATATTTGTGAGTTCCTAGGTTTTGTTTAAGTTTTTTTACGATTTTTCAAATCGAGGAATTTTTTTTAGCCTGATACCAGAATTTTATAATTTCCCTTGCACTCTCCGTCTTTAAATTTTGAAAATTGTATAGAAATGTTTATATCTTGCCTCGGTTTTCTTAAAAAGTATTTTTCAGAATCTCGAATCTGGTATTATTGTTAGTCGACTTTTCAAAAGTGAGAAACATTTTCTTTTTAGAAGTATGTATCAATCCTTAACCGCTCGCGATCGACTGTTTGCTCACCCCTGTAGTAGATTTAAAGCTACTAAACTATTTAAGTATTTAACACATAAATTATTCATTTATCCATCAAATTTATGATGGCAGACAGCTGTCACCCTCAAGCATCTGCGTATTTCAAAAATATATAAAGGTGCTCTTTGTAAGTTATTGTTTGTCTTGAATAATTTCTTAAGTTCAGAATCAGAATTTATTTTATTAACATTTACTACTTTACTAACTTACATAAACGGCGGACTAACTGTTCAAGTTCGGACAAATTGTTCTGTCTGTGCCAATTTTAACATAAAACATTGAGAATATATATTATGTTTTATGTTAAAATAGACGGGCATTGTCTTATAGTGAGATATTACGGACATGTTTTTCGATTGCCCTTAATGTCGTGTATTATTTAAATCAATTCTTTTTATGTTTAGTATTTGTTCTATATGGTATTGCATGTTTTGTTTAATAGGTGGCAACTAATTTCTTGCATGTGTTGGATAGTATTATTCCTATTTGCTTATGACAAATTTAACTATTGAATTTTAAATGATGTTAAATTTTGAGAGATTTTATATGATATTTTTATGTTTTTAATTTTTTTTGAGAGATTTTATATGATATTTTTATGTTTTATGCTTTGTGAGCATTATTCTATTAATTTTGTTAACATAATTTACTCTATTCTATTGTGATTGTTGTTTGTTGATTTTATCTGTTGTGTTTAGTTGTGTATGTTTTGTGGAGCACATAAGGGTAATATAGGGATCTTCACTGGTTTGCTTATTGCTAAATATGTTATAGACCATTGTATTTTTTGTATCAACTGTATGTATCCTGTAAAATTGAAATAAATAAATAAATAAATAAATAAATGCCTTTTACAAGACACCCTAACCTTGCAGAAAAGAGCGAGAGGCCTACTTTTTACCGGGGACTACAAAAGGTGAACATTTTCTATTTTTTTTAATTATATTTTCATGATTTAGGCACAATATGCAAATACCATAACCAGTAATAGCTACTTCTCGATCGGGCATGTGTGTTTACACAATGCAATAAAATTGCTCAAAATCTGATCGGAAGAAATGAGAAAAGCGTCCCGATGCTTTCAAATTGGATCTAGACTGGCTAAAGGGATCATTTCGTTATCAAATGGGGATGTCCGATCGGTCTTACTTTTTCATTACAGAAGTAATTTGTAATTCTTTATTTTCAGGGAGGAGAATCTTTGTACAAACTAACTAGATAGTGATGTGAATAGAAGCTTAAAGTTCTAAAAATATAAGAAGGAAATGGAAAGTAACACTAACAAAAAGAAATTATATCAGAAATTTATTACTTTGAAACTGTTACATGTATATTTATTTACGTATATTTTAAGTATAATAAAAAAATAAAATAGGAAACATTAATTAAATGAAAATAAGATTATAATACAATCACAAAAATATTTTGACATATTGATTAAATCAGCTGTAAACTGTAATATTTTATATCATAATAAAGTATGGTATAAACTTATAATCTAATATTGCACTTTTAAGACTACAGAGAATTCACCTCTTCCCACAATATTCCTAGAGCTCTGATGTCGTTGTCATAAGAACGGTGTATTGTGAAAGAGAAAGGTCTGAGCTGTCGGAACCTTTGTGGGTGAAACTGAAAGAACAGTGCTCTTATTGGACAACATTTTCAAATTATGGTCCAACCATGACGACCGTCTCCCCTGTATTACATATCTAATTATTATTTAACAGATATTTTGCTGAGTTCGCTGGCACACGTGCTCACACCAACTAACATCCAAAATTTTATTTTCAAAACTTATAAAGATATTCATCAATCAACCTTTTTATCTTTATTAATAAATATTTAAAATTCTAATTATCAAACATCTATCACGTCAATAACTCTTAAAATCTATGGTTGCATTGATTCTCAACATTTATTGCATTTTGGTTTAAAATTAATGAGATTTTGTTATATAATTGGCTAAAAGGTAGGTAGGAGCAGCTCATTTTCGGAACCCACACTTTGAGAAGAGCTATCTTGCGACTACCTGTATAAATGTTCCAGTGGAATAAAGGGATTAATAGATTGTTATCGTATAGCGAAGAAACTTTTAAATTCTTAAAGCAAAACTTTGACGTACTATATTATCTAATAGCTATTCGACTTAACATTCCCCTTTGTTCGATGATGTGGTTCAAATGTATCTATATATGATAAAATAGTATATACACTAGATTAACTCATAAATTCATATAAGTAGATAAAACGTCACTAATAAAATGTGCAAAATCATGTGTGGTTTGATTTGGATATTGCATTAGTATTTGACATAATATAGTAGGTAGTTATGTTGAAAGTGAAATGAAATACATGACGTGTATTTAGATGTATTGCAGCAGCAGTAGAAGACATAATGTATTGTGTTATACTAGAGAAATAGGGTTACCAGAACAAGATACAGCTGATATTCGAGGTCACAAACAACTGCCGGAGGCTATAAACTGCAACCAATTGCAACATACCGTCAGTACTCTGAAAACGATGCACTCGTTTTACGTCAATTCAATTTTATAATATTACACAAAATGTGTTATTTTTTTAAGATAATTAATAAATAATAAATAAATAAATTTGAAAAGATAAATAAATAAAACTTTTTTGGTATCCAAATATATAGTACTTGTACAGAGAGTACCAAAAGGAGGGTTTATCGCATATATGCGATTTTTCCAGCCAACCCGGAATAAAATATGTATCTATTATTTTAAATAAAGATTTAAAAGTAAGCATTTATGTATTAGATACTGTATTGACTTTATTATATTCCGAAATAAGAAATGACCATTAAGGTTTACTTTTTAGTTATTTTTCTAGACCCTGTATTTACAGAGGTGCTTTCTAAAAATTCCCAAATACTTCTATATCTACATATGGTGGTCTTTCGAGTAGCTGACATACCATGAGTTTCCTGTAGAGAGAGATTTTAATAAATCTAAGCGTAGAAAACCAAATAAACCCCTCGATTGGAAAATCATGCTTACAAAATGTGACATTATGCAAAATAAGTGAAACAGGCCTGCCAATAACGCTTACGGTTTGGCTGTAGGCTGGCGTAAGTGAACACTAGGTGTCCATGGAAAACCTTCACCAATTCCGTCACTCTCATTGGCATGATATAAGGTTCAAGAATCGAAAAAAATTAATGCAACCCACAAAATTTCTTTCCAAAAAACATGATAAATTGTTTTTATTAATGTTTTCAACCAACAATGGTGACCTAAACAACTTTTTAAAACCTTCGAACTCCATTCAAAGGGTTTACAACGTTTGGAGAAATGAATACATAATAATGTTTAATGTAATTTGTCGTAAATTGAGTCGTACAAAGTTCAATATATCCACCGTAACAAAAGGACTGGGTGTATTTGTCGCATATGAGATTACATAGTGAGATTTATACACATTGATTTATATATAAACATTATTGGTATTGAATATTACATAATAAAATTATGATATCAGTGATAATAGTTGATATCAAATCAATTTAAGTACAAAAAAATGACTTCTGAATTATGTCAATTTTCAATATTCTATAAAATTGAGAGATTACTTCGTAAAAAACATTACTTAGGAGAACACGAAGAGTCACAGTAATAATATATTAATTGTGTCGATGCACATGTAGTAGAATTCCATAATTATTATGTAATTTGAAACAGTGTCTTTCTACTATAGATTAGTGATTCTGAGAGAGACGTCTTTCCACTTATCAGGTCATAATCAATCTGATAAGTGGAAAGACGTCTCTCTCAGAATCAATAATCTTTAGTAGAAAGAAACACTTGTTTCAAATTACATAATCACAGTAATAAGTGAATAAAGATTCATAATTCCATAATAATATAACATCAAGTTAACCAATAAAGTTTCCACAAATCATTAAATTAATGATAATTTTGAACAAATAACAATAAATCAATATATCTAAAAAAATAAAAAAATCATAATATTGAGTGGAGTTTTTTCCCTTAATTGTGGCTATCAGAGCAAAAGTAGTGTAACCCACAATTTTTGTTGGTTACGGTTCTGTTAAATTTAGTTGGTGTAAAATACATTCCTTACATTATGAACTTTCAATGCAAAAGTGGAGCAAGCCACCTTTAGATAATAAATAAATTAGTTTAAATTATGTTCACAAAAAAATTACAAAAGTCAAACAAAATTTTAATTCCTCCTAAGATATTCTGGGGTTTATACAACTTTTGCACTGGTAGTCTCAATTAACCATTAGTTTTACAGAGTATGGTACTCGTATAGACACAAGTCATAGAAAATAAAGCTTTAGAAAGTTTAAACACTTTAATTTACGCTATTAGATATTTTAAAAGTTAGGCATATTGTATGTAAAAGTTATTGAACGGTTCAGTCTATAAATTTTATCACAAATTTATCTTAAACTCTATAATTATGTATGTTTATAAATTATTAGTTTAGCAGTTAGTGGGTACTAATACAATAATTTTACGACGAAGCAATTTTTAACATACAATATCTACAATATTCGTGAATATGTTAGAATTAATCTAAATATCTTTACCAACATGCCATCTTTCAGATGTGGGGTAGCCAGCATGTAATAAAATAAAATGTTTTTTTCGACAAACACGACAATATAATCATCTTTATTGCACAAAATAAAACATTAGTAAATAAACATTGAAAACTTTAAACTAGACAAATAAATTTGTGCAATGGGCGAGTACCTTTTAAACAAAAACTAAAATAAAATAATAAATAAATAAAAAAAACTTTTAAAGATATATACATACATACCTATAGATACTAAAACAAATATACATATTAAAAATCTTCTTAAATCCATAAGCCTTTACATGTTAAAATTATCGTAATATTACATAATTTAATATATGTCTACAATATTCCTCAAAAAAGAAAAAAAAGTAGAAAAAACAACTAAAATGATAAACATGTCAATAAATTGTAATTTTGGTCAATAATACTAAATGTGTGGAAGACGAAAAAAAACTAGATTATTGTAATGTCAAGAAAAACAATGTCACAAAATTTATACATGGTTATATTATGTATTTATTAATATATACTTAAAATGGACACCATCATGTTGTTTTGGCAAACATTCTATAGCCAAAACATGTTAATTTTATTGCTATTTATTTCAATAACAAAATTACGTTTTTATAAAGGCGTCCATATTTGCCATTTAGATTTCATCATCATCGCCCTCAACGCTCCTCTCGGGAGCACAGGGCAGAAACCAGCCTCCTCCATTCAGAGCGTCTCTGTGCCAATTGCGTCACCTCTTCCCACGACATTCCTTGCACTCTGATATCGTTGTCATAGGAACGGTGTATTGTGAAAGAGGGACGCCCGGGCCTACGGAACCCCTGCGGACGGAAGAACAGTGCTCTTTTTGGCCAACTATCATTGGGCATTCTCAAAACATGTCCCAGCCAGGACCATCGTCTCTCTTGTATTACCAAATACATAATTAGATTTACCAAATACATAATTATTTGACTTTTTAGATTTACCAAATTGACCTATAACTTAACAGTTATGTCTCGTTTTTAATCCACTCCCGTATTTTTTCATTTGAACCGCATATTGACTATTTTGTTACTGTTTCGTTAATTTATTTTTGTGTTTGTTAACACGTTAAAGTCAAACGCCATGAGCTAGATAAAATAAAATTGTGATGCAACAATTAAGTATTAGGTATATTATCTTTATCTCAAAACAATCTATGTGTATATAAATAATAAATAGGTCCCCATTTGTTTTTCCCAGTTTTTTTTAATTCAACATCTAAAAATCAGCAGTTATTAGGTATGTCACCCACCCTGAATGCCTTAATTTTTATTGGTACGAAGTCTCTCCGTAACCTGCATGTTTATTATATGCAATTTATCTACTGGTTACCCCACTTACGAAATATTCCGTAATGTTATAAATATATTAATATCCCTAATAGAAATATATTTATCTTATTTTAAGGTAAATAGAGTAGATACAATATGCGTACCTATATTTTATTGAACATGGCAACACACAAACAAATACATATGCAAATAGAATATGTAAAATTATTTTACATATAATCATATTGCGATGTCAAAACATTTTAGTGTTTCTTTCAACATATTACGTAGTGTTGCCATCGATGTAGGAAATCAAACAAGTATGCAACACCATATAATTAAGATTTTTTAATAAAAAATAAACACAGTTTATTAACCAATGATCCTTGAAAACCTGTTTAAGTGAAAGAACTGTTGATAAATAAATAAATAAGTAAAAATATCACTGACCATTGCACTGTGTAAATTGACGTTACCTTGCTGGATAAAGAGTAGGATATTCACCTGTTTATTTATATACACTTCTGTCCTTGCGTATTTTATTTATTTATTAAAAATACAATTATATAATTATTACCTACTGTTAAAATGCAACATGAAAATAAATAAAGACAAAACAAAATAAATGGTTGTTGATAGAGATGAGTCGATGGCGAAAATTGGCATAAATAGAGTGAGTATTAAGCAGGTAAGAGAATTCGTGTACTTGGGCAGCAGAATAAATCGGGATGGATGCTCCAAATCTGAAATCGTGAGCAGGATAAACCAGGCAAGAATTGCATTTAACAAAAAATCTAAAATATTGAAATCCCTAAACATTGATTTAAACGTTAATTGGAACCTTTTTAAAGCCTTTGTATGGAGCTTTCGGCTATATGGTAGTGAGACATTGACCATCAGCAAGAGTGAAAGCGGTGGCCTTCGAGATGTGGTGGTACAGACGCATGCTGAAGATCCATTTGTCGGAACAGAGCGAAAGTAGGGAAGTGCTTAAAAAATCTAGCCGACAAAAGACACTTTATATGGATCAAGTGAAGGACATGAACTGTGGCATATACGTAGAAAGTACATAAGAAGGAATGGAGAGTAATATTTATTTATTAACCAATAAAAATAATCTTGATTAGGATCTCCAATGAAATTCTCTATTTTGATTTATGACATGCCGACAATAGTTTATTAATTTATTTTGTTGTTTTTTTTTCTGTAATAGTCGTAGGTATTCATTGTTTTTGGCGAGATGTGTCCATGTAATAAATCTGAATTCTTATTTATAAAATAGTTTTTATAATTTGCTGTACCTATATATATATATATATATATATATATATATATATATATATATATATATTCAACCATTATTTTCATCTCAATTTACGAGTTTGACTTACTGACTATTTTATTGTTTTTCTGTTTGAAAAATTGATTGTAAAATTCAAGAAAAATAATATTGACCTCACACAAATATGATTTAGGCGGTTTATAAAACTTACAACTCAAATACAACCTTATACACCTTTCACAGCAAGCTTAAAGCTTGTATCGTGAAAGGGGAGTTTGCCGGCACCTGGGATCGAAGCCCGAACCTCAAGTGCATGTATGATAATTTTCATAATTTTGAATAATATTATGGAGTGTGTACTGCAAATTAATTATCGTATTTATAATAACTATGCAAATTATATTACACTGCGTGCTAACTGAGTTCGTAATGATACAATTTTCATATTAATTAATTATCCAATGAGCCTCGTTTTATAACAAAAACACCTTATCAACGTGATCAAAATTTAATTTTTAAGGTTTTTTTTTAATTTTTTTTTTATTTATTACGGTTTTCCTTTTTATGAGAATATTCTAGTATCATAAGCAATTTTTTTTATTGGCTTGAAAATGTTTAGTGCCTAAATTCGGTCAAAAAATATAAGCATTATTAAAAATAAAAAAAATAAAAGAAAAAACAAATATTTGCACTGGTTACCAGTACATCAAAACAATCAATTGAATGACCTACCATTTTACTCATTCTATTTTATTCTATTCTATATTTCAAGGCCATCCACTCGTTTACGAGTGATCAGGATTTTACTCATTCAAACATAAAATAGAGAAATGATTAAAAAAATCAATGAAAACTAACAAAAAATAAATAAATAAATGAATGATAAGAAGAAAACAGAAAGAAATCTTCGCACTCAAGCCCTAAACAGTATAAGTTTGACTTTTTTTTAAATTAATATTGTGTTGTATAATGTACGAGTATAAAATATATTAACTTAAGTTATTATTTTGGGTACATAATTGTTGGTCATTTTATTAACATTTTATAAACTGAATATTTTGACAATGTTAAGAGTGAAGAGAATTTCTTAAAAATTAGACATGTAATTGAATCCTCTAAAAAATATTACTGAACCAATACTAGTATTGTAGATTATTGGTAAGTAATTGCATAATAATTATTGTTTAAACTGTTGTTTTGATAAGAAAATGAATTTCCATATCATGCGTGTTTCCACGCGTGTATCCGAGATCTATATAGATCGTGCCATCACGTAGATCACTGCAGATATTGTGTTGATTCAACTAATATCATCATCATCAAACCAAACAGAAGCCGGTGTTCTGGAAGCCACACGACTGATTCGCATTTCAGTTGTGATAATCTTCAACATGACAACTTCCATCATGCAGAAAGCGAAGAGGATGACGAAGAAGACCAACTTTGTCCCTCCATGTTGTGGATGATCCAAGTTTAGATCACTCTCCTGCTCAATCCATCTCTCTATATTGTTCCTCCCAAATAAAGCCATGCTGTATGATAAAAGGCTCATTAGAACCTTGGTTATCTTTTATTCCTTTTCCTCCCTATTTTGTATCGCTCCACTCTTTTGATTAGGAGCGTCCTGGCCACACTCTTGGCGTAAGTTAGAAGTAAGATTCCTTTGTAGACTTCTACTAATCTTGTCTGCATTCGAAGATCAGTAAAATAGATCACAAATACACCACAACTTTTTTATTAAGGCTTTTTGTAACTGTTTTCTTTTGTAACTTTTTTGTATTGTCACATATTGATGATAATACACGAATTTGATAAAATATCAGAGGATTTTATAAAAAATAACTTTTAACAAATTTCACATTTTATTAAAAATCA
The DNA here is from genome assembly GCA_947579605.1 of Athripsodes cinereus. Lineage (NCBI taxonomy): Eukaryota > Metazoa > Arthropoda > Insecta > Trichoptera > Leptoceridae > Athripsodes > Athripsodes cinereus. Next base: position 32,697,866 of record OX388311.1, on the reverse strand, counting down.
ATGGAAAAGCGTCAATAATTCATAGAAATTCATACACATTGCCTATTATTATGTTTTGTTCACTTTGTAAATCAAATTGTTTACGGTAATTCAAATGAAAATGACACAGAATTCAATGAAAATAGAACAATGCGATTAAAATAACAATAATAATATTATTATACAACAAATAAAACCATAAATCAAATCACACGTCGTTGACCTGCACTGTGAGATAGATAACAAACACAACAATGCATAAACTCGCGAAAACCCAAATGATAATATTACGTTCACTTTTCAATAGTGCACAGGCCTCACTGATCTGCCTTCAGATTTGTTATGATAATATAAACTTTAGCGGGGCATATTGTATGTAGACCACTACAGTAGTACGCAATCGGAACGATGTTGAGTAATACTAACAATATAATCTACAAGAATTGGTAGGCGCTAGGTACTATAGGTATTTTAATTCGTTGTACCATCTCTTATAGAACCTCGTTTACAACTGACAACTATACTGGCCATCCATACATTATAAAACAACTAGACATGCTGTAGTCTGTAAGTTTGTAGAAATGTAGTACAATATCGAGAAGTATATAAGTAATATACATACGAGGAATATTTATTACTAAGCGTGTGTTGGGACATGCATATTCATTTGCATCATATTAATTATTATTAACTAGCTACTAGTGTATAACCTGGTAAAGGTATGCATAATATTATTTTAAACCCATATTATTATGCATCATCGTGCATAATGCACAATGGGGTAACCAGTAGACAACTGCATAAATTTAATGATCGAATTAATGACGGATGAGCTATTCATCTCAAGGGCGCGAAAAACTCTGTTCGAAGATCGATGTCTTCAGTTTGCTCCTGAACGTTGTTATAAGTTGGGGGCAATTTTTGGGGATGTCTTCGGGGAGTCGATTCAAGTAGATGACGGATCCCATGACACAAAAAGCCCTGTTGTAAACCTGAACTTCTTGGCTCTGATTATCATGTCCAGCAAATTAGTAAATGTTTTTACTGAACACTTTGCCCGCGGCATATCTCGCGGTAGCGCGGTATTATTGACTATAGTCCCTCCGCGCATCGTGTGATTAAGATCAAGACAATATTAATATCGTATTTAGATTGTGTTAAGGGCCCCGTTTAGCAAAAACGGTAAAATATTCTATTTTCAACAAATTTGATAGAAAAACTGCCAAAAATTGTTGACCCTTGCGAATATATCGATTTGATAAAATAAAAAATCAAATATTTATTACCAATATTAGTTTTTTACTGAAAAATAAATAAATCGTAGACTGACGAGATTTATTTAGGTACTCTTTGTTATATCAAAATACAAATTATTTGTAAAATATATATATTTTTTATTCATCCTGTCAAGCATATAAATACTACAGATTTTAGCAAACTTTTTTTAGTATACAAAAAGTTGACTTCATGTGGTGATTTTTGGTTTCAAACTATGAGAAATTTTATCAAAAAAAATATTTTTTAAGTCGGTTAATATCCATGAAAAAAACAAAGAAAAATAGATTTTTTTTGTTCTATAATTGTAATAATTATCTAAATATTCTCAATATTAAAATAAATATATGAAAATTTGTAGGATTCTCGTGCATTTATGTACCAAACACACCCCCGAATTCGATTTTTAGAAATATGCTTTTTTATAAACGAATACTATGAAGCTTAAATCGAGTTTTTTTTTAAAGTTAAAGTTTGATATTGGTAAATAATATTTGTTTTCATATTTTATCAGACCAAAATGTTCGGAGGGTCAACAAGTTTTGAGAGTTTGTGTACCAAACTTGTTGAAAATTGAATGTTTTATCGTTTTTGCTAAAGGGGCCCCTTAAGAGTAGCTAACCCTGCAAGACCGTTGTCGAATAATAATAAATCTCGCCACTGCATAGGTATCATCATATTTTTTTAATGTACTTACTTAATTTGTTTTGATGATTTTGTTATGTGCAAAATGAAAAAAATATAAGTAAATGAATTATTGTAATGTCACTGTTTATGTAGTTTGTGGGTAAATGCTTTGATTTAGTGAGACATTTGTGATTTTTTTTTATTATGTGTGATGTACGAGTTTATGTAAAAATCGTTAGCCGTTTATGCGATTATATGAATAAATGAATATCAGAACTTATTACGTTTGTAAACATGTATGAATATTGTAAAAATGAATAAATAAAATGAAATAAAAAATCGTTGTCTTGTTTTGGTAAAAATAGCTCACTAGGCAGTTAGCTAGCAGCTACATACGTATCATAACAAGAACTACAGCCATCCAAGCGGTGAATGAACGCCGCGGTAGTGTGTGTCAAGGACTTAGAATTATTGCGACAATTATAATACTGCCCGAGTACCCAATACTACTGTACCTACTTCTGCGTTTACGTGGTGTGTATTTTGGAGAAAGGTGTTCGGTTCTCTGTCGATTACCACAATACTGTGTACAGTTGATATTAATTAGACGAAAATATAATATTAAAGCACAACTATTTTGTAATGTTTCTCATACATGAACGCCGATTCCTCTTACTTAACACGCAACCGTTCTTGAGAATTTGATCCACGTGGTCAAGCCACGTAGTTCTCGGATGCCCGCGCTTCCTCACACCCTTTCTTCCAAGTATTTCTTATTTGTCATTCTTTCCCCTTCCATTCGTTCCACATTACCAAACCATTTCAATTTATTTACACGCATTCTATCAACAACACTCCTCTCACATCCACTTATTCTACTGATAACTTCATTCCTCATTCTATCACGCAATAAGTAAGAGGTCGCATGAGTGAGAGGAATCGGCGTGCATGTATGACAATCTGGATGAATGTAGAGGAAGCAAAAGAAGTATGTAAGGATATATCAACATGGTGTTCCGTTATCTCTGCCTACCCCATCTGGGATACGGCGTGAGGGTATAGTATAGTACTACAGTATTTTGTAATGAAAATATGCAGTTTTTTTTTTAATTTTCTGTAAATTTTTGAGTGTTCATGCCGCCCATCCTGAATGGCTTATCTTTTAATTGGTACTGAGAGGATAATATACACGTTTATTACAAGCAGTTAGTCCGCTGGCTACCCCACTTGTGGAATATGCGTGGTGGTTTATCATAGCAGTAGTAGTACCTGAAACGGATGACCCTGAACATACCTTGTTTACGTGTACGAGATGGCAAGAACAACGGGAGACCTTGATAACCCAGATAGGCCGTTTCGATGCCGATTCCATGATAAAGTCAATGCTGCAATCCCCATATGGAGTAGGGTGGGCAGTTACATGGAAGAGATAATAGCCCAGAAAGAAAGGGATGAAAGGCGACTGCAAATGGAGGAATAATATGTCAAAGTTTGCAGTTTGGGTAGACCGAAAGGTAGGAACCAAGCTGCAAAGGAAGAGGAGGGGTTTTAGCCGGTAGAAGAAAAAACACAGGATTTGAGAAATTGACACAGGATATACCTACGCAGGTAAATATTTATACTCCTGCAATCCTCGCATAGTGTACTTATACGATACGATAAATATTTTATATGGCAACAATGACAATCACAAACAAAACATTCTCAAATTGGTTATCTGTTCCGTGTTCGGATTTGTTCATGGCTTTGGTTTTGACCGTTCTTACATTCCATTTATGTAACCAGCATTCTTTATCGTACAATGATGCATTAATTACGCAATAGTTAATGGTCAATAAAATATCTAAATAAATTTACAAAAAAACAATAAATTTTACAAATGTTACTATTGTAATGTACATACATACATCTTCTTCCTTCCCTAGGTACCTCCTCCAGAGATCCCTGTCCACCACCGATTCCAGGACCTCTGGCCACTCCAAACCAAGCCTTTAAACACACAAGTTTGACACCTGCCCTTGCCAGCTTCTTCTAGGGCGGCCCACCGGTCTTCTACCCTTTCCCACAGCTTCCAAAGATCTTAGTATTGTAATGTAATTAACTGATCTAGATGGATGTTGATGTTGATGATTCGCCCAGACGATAACCAGTGTTCGAAATCCGAATAAAGGCAGAGGCCTTTGCAAGAGGCAGATTTCACAACTAGCCTCTTTCTACTCGGCCTACCATTCTTAGGCCGAACTAGTCCGCTTTTTCTATCTCATTTAGTCTTCTTTTTAATAATCTCAGTGTTTATCTTTGAGTAGAATGACCATATTATTTACAAACTATGTGAGAATTTAATATTTAGACGATGATGTTCATGAAATTTAATAAACAATTGTTTTCAGAAAGATCTTCATTAGCATCTAGTGATGTAAATATAATATTTAATTCCTGACTAATAAAAGGCGATGACCTATTGTTTCTCTAATATCTCACACAATATATCCACTATCACCAAAGTTAGTAGGTAGGTACCTTGAATTGTTTTCATTGTTGTAGTCCTGGTCACCTGACGCATCCACTCTTATTAATGTCATTAGTATTCCGTTGGAGTATTTTAGCAGTGCTTAGCATTTTGTATTTCCTGTTGCGCCAGGAGAAATATTACATAATTATTATTATATCGAAAGGACAATAGGACAAACTTCCTTCTTAGAATGATCACGACTCCATGGAAGACAATGCACTTGTACATTATGTAAGCTTTAAACGAATCCATACATAGGTATCTATTGAATCACCGACATCGTTTTAAAAATATGATATGGGCATTGTTCTTATTTTCTTATTTTCTAAGTATCATGTTGGTCGCCTTGATGTTGACGTTTACTTTACATTCTGATATAACGCTTAAAGAAGCAGATACCTATGTTATTTTAAAAAAAAGATGGATCTGGGATTTTGTAATAAACCCTAATACTACATTATACACCTTTCCAAGTAATCTAAAATCTTATGTCGTGAAGGGTGGAGTTTACTGGCACCTGAGTTCGAACCGCGCACCTCTTGTACATGAGACCAAGACTCTACCTCCAGGCCACTGATAAACTCAAATTAAACTGTAAACGATAACACAAACAGGGTAAATACTCAAGAGGTCGAAAAAACTGTTGGCCCAAATTCCTCCGCTTAGCAAAAATACAAAGTGCATCAGTCTCTTTTCAAGTATTTCACAATATTATTAAATGATTTTTAATAAATACTTAATTAATTGTTTCCGTTTATTAAATTCAGAACGAGTCAGTGCCATGCGCCTGTTACCAATTATTATGCTTACAAATATTATTTAATAAGCTTCGAAGTAGCTTCATAAATTTATTTATATTCGCATTATGATACTACTTACTGATACTTTATATTAATAAGAATACAGAACCTTGAAAAACAGAGGAAAACTTGTTTTCCTATTTTCTACGTAAAAAGTGGTAAGCATTGTGCTACCATATACAGCTTGTTGTTATAATTGTAGGTATTGTGGACATACATACATAGTGTGGATAAGTATAACACTGTTGCTAAGCATAATACCCGTTCCAGAATCAAGGTATGGTATTCACTGACGACAACAAACCACGTTATGTAATTAATTATTTTACCTATAATGATAACATCAAAAAGCATGTACATAGATAATATTTGACTGAATAGACTTATTCTCTTGTCCATATTCGGACATGGCGTCTTAAGTTCTTGAAGGGTGCAAGAAGACTGCATGTAATACGGAAAATCCGACGAAGATGATCATTCTATATTTCGGTGCTGGAGATGGAAAAGGGGGCAAACAGAAGCTAAGTAAATACTAAAAATGACCCTTGAGCCGGAAAATATAATAGGCAAAATGCTGGAAAGTTCTAGCCTCTGGAATGTTTTTAGCGATTTTGTGGAGGTGGTCATAAATACGTAAGAAAATGACGAAATGGCGCAGAAAAGATTATGACTAAAACACAGTTAGTGGCTAAACCGAGAGGCAGGTACACTACTATATGAGGGAAAAAAGAGTGGTGAGAATTTTTCTTCTTTGGGAATGCATGAATTTGGAATTTTCATTAGAAATTTCGGTCTACATACTGGGGTATTCAGGTAAAAGATGTAGAAGAATTAATACTGACTAATAATCCCTGATGATGGCCCCAGCATGTGGACTGAAACGTTGGAGGCACATCCAACATTCGAATTAAAATCTATAGTACCAACATTCAGATATAAGATACAAAGATACAAATATGAAATATTATGATGTGCCAACGACCGATACAATTATTATTTAACTAACGTTGATTAATACTTAATACCTATGATAAGGGATTTATGCTCAATACTGTACCTTTACTTTTTTATAGATTTGATTACCTACTTCAGGTATTCTATAAATAAATTCCTACCTGAGTGATATCCGCTAATTAAACCGTTACTGATGCATATTGAAGTACTTAATGTATATCAACCTTTATAATTGGCAGAAATAATAATTTACCCGCAAACGTCAATGCGATATCAACAATGCATTCATAATATGAATTGATGTCATATTGATAATACATAATTAACCTTTTATTAGTGCAGGTAAACTATCCAAGGATAACTATGTCACAGATAACCAGTCAATTTAACCTCAAAATAATTAAAAATAATTTTTTGGAAGATTCCAAAGAAAATTTTAATTTCTGCATTTTTTATCCCGAATTTCTACGTGATAGAAATTCTAGTGACGGGAGTTCCTCATATAATGAGTAACAATACATTGGATTGGTCTGCAACGAGTTTGGTCTTTCTTCTCCATTCGTCTCTATTCTCAGCCAGTCTTTTCAGTTCTACGTATGTATGAGCCACAGTTCATGTCCCTCTTCAATTGGTCCATATACGCGTCTCTTGGTCGGCCTCTGCCATTTGTCCCCTCGGTCTTACCCTCCGCGATGGCGATGAGTAGTCCTGGGTGCCTGATGTTGTGGCAGGAGTTCCTCAAGGCACAAAATAGGTCTTCAAAGAAGAAAATATCTTTTTTGTCAATATTCTATTCTACTCATCGTATATTTTGTTATTGTTTTAGTTAAAACACTTCTATCATTAACCTTTGTAATAACATTAAAATATAATAACATTCTAACATTCGAAAATACAGCAAAAATGGAGCAATAAGATGCCTGAACATAATTATACCTATTTGGCACGATCTATAATGAATTGTACATTGTACCTACCTGTAAAAAAACTATTAATTTTAATGCAAAATAAATATGTTTCTTTTCAGAGAACTAGAATTCAAAGTATGTATATGTAAAGATAAAGAGAAATTTAAAAGAGGTTTCCATTTCACAGTTCACAAGTAAAAGAAAAACAAAACAGAAAAAGTTATACGGCTATCAAATTACATACTTATTTGCCATTGACATATTTGGTAGTTTCTCTATTTACATAAATAATACAGTGCAGTGCATAGGTATTACTTATGATTCCCTGCTTTACATTCAAGGTAATGATTACAACTTATTTACCTATATCCATCTAATTAGCACATTTTAATTTATTATTTTACTGTATTCACATATTCACAACTATCAACACGCCTACTATACATACATGTTCTGTTTTATTTTCTCATTATTAAAAAAAAAACTGGCATATTATGTGCGATGCCATGTGACGGACAGGGGTACGCAATGTTGTGGAAAGCTGATGGCTTTAAATATATTTTTTTAAAGAAAGGATAGTGAAATTGTGATCGACGCTCTTTCTGGCAGCACAGCATAAAATTTTCCCTTCTCTATTTAGAATAACAATGGTCATCTTCACATTCTGATATCATTGTTATAGAAATGATGTTTGGTGAAAGAATTAGTTCTCGTTTTGGCCATTTATAATATCTTTTCCCGAATATTACAGGAGCCCAAAGATTCCTATTTATCCGTTTGGGTGTCAATTTCTTTTTCCTTTTAACTCTCTCCAGTCCTTCAGTACTGGATTAATTATAATTGGAAATTCTTAAAACGTTCCAGCTAGGACCATGAATATAGGACCAAACCTCCTGTATTACAGAGCCTTCATGAGTTAGCGCACAGTTACATATATACATATTTTGTAACATGCTCACTAATGGGGTTTTATAATGTATCGATTTTATTAATTTGCACTGTGTTAATGTTTTTATTTTTTGGTTTTATGTGTTTATTTACTTATATAATTGTGTAAATGGTATTTGTTAATCTTAAATGTCAACCGCCAGTGTACCTTTTCTGATGTATAAATAAAATAAATAAATAAAAATAAAATATTGCTCATACTATCCGATATCCAATATCTTCCTAAAACAGTTATTTTCAAATGTTTTTTTCTTATTTTTATCAAGCAATTCATTACAAATTGGTGACCCCTGTACTGTCCTCTCTGTCGGGACGCACCGTGGAGAGCATTAAGTTAGGTACGGAAGTGCCCTTCACGCATGGTGTCCCAATGTATGTATGTACAGAATATTATATTCGTTACTTATAGGATACAGCCATACTAATATTATATTATAACTCTGTTTACTGGTTATTCCATTACAAGTAATATGAGCAGACGTATCATGTTTGGTGCATCCACCATGCATCACGAGAAATCTAAACTAGCTTATTATTTTACAGAGTATAGAGAAGAAAACTTCTTTATTGGCTTGACGGGATACAAAGACATCAAGGCGATTCATCCACGGTTTGTCCCAAGTCATTTTAAGCAGTGGTCTTTATGTTTCATGCTTCTTTCACATTTTGAAAAAGGATAAGAAAATATCCAATATTTCAATTTTAAAATTTTAGATGCTAAATTTTCAATTTAGCTTAGAGATAAATCACCTCTTCATATTTTTGCAAATGAATTCAACACAATTCACGATATTTTTAGCATGTATAAATAACACGTCATTGTTGGCATTCAGAGATTTTCGCTTGTGTGGGAAACACACCACTGGTTTAAACCACATTTCTGATTTTGAATTTGTTATTACAACTTGTATGTTTATTACATGTGGTTACTCCACTGGCTATCCCATTTATAAGGGACATCGTGATTTAATACACAGAAGAAACTTATCTTATATTAGGTATGGGTAAGCATGTCTGTAAATCTGTAAACCAAAAAAATGTTTCATCAGAAATTTTGTGGCGATAGTTTCATAAAAAATCAATTCGCCATGTAAAATTTCGACAAAAAATGACGAAATCCTACCTAACTATTAACCTACCTAACTGAAAAAAAAATAAGCGATTTGCAGAATATTCAAGATTCTTATGAAGTGTTTTCCTTTTAAGTAGAATATTGTTCTCTAAAAAATATTGTAACAAACCCATTTCAAAAATACATTTTCTTGTCTAATCATAAATTAATGTTAATATCAATTTCAACGATAATAACTTACCTTGTCACGCCTTTTTAAAGGCTTCAATAATAATGGAGAATCCTTATGATCACTGTTTTATGATCATCATAAAATTGTATAAATAATAAGCTCTCATGTATAATAATTATATAAGTTAGATTGTAGCCAACTTATTCTTCAAAATTGGCTTATTTGTTTATCAACGGTCAAAACAGATAAGATAAATAATTTCACTTCACAAAACAACTGCATATTTATTAGATATATTAATTTATTAGTGCAAATATTTTTTATTTTGATTTTGAGCAATGGTTATTACACATTACTGATGATAACAGTACATTTATTAACTATAACTATTCACAAATAAATTTTAAGATCGTAATTTTGTTAAAATCTAATTCGTTTACGATTCGATCTTATTTTTTACAAATCAGAACAAACATTTTTTTCACAATTTTCATCGTGACTAAACTTCAGGCTGTGAATGAAGTTGATAGTTAACCGTAGTAAACATCGGATGTCGTATTCTGCCTGTTGCATTCCCCGCGTATCCCAACCGGAATCTAACCATAGACTAAAATAATAAAATAATATTATTACGTGTTGCTTGTATAATAATCAAATTCATACATAACTACAATATGTTATTATTGTGAGCCTGCACATATATGATAGATACCTACCCATAGGGATGGCACAATTCATTCATGGGAATCAAGGATAAAATACTAAAATATCTACCTACTTGACATTACAAGAATTTGTATGCATAGGTCTGACACAAACATTCTCTGTCTTTTATGTTTTTTGTATTGATTTATTTATATAGATTTTTTCCCTGTTTTATGATTATTTATACAATAAGGTACTGCTATTTTCACTGCCTAAAATATATTTATTTATTAATTCTTTACTGATACATTGATCACAATACAAGCAATTTTATAGAGAAATGCATTCAAATTAAATACAAGTAATATACAGAGGGACCGACGCGACGGAGATGATGATGAAAATTTTATATTCATGGGATTGGTTATTTTTGAGTCTGACTCATGGGTTTCATTGATGTGTATGTTATATTGGTCGCTCTTATTCTTTGTATTGTGGTAAAATAAGGGGACTCTTTTGATCCATATTCTATGTTATATTGTTTGTTATTATTTTCTGTAATGATTGTTTATCCCACAAAAAACGAATAAATAAATATGCGCGAAGATAAATTTTATTGACAGTGATTATTATATTAAGGACGAATTATGTTTTGGATGACTTTGAATGCAAATTTGTACCGTAAAGGCAAAATATATATACCCTGCCTACATAGTGTTCACTGTATTTTTGTATAAATAAAACAAAAATGTATTTCCAGTTTTACAATTAAATTTACAGGAGTATATAGAATCCTTTGTACAATATATGGTTGAAAATGTTATATTTTCAGGAATCTCAGGGTTTTGAAATCAACCAGTTTTAAAAGAAAATGTAATTTCCACGACTTGATTCCATTCTCTTTGGCAACAGAATGTTTTTCACACGAAACCTTATGTCCAAGTTTACTCATATCCTGTATAAGTAAATAAAGGACCTGATCTAGAGGAAATAACTTATGACATAATTATGTACGAGTATAGAATGATATTTATTTCATTATTCCGTACTTTTAATTATTATTTCATTATTTTAATTTACATGTTTATGAATTGCTTGAGGCTTTGATTAACTAAACATGTAATAGAAATGAACAGAAGCTTTCGTAAAAATGTATTGTGTTATATGTCTACCAACTCCTAATATTCTAATATGTTTTTTTTTGTATGAAGGTGCAGAAAAGAACACAAATATGATTATAACATCGATGGTTTAAAGCACAAAAGACACATGTCCACTATTTAGGTAAAATGAGTTAATATATTTTATGTACAAGATCGGTTGCAACGTCGTCTATGTCCTGATTACATAATTACCAATAATACTTATATCATTATCGAAATATTTAAAAAAATCCAGATGCCAAACATTCTTAAATTATCATTTTTTGTGCACAGATGAAACATGTCACATAAGATATTTGAGAATGTATTAATATCGACATAATTGATTCTTAAAAAGCACATGTCCACCAAGAAAATCTTCTGAATTAATTTAAAATTAGTTAATTAATTTTGAATCTCAAACTTTCAAACCCTGTTTTCTCTAAACTGTCAAATGTGTCTTCTGTGCTTTAAACCATCGACATGTTAAGGTCATGTGTGATGTGCACTATATCCCGTGGGGTTCCAGGTAAAGAAAATACCTCCCACTCTTTTCGGTAATTTTTGAGTGTCCTGTAAAAGGCAGGTATTTATAAAACATCACTTTTTAAAACATTGAAAAGTCTTCAGTTCAGCGATGAGGTACGTCGCCCATCCCGAATGTCCTAACTTTTATTGGTACGAAGATGACGACTTGCATACGTTTTTTCAAGTGATCGATCCCCTGGCCACTCTACTTGTGGGAAATGCCGTAGAAGGTTGGATGGATAGGAGTTATAATATGAAAAAATAAAACCAAAACAAGCAGTTACCCCCCTCTCTTATTGTGGAAGATAGTTTGAGGTCAATGAAATAAATACATAAAATACGAAAAATCCATACAGATTTTGAAAATTCAAGACCGGCGAAAAAATGCAATAATAGAATTAATAGAATAATTTTGTTTTGTATTTTCAAGGGTTCCTGTAATCCCATTTCTCTCGTGTCAGCCCTGACGCAGGTGACTATATAGGCACAAAGTACTTCCTCTGTTACCTGTCACCGTATACAACATAGTACCTACCTACCTATATAATAGATAGATAGGTATAGGTACCTAGGTATAATAATATTATAATTATATGAACCTACCATGTGCTATGTTGTGTCTATAGTTCGACTTACCGTTTCACTGAGCACGATGTCCGTTAACCTATGTCCCGATACAATAATATAAGCGGTCGCCGTAAGTATGGAAACGCTTACAATTTTGTTTAAATTCCTAGAAAACTTAGGTTTTTAATGAACTTTTTTTTTTTTTTTAAAGATATATCTGGGTTTTGTTATAAACCCAAATACAACCTTATTTTTTTATTTTCCTTTATTTTATTTTCCTTTATTGGCATTTCTACAGGTTTTTACATAAATATAGTATAAAACAATTAGGTATAGTATTAACCCAATTACAGAATGCACAAATGTTTACAAATACTGTATATGATTAAGATTCCCAGATTAAAAGTACCCATCTATGTAACCCAAAAATAAAAAACCCAAAACAATAACTTTAAAAATTCGAAAATTTTTTTTTAAAATAGTTACAGAACTAAAAATACATTACATAGTCACCATAAAATAAGATAAAAATAATAAGCGTTAATGTAAGAAGCGCAAGATTCAATACGCCAAAAAATAATATGTAATAGTGACAGATAAAAGTAATAGTTAAAATTAAAGCAATGTTTATAAAAATAATACTAAAAACATCAGCTAAAAATAAAAATAATAATCAAAGATCAAAAAAAAAATATATATATATATATAAATAAAAACAATGGTCATTAGGAAAGGGAAGTATAGGAGACTCATCCCAAAGAAGGGATAAAGAAGGGATAAAGGTTTCCAAACTGCACCATCAACTCATCACCGCCGACTTAATACCAGACTTAAACTGTGAAAGAGTGGAGCCGAAAATATCAACCCCCTGAAATGCGCAATTGTAGCTCTCACAGGAACGGCGAAGAAAACTATTCCTGGCACAACTCGTATTAAATGCAGTAATGTAAAATGTCCGAGGATGTCGGGCAGCAGTTCTAGGAACATGGTAGTGCACTAACTCATTCAGATCCGGGCAGTCCGTTTTCGAATGAATAATTTTGTATAACAATACCTGATCCGCCATTTTACGTCTGCCAGAAAGAGACTGCAGGCCGTGGTATCTCTCAGCTTCCCCATAGTTGTCAAACCTCTTAAAACTCAGAAAGTTAAGCATTCTAAGAGTTCTATGCTGAACCCTCTCAATCCTATCTATGTGAAGCCCAAAGTGTGGACTCCACACAGACGAACAATATTCAAGAATACTCCTTACATATGATACATACAGAGTCTTTACAACTTCGGAACTCCTCAGAGGCCTAGTCACCCTGGAGATAAAACCAAGCATGCGTGAGGCTTTGGAAATAATTTTCTCATAATGGTTACGAAATGTCATTTTGTCATCAATCGTCACACCCAGATCTCTTACCTCAGATACCAGTTTTAGTTCAGAGTTATCAAGCCCATAATTAAATTTAATAGGATTTTTCCCTCTAGTGAATCGGATCAATACACATTTATCAACATTTAGATATAAACAATTTGCCTTGCAATAAGCTGTCAATCGATCCAGGTCACGCTGAAATCTGAAACAGTCATTGATCGACTGAATCTGTGAGTAAATCTTCATGTCATCTGCATAAAGAATGAATTTACAAAAACCAAAACATGAATTGATGTCATTTATATAAACGTTAAATAAAGTAGGACCCAAAATAGAGCCCTGTGGCACTCCAGAAGGAACGTCCCTCCAATCTGATCTGTGACCCCCAATAACAACTGCCTGTCTTCGATTTGAAATATAAGAAGAAAACCATCTAAACAAATCACCACATATTCCCAGGCTCCCAAGCTTCTGTAACAGAATAGAGTGGTTTACCTTGTCAAAGGCTTTGCTATAGTCCGTGTATACGGCATCCACCTGACCACCCCGCTCCATTCCATCCACAACATAACTTGTAAAAAGAATTAAGTTTGTAGAAGTAGACCTACCTTATACACCTTTCACAGTAAACTAAAAGCTTGTGTCGTGAAAGGGGAGTTTGCCGGCACCTGGGATCGAACCCCGATCTATATAGTTTAAATATGTCACTCGCATTATTCTTAATAAAATTCTATTATTTTTTGGATGAGTTATCGGTTTTTTACCATTTGATGGTGGTTTAAATAAATGAATCATAATAGCCCATTATGTGATGCCCCTTAATAATTGAAATTCTCTTTTTGTTGTTGTTTTGTTTTGTAAATACTGAAGTAATTATTCTAACGTTTTAATATTTATTTAGATATTCTTTTGTTGTCCTCACAAAAAGAAGAAAATACTTGCTATTGATCAAATACATATAGGTATTTTGTTAAGCGTTTCCATACTTATGGCCACCACTGTATTGAGTATTTGAGTGCCTACCAACCAGGGATGTTGCGAATATTCGCATCCGCATCCGCAAATGCGGAGCTTCCGCATGTATTTAGACATCTGCATCCGCATCCGCATCCGCAATAATCGATGCGGATGTTCATGCGGATGCGGATGTAAGACAATTTGCGACAAGGAAGAAATGGGGCGGGGCCGGCGAAAGGCGCGTGCCGTTTGCACTTGACATTAACCAATGGGAACGAAAATAATGGTGGCAAGATCCGACGCGTTTTTATTTTTGCCGGTTTTATTTTATTTTTGCAAATAACAAAAAAGAAAAAAAATATTTCATCCATAAAAATCATAATACTTATTGTAGCAACAATTTCGTCACATATTTGACAGTGGGGCCAACCAACTAAGATAGTTCCTACTTTTTTTCTATAACATCTTGAACATCCGCATCCGCATCCGCGGATGTGAGCCTTCAAAAATCCGCATCCGCATTCACATCCGCGGATGTGTAAAAATCGACATCCGCAACATCCCTGCTACCAACTATCTATCGTAGGTAGGGATTGCAATCCCGCACCGTTTTCAATCCCGCGGGATTTCTGCTGGATTGACTCCAATCCAGCGGGATCCCGCGGGATCCCGCTGGATTATTAAAAATTGCAAAAAATAACAACATCTTACTGTACATAATTGAATATAACATAAATAACTATATTATCATATATGAATTTGACATAACTAACTATAGGTACTATTAGTCTTTAATTTTTCTTACTAATTCATTATCTAATCAATCAAGAGTTATGGAACAAATTTTAAAATATCAAATGAAAAGTCACTTCTCTTTTTAGAAAAATGATTTTTAAAAAAATAGCATTAATGGTGTTATCTTCCAAGATACTTCTTAAGGAACTACATATGTAGCCAGCGACCGAAAAGGCTCTTTCTGCCCCCACACTAATTGTTGGTTAGATACTTGTATTGATAAAGTCGTGCAACAAATTCAAATACTTTTCTTTAACTCCATCACTTTTTAATGCTGCCATTTCTTTTTTCAATATTTTTTCGAAGCATTTATCTTGCCTTGCTGCATTTATTATTCCATTTGTAAAGTTAAATTGTTTTCCACATTCAGAGACTGTTGACAATTATCTGCAATTACATCACCTACAACTACAAATTCTACATTTTGAGCGTCTTCTATAATGACTCGATGTAACATGTTTTTCATTTCTTGTCGCAACTTATTCTTTTTCGGCATCACAAATATTGATTTGCACGTTTTCAACTCTTAGTCATATTTTTTTGGATGCGGAAAATAAATCAACATAGCTGTAATTTCACTGCATCTTTCTTTCACTCTTGCACGCAGCGCCCCGGATAGTACACCGCTTAATACTGTGTCTAGCTTCTCTAGCTTCTCTAAAATAAATCGAAATGTTATACCTATCTGCCGTTATTAGTGTAAACTCTCTTCTGCATAATACTTAACGACCAATTTAAAGGGCTGCAAGCTGTCAATCACGTTTTTGATTTTGTGCGTAAATTTTATGTCAGATGCTATGTCGATGAGAGCCTTCTCAATGCAAACTTTGGGACTAAAATCTTTCTAACATAATATCAAGCAAGCTGTTTTAGCGAGTGCAGCAATCTAGGATTAAGCATAATTCTTTTCCTGTTTCTTCTTTAAGTATTTTCGCAAATATGTATCACCTTTAGTTGGCAACTTTCGGAAAATCTTCAGTTTGCGGATTCGCACATGCGGATCCGCAAGCATTTGCGGGATCCCGCAGACCCTAAAATTACGCGGATCCCGCTGGATTGCGGGATCCCACTTTGCTGGATTGCAATCCCTAATCGTAGGTATAAATATAAATATGGGCACACATCGCAAATGTCATGTTGTATGTAGGGTAAAATAGACTGGCAGCACCCAAGTGTATACCTTCCTTTAATTTCTTTGGTGGGTTCTTCTTCTTCTTATTTCATTTTACGGCAATGCACCCGCAATCGAGTGAATTATGCCTAAATTTCATAATAAAATACATTTCACAAAACATAATCAGGATGCAATATGCGTCATTACAACGCTTAGTATCAAATACATTTACCCTTTTACCATATTCGTTTGGTGGGTTCCTTCAAAAACAACTTGACAGGTGATGGGACATGCGTGGTGTAAATAAATAACTATTTAGCATTTTATTCTATATTGTATTCTATGCCAGTCATGGTCTCCACGGATTGGTCAACGTTTGATAATTTTATCGCGGTCCGCTGAGGGCATTAGTCGTTAACTTTTAAGGACCTGTTTTTTTAGGTCTTATAGGTTTCCTGATTTGATGATTTCACGTACACTCAAAAATTTTACCCGTCCCCGTCGCCAGATTTTCAAGAGGGCATGGGAATTTGAAATGATAAGGAATATTTCACAAATGAATTTTGAAAAATATTATGAATTTTGGAAGATAATCCCTCCGCGGACCGGGTATTGGATACCCCTGTTCTATACCATCTACAATAGCGTAAAGACTATCTGAGAGAAGGAGGTTGGTTTCTGCCCTATGTTCCCGGGGAGAACGTTGAAAAGTGAATGATAACTACCTCAACTACCTCAAGTAGGGTTATCAGTGGATTAAAAAAAGACATTTAGATATAAACTTTATGTTTCATTAGCAAATGTTTAAAATGTTTGTCGGCAGCTGGATACGGACTCAGGATCTTTATATATTTATACCATCAGTTAACCGGCTACCCCTTTTTTAAAAATAAATATCTAGCCATCTATTTTAACTAGAAAAAATCATCAGTGCAAAAATTTATGAGATTTTGTTGACTACAAATACACCTAGACCTATGATGCTACTAGATACTATACCATCACGGCATATCTCACAATTGAGTTAGCCAGTAGACCAGCTGCCTTTTACAGGACACTCGAAAACTTACGGAAAAGAATGGGAGACGACTAGAACTAGATAACAATGAGTAAAAGAGAACTAGAACATTATTAGTGTATTACTTTTTTATCTTCGTGGACGTCATCTGTTGAAAATATTTATAAATATTTATTTCGCTCTTATTCGTGTGTAGAACCATTATTGCGGTGTGCAGAGCCATCTATCGAAAACTTTTCACATTACACTAAACAGCTACTACATAGACGTTTGTTTTCATCATTTTTCCACAGGTGATAAATGACAAAAATGAATTGAAGACAGAGCTTATAGGTATTTACTATTCCTTTTCGCTGCTGATCATGAGCCACCCCCATATTTCTACAGGCATCTCTGTTGTAATTTTTTGCAACCAATAATATTTTTTTAATGTCATCACACCATCATGTGGGAGGTCTTCCTCTACTTCTACATAGAAATTAAAAATATGTAATCCTGCTATTATAACATCATGTCATATCCCACAAGTAGGGTGGCCAGAGAACTAACTACATGTACCTAATAAACATGCAGATTGTCCTCTCTGTGCCAATACAAAAAACGACATTCAGGAAGGGTGGCATAATATGCCTCATCATTGAATTGTAGATGTTTTAATTGTCTTATACCTACGTGAAAATTTACGAACATCTACATAATATAATATAGGTTCGTCGGTAGCCTGGGGGTAGAGTCTCGGCCTTCAGAACAAGGGGTCCGTGGTTCGATCCCAGGTGCCGGCAAACTTCCCTTTCACGGCACAAGCTTTTAGCTTAGTGTGAAAGGTGTATAAGGTTGTATTTGGGTTTATAACAAAACCCAGATATATCTTTTTAAAAAAAAAAAAAAATAGACTCGCCAACTTACAGACATTCTTTATTGACGACTTAACAGTGAAAATATATAAAAAATGTATTTTTTCTTACCTGGACCATCCCAATCCATTTGCCAAGAGGAAGCATACTCCAGACACCACACCAGCCAAAACTCCAACTCCTAGACCAGCTCCTACGAGCAGAGGAATCGTCTCTCCCGTCATCCTCATATTAGGCAATACCAACTTCTCCACAGGAACTTCAGAATCTTGACTTCAATATATTTTTCTTATTAAAATTTGCTACATCTTCAATGCCTTTATGTTAAATATTGAGTTGTTAGATTAATTTTTTCAGTATTATTTATATTTTTCATTACTTTTTTTATGGGCATAAGATTCAATTATTTTCTTCGTAAATTTTCAATTTTGTTTTTTGTTGGATTCAAGTTGGACTACATTTTTTCGTCAAAGGTTCTTCTCTGCTAACTGTGGACAATAAAAATTATATATAAATATACTATTTATTGTATTGGTATACAAGTAGTAGAATTCCATAATTGGAAGAATTGAAACAAGCGTTTCGTTCTACTATAGATTAAACAAGCACGAGAGAGACGTTTTTCTTGTCTCAAAATTATTGAGTAGGTACCTACATTGTGCTAGTATAACAATTAATAATATTTTAGCAAATCATTCATTTTCGGGTGTTTTGCCACATAATGGATATTATTATATAGCTACTGAATATGCATAATTCACAATCATTTTCACACGTCTGTCATAGTTTTTACGACACTTAAAATAAAGAGAGTACATAGTCATCGCAATAAATTAGTATCTAATTAACAATAGTTTTACTATCGAAATTCTCGAATAGAATGAATGATACAAAACTCGCCAAATCATACTACAATTTCGCTTTCGATCACACTCAAAGGTGAGTGTACTTGTTTAATATCTCTAAATGTAATAAAAATGTAACATAACATACATATTAATTACACTATCCAACATTAAAATGATTGATAATAGTAGTTTGCGATTTAGATATATGTTTGTTTGAAGCAAGTTACAATACGAAACAGCTCCGTCATAAGACTAAAAAGCGCCCGGGTGTAAGCTATGTTCTTCCACCCTACACGAAGTATTTTAAGAGACCTTTTATGTAAATATAATCAGTTGCAATTCATTGGATTGGTCTGCAACGAGTTTGGATTTTCTTCTTCATTCCTCCCTATTTTCTGCCAGTGTCTTCAGCTCTACGTATGAGCCACAGTTCAAGTATCTCTTTAGTTGGTCCGTATATGCGTCTCTTGGTCGAGAGACCTTTTATTTAACACAAAATCTTGATATTTATTAAAAGCAAAAAATATTATACAGGTTTAATTTAAAATTGTTATCGCATGTCGAAACCTAGGTCACTATAATTAAGCTACCAGTGAAACCTAAATTATTATATATTTTTTTATCAACATTAGGTATATCTGTAAATCTTTATTTCAGTTTTTTAAACAGTCTTTATTTATTAAAATAAGTATTAAAATAGGAATTATTTAAAACACAAATCTAAACGTGTAATTAATAATGATAATAAAAATGTTTGTTTCTTTCTCTACTCCGTTATATCTTTTTATTAGTCTTAACAAAATAACTCTACATAATTATCAGTACTTATACAAAAAGGAAATAATCTTACATATCTAAACACAATGTCAATAAATATTGAAATAATTCGTTAACTCGGGATTTTTTTCGTTCAACGCAGATAGATTTTTCAAAACTGATATCTTCATCTCCGTATCATGTTCATTTGACGTTCTCGATTACTCTGAAGAATACCTTCCTACAGTTAAGAAAATAAATTTAAATCTAATGAATCCACAGACTAAGCCAGGTATTTTGTACAAATAATATTTCAAAATGTTTTTATTATTTTAATTTATCAAATTATGGATAAATTAATTTATGTATATATTTTCTCATAACTATCTATAAGCATGTATAACAGGGTATGAAAACATAGTAAAAAAACTAAATGCATATTCATTTTAAATTATACTTTTTTTATTATGTATTTATCTTATTGAAAGTGCACAAAGTAATACATACTATTTTGATTTGTCAGTTTAACGAAAGTAAAAATAATAGTAAACTTTTAATGACAATATAATTTATAAACATACATAAATGTCAGTTGTGAAATATTTTTATTGTTCTGATAAACTAATTAAAATATCAAATTTAATTAGTATGT
This sequence comes from Athripsodes cinereus, assembly GCA_947579605.1. Lineage (NCBI taxonomy): Eukaryota > Metazoa > Arthropoda > Insecta > Trichoptera > Leptoceridae > Athripsodes > Athripsodes cinereus. The sequence continues at coordinate 32,677,380 of OX388311.1, read as the reverse complement.
TAATTGACTAACTTGTGGGAAGAATAGTTGTTGCTTTTTTTTGTTAATTCCAAATTTTCATGATAAAGTTTCAAGCAAAGTTTCAAGTTGCCTGCTTTTTTTGAAAGCCTTGAAGCGTTCTGGAAAAGACAGTAGAAATTCGTAAAACACCGCTAGAAAGATATTTAACATTTTCAATCCAGCAATGAAGTATACATTGAAGAAGACCCGCCGACCACCCGGATAGCGCAGAAGTCTGGGGACTTCCATTTATCCGAATTCTACACTACACAAATTTTGTCCACACCGGAGGCAGCTTGGGGGGCTGGCCAAAAACCACCGAACCACCATAACCTCCAATGTTAACTAGCGATGAAGTATGCCATAATTTAACAAATTTTGTTGTGAATACTACTTCTACTATCCCATCATGACATATCCCAGAAGTAGAGTACCCAGCAGACAAGCCGCATGCAACAAATATGCAAGCTGTCTTCTCTGTGCCAACAAAAAAATCAGGATGGATGACAAACCTCATCGCTGAATGAAATATATAAAATGTCTTTATTTTTGACCTGCCTTTACATGACACTCGAAAATTTATAAAAAAGTGTCTAGACCAATTCTTTGTCGGGTGATAAACTGATCGATTATTCATTTGTTTTGGAGTGAAATAACACTCATGATCGCTATACTAAAGACGATCCGTAATTAAAAAAAAATGAAAATTTATTTAGAACATATCTAACAACACATTTGAAGGAAAATCATAATCAAATAATTTTGTTAAATAATGTAAAATAATGCTATAAGAGTTTTCATCTAAAAGATGGGGTTGCGTGTAAGTACCAAAAAAACAAAAACCTTTATAACTTTGTACGCGCTCTGTTGGCCGTGAGATAAGAAGACTAAAAACTACGACCATTTCTCTATTTGTGAAGGAGGTATTGGGGAAACTACCCCTAGAGGGTAGGTAGGGGCGAAGAAATCATAATAAAATTAGGAAACAGAACCCTCATATATCAGAACACCGAGCAATTAAACTACCGTAATCCAAACGTAAAATTTAATTTTAATGCTTTTGAAACATTATTATTTCTTTATAACAATTCACTGAGCAAACTTAGAAGATAAAAGTCAAATGTTTTCGGGAAAGAAAATCATTTCACTTTGAAAATATTTAGATTTCTCTCCGTATTTTGAATCTCATAATTATTTAACTGTAAAAAAGCTGATATTAAATTTTCATTGTGAATCAAATTAATTAGACTGGAGCCTTCATTAACAACTTGGCTCTAATCTATTTTCATTATTTTATGCTTCATATATATCAATCCCACGACACCGCTTTCCTTGCAGGCAGGCAGAAAGGATCGAGCGCTACTTACTCCTACCCTCGTGTTGACATTTAGTTTAAGTCACTGTTATACAAAAGAACAGGATACGTATTTTATGCGGTCGGTTTTGTATTATATTTATCGGAAGCGGAAATGTTCAACCATAGAGCCTTCACAAATAAAAAAAGTGTTGATGAATAAACTTTTGCATGCTCTACAACTTGCAAAAGTTTAAATTAATATTATTCCGGTACGTACGTAAAACTGCAAAACTACTTTTTTTACTTTGCAAAGATTAGAGTCCTTGTTAAAAATAAGACATATTCAATAATCAGGAATGACACGGAATAAATAGTGCTGAATCATTTTGTGACAAATTTGTGCCTCATTTTATGTTTCGTAAAAATTAGGTCATGGAGTAAAAAAATATACAATATTTTATTTAATAGTCAAACAGACAACGTAACAAGGCCATCTTTATATGAATAGCCTAGAAAACTTATAGTATTTTTTTTTCATCAATATTGCGATTCTTATAATGAAGTTTTATTTAAATACCCAGAGCTATTTTTATAAAAAGATCATTTTATTATTTTCATATATCACCCAGAACATCCTAACATCTCTTCCATTCTGGAATCAGCAAATTTAAATATGTAATATACCAACACAAATTAATGGTTGTATGACAAAAGAAAGTATTTTAATAATATGAAATGTACCTTTGCGTAATATAATATTACAACGAAACAATGTTATGTTATGATTGATGTAGTCAGAAATAAAGATAATAATATATGGATGTGATGTCTAATGATTAACAACGGAGATTATTATTAAAGTTGACAATTAATTAAAAAAAAAAATTATCGATGAAAATGGATTCATTTTGAAAAAAAGTTTAGACTTTAACGTCCCTCAGTTACTTAGATGCAAGATTTTGATCGGCTCGTAACCCGAAATGGGTGATCTTAAACAAATTTGGTTGCATCTATTGGTTTGCATTTTAGATTCCTCAATTAATGGACCAACTAATTAGATTTTAGAGATAAAAATGTCGGAATTGATGAACATTGCTGTTCATTGACACCGAAAGTGATCAGAAGAGACAATTCCTAAGCGTTGAGACGCCTTTCTTACATCTACTGATTACATATAATCTGTAAATATATTTTTCCGATTGAGATTGATTAAAGATGATTTGATAGTCTCACTTACATTTCTCAACTAATAATAGAAAACCCTGCATTGTATTTAGACAATATTATATTGCTACACTACTACATATAAATGTTTACTTGAAATAAAGTTAGCGGAATGATGAACTTAAGACTGGAATTTTATAATATATTCCAGTCTTTGGAATATAATTATAATTACTTAAAAAGCCGCCAAAAAACTATTTTCGAATAAATCTGATATACATATTATGTTTTTGTTTGATAAGATGTGATTTAAAAGTAGGTAGTCAATTTATAGTTTAAAATGAAAAAAAAGAACGAGAATATTAAATTGAAAGTAGAAATATGAAATTAATTAGAATCGATGGATGAAAATTTTGAACAACATCATTAAGGCGTTGTTAGTTACACATTGAAAAAATTGTCTAGAAAAAATCCAATTAAAACAACAAAAAAATAAATAAATAAAGAGAAAGAATAAAGTTGTCTGAACATATTTTTTAAAAAGAAGTAAAAACATGATTCTAAGTCAAAAAACATGCTCAATATTTTATAGACATCTTTTATATATAGACTTTGTGAAAAAACTTGAACTTTACGAAGGACTTTATAAAGAGAATAGAAAAAAATGTTTTAACCTACCATGACCCCTAGGAGAGAATCATAAACAACAAAACAACATTCTAACAATATTTAATACATTTCTACAATACATTATCCTTAGTATATATCGTCAGTGGATCCAACAAACCTCCTATGTGTCAATTTTTTAAATGGGATATTGATATCAAAGTTTTCGTCTCGTCGAGCCACATCTATCGGTCCATATAAGAGATATCCACAAAAAAGTTATTGAGAGAAATTAAATCTCTTACGTGCTGCTTTTTCTTTGGTAATTCATGAAAACTCACATGCACTTAAAATGTAATTATTTGCAATACAATATATCGTTTGCAAAAAAATAAGCTATCTTACTAGGCGCGGACCGTACCGAGGTAGTGTTTACATGAATTCACAGATATATAGTGAATACTATTAAATCATAATGAAAAATCAACTTGATATAAAATAAAAACAAAACAATAGATGATACAATATTAACACGCGCACACAAACATCATGCCACCCCTATTAAGGTACCCTAGACAGCATCATGCATTCAAATATCATTCCAATTACTCAGTCATATATACCTACATCCATGAGTAAATATAAGTAACTCTTGTGGAATAGATAAATTTACAATAATATCGAGGGTATACAACCAAAATGCACTAAGTCAGTCTAGCGCTACAAAAGTTTTCAAAAACTATTCAAGTAATTAACATATTTCCTATGTTTAAATTTGTTTGCAAAGCCTAAAAGTCACTTACCAATATCATCTTAATTAAAGTTCAAATAATACATGACGAATTTGTATTGATCTTAACACTTTTTTTTTCATTTAATTGCCACCATGTCATCTCAAAACTGAAATGACTTAGTGCATTTTGGTTGTATACCCTCGATATGCACTTACTCTATACTGCTCTTGCATTCAATGCAAAAAGCAATAAAATACGAGTATATCACGAATGATAGAAAATATTATGGAATTTCTAAAGCACCTTCCACGTTACGAATCATATACATTAAAAATGTATCCAGGAGAACAATTTTCCAGTAAAATCGTGGTTAGATGGAAGAAATCACTGAATCTATCAAAAAATTATAATCTCGCTACTGCATATCGTCCTAGAAATTTGAATTTTGTATTTTTTTTTTGTTAACACTGTTATATAATGATGATGTGCTAAAAGAATAAATAAATAAAACGCACATAGGATGTTTCACAAATCCACCGATGAAATAATATTATATTACATACGAGATACGTTCACAGATAAATTAGTAAATTTGGCACCGAGTTTCAGCGTTCATCTGGTGCCTAATATATCCCACTTACCAATCGAAATGTCTCCCATGTCTACTGCACACATACATACATATGTATTACATATTTTGTAAGGGAAGGTACCTACTTATTCCATTAAGTTTGATGATTTATATTAATTATGATTGCCGACATACTGTGCTTTAGGTAGCCGCGGAATTGGAAGGTGTTATACATTGGAAGGTGTTATAAACAAGGAGTTATACAGACATTTACAATCATACGTAGTTATAATATAGCTTAAGGAAATACTGGCTAATATGAAATGACTGAGTGTTGTAGAGAGAAATAGAGGTAGAGACAGAGATTATATATTATGTATGGAAAGAAACACAATTGGTTTTAGTTAAACTTAAATTTTTAATTGAGTAGTGACCTGGTTACGACTCAAAGTCATTGTCAAACTACTCAATCGAAAATTTAAGTAAAACTTTGTTTTTTTCCATATATAAACATGGAGTCTTACAAAATTAACGTCGACTCAATAAATAGACAGAGGTTATTACATTTATTACTATCCTAAAAATCTCACTCTGCGCCGAGGCCATAACAAATTTTGGCCAAGGTAATCTCAGCAGGAATTATGACAAAAAATGGAAATTAAAAAAAAATCTAAAAACAGCGAGACAGATAAAAAAAACACAAAAGAGACATCATAAAAAAGAAACAACAGAAGGAGCTATTATCTATGTTGATGTAAAATACATAGAAGTTCTTAGTACCTGAACTATTCGAGTTTGTGGTGAGTCGTTTGAAAATTTAGCTTTTATATTTGAAATTCTTCCATATTTCAGAACATGCTGCCAGTACAGTTTGGTAACTAATTTTTATATAGTATTTTAGTTAACGAATACTTAATTAAAATATTTAAACTATGAATAATTTTTTAAGCTATCACGGTTCATATTATGTAGTCTGACTTTTCGGATTCCCAAATTGTTAGTATTTATTTTTCATGCGAGAGTATCGGTATTCTCTTCAGGAGCTAAATTAAAAATTGCCAACGCGAAAGTAAAGCACATATTAATTAGAATGACTGATTATTCAGCGTTTTTCTTCATTAAAAACCTTAGGTACAATCTCCTAATCAAAAAAATATTTCAGTCAAAGCACTCTCTTTTTATATAAAAAACTTTTTCATAAGAGATACAATAAAGAAGAGATGGATTCGGATAATAATCGTAAGATGAAGGAATATGAAAAATAATATGTAACTCTAAAGGGTAGGAGATAACAAATTATTATTATTATTTTATAATTATTAGGCATATAAATATAATGGAATGACGCAATAGGGTGATTAATTGTTACCCCGGCCGAGGGATGTTCCAGGGAGAGAGGGCGCCGCTATTTGAAGGTCAACTCTACGCCACTACGACACACTATACTACACCAGACATATATCCCTGTCTAATGTAAGCTCTAAGATGATCATATTATTACAATCAAAATATGGATTAATAAAAACTTTATTTTTCTCAAAGTAACAATGAATATTTGGTAATCAATTATTTTTTTCCGTTTTCAGGAATTGAAGTTTGAAAATATTGCACAAGAGCATTTGTATACACGGATTTGAAAGGCATGTTGTTTGAAACTATGTAAAAGAGGCTTAGTTGATTAATTTTTTATCTTAGTGTTTCTCACTAGTAAAATAAAAAGATATGCAGGTAAATGCGTTTCTAGAATAAAAAGGAAAACACTTTCCTACTCGAAATGAATTGGATACCTTCTGGTTAATTGAAGTTTTTTTTTTTCGAAACATTTATGTAGGTACAAACGTAAAAAAATTACTTAAAAAATGAACAAGTTGCAATAAGAATACTTCCATCTCAATTTTTTTGTTGACTGGTCTGCTGGTTATCCCACTTGTGGGATAATATGCCGTGATGGCATAGAAAAGATTATTTACTTTCACGTTGAAAGGTGCCTTTTTTTTTCCTTAAAAGGTCAAGGGACCTTATATCCCTTGTGTCACTGCGACCATAACAGATCTATTGTGACATCCTTCTGTGTCATATCTCACTCTCAAGACCTAGGTGCGTCATGTAGCTCACTATTTGTCTTGGTGTGAGAAGCCTCACTTTCTCAGAGTCCAGCAGTGGACCTCCGAGGATGTGACTTCGGTTGCGAGCGAATGCGTCACAGTTACAGAGGATGTGGATGGGCGTTTCATTATCCTCTGAACAGAATCTGCAAGTTGGGGTATCTGACAATCCAATTTTTGTCATATGTTTCCTTAGTCTGCAGTGTCCTGTCAAGGTGCCTTACCGCAAATAATAACTAATTTGTCAATTGATTTTCGAGATAAAGTAATCAATTCTTAAAAACCCTTAAACAATAGTAGATTAATGATAGCTTCGGGGAAATCTGTCCATGATATTGACATAAATCTCGCGACTACAATAATAAAACGAACACAGGAAATATTCGTTGTATGAATACACGAAACCCATTAAGTTAAACGTTTTCTGAGGCTTTGTAAGCTCATCAATATTCTATAAAGAGTACTTTTTTATCTATTACATAATTATTTATATAAGAATGCCAGAGATTAATGGTTGAGAATTTGGCATTTTACCAAAAAGCTGTAAAAATAATACAATACCAAAAACCTTCAATACTCAAGGAAATCGTACTCTGTAAGGTATATCTATATTACGAGTATGTCCGATGTAAAAAGTTAGTTATCTTAACTTCTAGAAGTCAGGAAATATAAACAGATACCAGATTGTTATAAATAAGCTTTTTTCGAATTTACCTTTTAGATAAGCTTTGGAAGGAAAACAAATCTCTATAGAGTAGAATTTGCTCTCATGACAAATCTATAAACGCTAAACTTGATAAATTATCATCAATATGTATTTTCATAAGCAAAGTATTTTTGTGAATCGCCTATTTATATGAGTTAATTATAATTAATTCATGAGTTGATTTGATTGCTTTTATTTATTCACATGGGAATAGCCATATATAATGGCCAGCCCTCCAGAATGCCCAAAGCATATGGCACCTCCATAGAAGTTAGAATCCGAAATAGAAGTCCCCAGACTTCTTCACTAGTCAATGAGTCTTCTTCAATAATAGTCAACGTTGGAGAAACCTGATATAACATCAAATTAGAACACATAATGATTTTTTTTAACAAAGAAAAGAGTCCTAGAATTATTGTGAATAATTAAAAAGATGATTCTCTAACTTGGTACAAAAATAATCAATAAATTTGTTTTCTCTTTATGGTTCTGAAAGAATCTTGGAAGAGAAAGTAAAAGTATGAGTTAATCTAGAAGCTTTCATATTTGTATTCATTTCGGCGTGTCATTAATCTTAGCATTAAATTAATGTTTTATTATTCATGCGTAGACCATTTCACTTCAAGAATAAAAGGGTGAATGGAATATAGATAATTATTATACCGAACCATGAAACATTTAGAATATTACTCTACAGACCCATCATCTGCACAAAGAACAGATTGAGAAAACTCCTTTTAGTAGGGAACAAGAAAGGTGTCAAAAAGTGATAACTTATGCCAGCCTAGAGCCAGTTCGTAATCTAAGGGACACCTTTCTCACTTCTTCTGATAGAATTTTGCATGATGTCCAATCGATCGAGATGTCAGATGTTTATTCATCTGCAAGTTATGCTCAAATCCAGTTGAACAAACAAACAAAAAAATCGAAAATATTCTAAACAAGCAGTTAACTGGGCTTTTCACATCTATAATAATTTTGAAAAGACCACGAGACTACCCTACCGAACAAATATTTACAGAGTATAACATTCCTAAATTTAGAGACATCTTTTCTAAATTTTGTATTCTGCAGATTCTCAAAGAACAGGAATATCATTATTTCCTTACTGAGAATCGTACCAGAAATAAATAATGTATTCGTTCGTCCTAAGAAACGCACAGTTTTTGGTCAGCAGCATTACCCATATTTCGGAGAGACCCAATTTAATAACCTGCCATTAGACGTGAGAAAGACTCCAAGAGGCGACGAGCTTATAAAAATTATAAAGAAGCGCTACAAGCCGGATAAGACGGGATAACACTTTCAGCGACAATTTTGAGATTCAGGCTCATGATGTCATCATTGAGCACTGAATCGCGTAAAAGTGATATATTTTTGTGTAAATGTGTGTTTGTGTTAATGTTGATGAGAGGAAAATTGATCCAATTGATTTGTATATTGTTTTGACGTTGTGAATAATTGTATTGGTTTAATTTTGTATTGTGCTGGTGGATTTTGTTGAACGTTTGATGAATGTACATGAGAACTGAAAGTTTGCTATTTGTAACTAATTCTTATGTGTATTAATATTTCTAGCTGATTCTTATATGTGTGTTAATGTTATAGTTGAAATCCGACCCTCCGCACAAGCATTTAGTTGCTTATGGAGGGAGCATTTTTACTGTGTGTAATATTATTTTGTTATTGTAATATCAATATATACTCCTAGGATGTCCAATTAGGGACGCTATGGACATATATTTTGAATTCATAAACGTTGAGTACCCTGTTAATATTGTTTACCTTCTTGGACTGAACTCTCGACAAGTTAATGATCTTATATTTGAATCCGTCCAAAGGAATATGATTCTGATATGAATGTTTTTCGCTTTTTCTTGTTTTCCCTTTTTTTTCTCTCTCTCTTCGCCTAAAATACATATATGATGTTTTTTATATGTAAGATGAAAATATGGCCATAACATCCAACGGGATGAGCCGCCATAATAAAAAAAAAAAAAAAAAAAAAACAATATATACTGTGTATTTATGAATGAAATAGAATAAATAAAAAAAATTGTTTTCTACTAAAGAGAGTTTGTAGTTTGTACTATTCGTTGATTTTGGAAATGAAATGTTTGTTTAGTTATGTTTTTAATTATTCTTTTAATTCACCTCTTCTTTCACCTTATTTTTCTTCTTGAAATTATTAAAAATTCTTTCTAACTTATGTCATGTTTTTCGGCAAATCTGTGTCCGTAAGTAATAAGATATCATTGTCTTAATATTATTCCTTTTGAATATTCTAAGCGCAGATTTAAAAGTGAGTAGTGTTGTTCATTGTACCTATGATAATTCATTGTTTAAAAAGCTTTGTAAAGTCTTTAACAGACTTTACCACAATAATTTCAAGATATTATCTTTTAATTAATGGTATATTTGTTTATATTGTTGTGTTATTAAGGAAGAACCAGGACAATATCTTTCATTGTTATGAAAATTTAGATAAAGTTATATACTCTTCTCAGCTCGGGTTCTGCGTCTTTTTAATTATTATCACTTGTACTACTAAACCAGCACGACATATCACACAAGTTGTGTAGCCAGCGGACCTACTATATGTAAAAGCAGGTTATCCTCTTTGTGTCAATAAAAATATAAGCCATTCAAGATAAAACCTTTTTTCTTCATACAATTACAAATAAAATTATTTTAATCTGGAAAACAGATTCAGCTGATCCGTTAAAAATATGTAGAACCTGGAGTCACCAAAGTAGAATATGTCTCCCATTTTTTTCTGTAAATTTTTGGGTGTCCTGTAAAAGGCGGATCTTCATAAAACATCAGGTACTTGCTTACGGTAATTCAAATAAAATTGACTCACGATTTTTTATAACGTCTAAGTGAAGAAGCAAAAAAAATATATTAAAAACTCAGATCTCTACTGTTTTGTAGTAAAACTAAAAATACAGCTCATACTTCGAACTATATTTTTTAAAGTAGACGAAGAATATCTCTTATCATATCTAAAATTTCTTTTAAATTACATATCTAGCAATAATTGGGTATTTTCTTTTACTTTGAAGAAGACTCACCATCCACCCGGATAGCCCAGAAGTCTGGGGACTTTTCCGATTCAGTTTCTACAATGACTTGTCCATAAGGAAGGTGCCATAAAGGACATCCTGAAGGGCTGGCCGGTCAAAATACCCCTGTATGAGGAATCTTGAGATAATTTTTTTCTACGCTTTTTTACACATTAAGGGTTTCCCACCACTTTCCCCTGGATGTTTTAAGAGCTGAGCTCCTATATCATCCAGTCTCAACAAAACAAAAAAGAAAAATTTAAAGCAAGGGCTCAGGATTTGCCTTAAGGGCTCCCCCCGACAAAATCCTCCGCTAAATTACAACCCTTAATGTCCCTTGGAGGAGATACTCACTACAAGGCACTACTCACTTACTCACTACTAAAATATTCTAACAAACTATTTTCTTACAGTTACGTATTGCTACGTACTAAAATTCTTAACACTAGAGACGACACTTAACGCTTTTTTTTACAGCAAAATCATTTCGTCATCGATGCTTTTCTACATTTCTTGATGTGATAGAAAGATAAGTATAAAAACTAGGCGATTTCATAATAAGCCCTGTGAACGATAATATTATTGATAATGCAGATAATTGCTCACTGTAATTTTATATAGAGTAATGTACATAATAATATGTACAAAACATGACATGGGCGTATATGATTACAGTTCAATGTATACCTCAGTTCTTACAAAATTATCTTTTCTCGCAACTAATTCTTTTGAAAGGCGTCATAGATATATAACAAATTAAAAACAATGATACTACACACATACCAATCTCAAAAAGTGTTGACAGCGCTTGCTGTGTGACTGTGTAGTAGGTTGTCAGATTATATATATTATTACTGACAATAAGACGATTCTTACAAGGATCATTACAGCTGAAGGCCAATGCGATCCCAGAATATTAATTATAGGTATGTTGTTATGAATGAATGTGGTGAGAATAAAAACGAGAATTTGTAAACATAACATTGCTACATTGTCAAACCTAGATTTTATTAGAAATAATTTGCTAAACTTAAACACATCTATCAATTGAGCAACATGTTTAATGAAAGGTTTATAAGTGAAATAAGAACTGGGGTAGAAATAAAGCACGGAGGGATGCAAGGATGAGACTTGTCTCATTTGGCTTTTACTAAGGCTAGATTGGCTCTTCTTTATATTGTCTACCTTGATATGGAAAGTCTCTTTAAACGTACCTATACAAATACAATAAACACAGGATTATTTTACTAAAAGATCAAAAAGATAGACTTATCTTATATATTCTTATGAGGTTATCGTATTGATTCACGAAAATCTTATTCAAGTTTATTGCGAGGTCATATTTATAGGGTCTAGAATGGTATTTTGAAAAAAAAAAACAATTTTCCTACTCACTACATTACAACATTCCAATGAAATTTATAGTATAAACCAGTAGTTTCAACCCCCGGTCCGTGGAAGGAACATGAAGATCAGTCCTTTTTTTGTTGTGTCCTCTATTTTGATAATTAAAACTAAGTAAAGTCAATTTGTGAAATATTCCTTAACAAAACCGAGGAGAACATTAAACATGTCAAGTTCCTAGACCTTTTCGAAAATAGGACAGTTATCTGCGAGGTGGGCCAAATTAGGTTTTTCACTGGCTCAACAATGATGGAAGCAATGAAAACTGCAGCACATTACGAGGATAAGAGAACTATGATCAGTTGCGCATTACAGGCAAAGAGGCTGACAGATCACAGAAGAAGAAGAAAAATCTATAAATCTATCTATACCATTACGGCATATCCCACAAGTGGAATATCGAGTATACTAAGTGCAAGCAGCAAGAAAAAGAATTTCTAATGAAATCATAATTTTGCACTGTTTAACTGTGCAGTCCTAAATAAGTGGTTTTATAATATAAGAATTATTTGCTTGTCATACCATACTATCGTGAAACTGCAGTGAATCAATAAGAAAGAAGAGAAAACTATATGACCATGTTTACATGCTTCAAACAAAATAATTAATTATAAAAAAAGCGTCTACATAGAAACATCTAGGTTGGGCGATTCAATTGTTCTAAACAATCAATAAAAAGTATTGAATCAATAAAAACATAAACCAGAAATTTATTTGATCAAATCAAAACACGCCGGTCAATAAAAACCGTACCACTAGAAAATTAATTAAAACAAACATTATTAACATGCATGTATGTATATAGGTAGTTAGGAAATAGAATAAATTATATACAAGCAAAGTCTTGTACAGGTATGTACATTTGTATGAACAAGACCAGCTGTCAAGAAGTTGTTGACCAATAAAAATGCTGTATATGGATTTATTCTTTCACCGTTTATGGATGGGAACTGCAATCACACCATAAACCAAAGACATACTTGACTAAGTTAAGAGATTAATAATAATAGAAAAATATTAAAATGCTGGTGCACAGTACCATTCTGGTACCATCACTTACGTATGCAAGCGAGACATGGACGTGGTTGAAGGACGAAAGTGGAATAAATGCAGTGGAGATGCGATCGCTGAGTAGGATGGTTGGTAGAACCTTACGTGGTAGAGTGAAGAATGAGGATATTAGAAGAATGAGCGGATTCAAAAAGAGTGCTGTGGACAGAATGCGCTTGTATAAGTTACGGTGGTTTGGACATGTTGAACGAATGAACGAGGAAAGAATGACAAAGAGGATATAATTGTCCGAAGGAAGGGTTGCGAGGAAGCGCGGACGTCCGAGAATCATTGTAGCAGCTTGACCACGTGGATCAAATTCTTAAGGACGGCCGAGTGTTGAGTAAGAGGACACGGTGTGAGCGTATAGTATAGTATGTTTCACTACATAACACTAAAACGGCAATGGTCTGTTACCTACTAATCCTCAAGTACATGAAATCCTTTATACCTAAAAATCCATAAAGATACCTTTGCAATAAAAAAAATAATGTTCTTCAAGTTATTGTTTAAAATTGGTTGACATGAAATTATACTGGTCGCAAAATTTTATTGGACGCATTACCAATTTTTCCTTTAAATTTCCTGTCTATGATCATTTCTTTAAACCGGCACTAACAACTATTAAGTATATTATTGTGTAACTCATGAGAGATACTTAGAATATTGATCTTGTGCTCATAAAATCGATAATGTACCTATATCTTAGAAAAAATAATAAAATAAAACTTTTAAATGCTGAGGTGTTTTTATGAAGATGAATATGGGTTTCAATTAAACCGATGAAATGGCAAATATAATCTAATTAAAATTATCTAATTAAAAAAACTAAGATGTGAGTGTGGGCGTGGGAAGGTGTGAGTCCTAAATGGAAAATATCAGAAAACGGACAGGAATCCAGAGAGTGGAGGAGGTTTTCCAACTAACACAGTATGAAGTAGCCTATGCTAAAGTAATACCCGATGTCGCGTCGAGGGGACCTTACATAGTAGGTTCTCAAAAAAGAAGTACATATATATTGAAAACGACTAAAAAATATTAAAATATATATGTATTGAACGCTTTTTGATAATGAAAGACAGAATTGAGCTTTCTTTGATAATGATAGACAGAATTGTGTGTACCTAAATAATCGATTGAATATCTACTACTACTAAATCATCACAGCATATTATCCAACAAATAGGGTAATCATGCAGGTTGTTGTCAATAAAAAATTAAGACATTCAGGATGGGTGGCAAACATCAACGCTGAATTTATGATGTGATTTTTTTCGAACAACTGTCTTTTACAGATCACTCAAAAACTTACGGAAAAGAGTTGGTAGATCAAAATTATTCTTTGCCGGGTGCTCCACGGAACATATGAATATATTATAACTTCACCATTTGGTAATGTTTGTTTGAATTATTTTCCATTCTATTCACTAAATCGGCGTGTGAAATTGTTGATTATATTTTAGATTTGCACTCTGGTTGGTAAATCTGTTTAAATGTTGATGTAATAACCTTATAACGTAGTTCAGTGTTGACAAGAGTTAAAATAAACGCTAATTACATAATTGTGAAATTATTGCTCATCGTAATTAATATCTCCGATTTAACATTTTAACTTGATATATTTATTATGAATTAAAAATTCTCTAATATTATTATATCCATAATAAGACTGGAACAAATTTTATATCTATGTGAATCACATAAATGACTTTAAAAAGTGAGTTTAGCTGGTGGACCGCCTCGGAAGAAATTGGCAGGTGCAAATGTGTGGTTTGGAATCAAAAGTTTACCAATACAAATATGATTTTTTTGAAACTATGTATGTAAAAATGTTCTTTGTGTCGAGTTCTATTATACTGCATTTTCCAAAATAATCCATGAAATTTATATGAAAAACGGGAGATAAATTCGAAGTTTGTATTGAAAACAGTGAAAATTTGGTTAGTTAGTTTTTGGACTAGACTGATAATTTTATACAAATGAATATGTTCGATTTCGATCTCAAGTTCTCAAGACACTCAAGTGTCAAAGTTATGTATTAAAAAACTTGTTTAAGAGCGGTCATAAGTCCTGGAAGTAGCAATTGAAAGGGATCATTGAAGAAAGTTCCAAGGCTACTTGAAAAAGGGAAGAAAACTGAAATTTTTGTTGTGAAATTGAATGTATAATATTTATCCGTCTAATACGACTGACCTGCTAACTTCCTCAAATACTTTGGTTTCCTTCTTCAACTTCCAGAAATTTATCGTCTTATTCCTAAACGAAAATAATAACTCGTTCTATATAACTAACGAGTTGCCCTCCTTCTACTTAGGCAACTCCTTTAAAGAATCAGCCAACAACGAGCTAACTGGATTGGCCACAATATCTGGCACCCATGTCTGCTCATCACCATCACAGAGTGTAAGACCGAAGGCAGAAATGACAGAGGCCGATCTAGAGACACCTTTATGGACCAACTGAAGAGGGACATGAACTTAGGTTCATACGTAGAGCTGAAGAGACTGGCTGAGTATAGGGAGGAATGGAGAAGAAAATCCAAACTCGTTCCAGACCAATCTAATGGATTGTAACTCACTACATATTTATAACTAACAGTGTTGTTTCGTTTATTATCTTAACTTCAGCTTGTCAAATTGTTTAAATTCTTTACTACTAAACTATCTTCTGGCATAAAATTCCAAAGAAGCTTAGAATAGAATTTTGCGTTGATGGATTGGTGCTAGATACTATGTGTGAATAGTGTAATAATAATATATGGGAAGGTAACCTAATATATCTCGTGAAATCTCAGAATAAGATAGTAGAACATGCGCCATGCGATGAATTATTGATAAAGACCGTGTGAACACATCGACAGGTTCACATCAGCAATATTGTGAGCTGGTAATATTTTAGTAGACACAGACACAGTACAGTACAGCCATTTAACTGGCATTTACTATTCTACATGCTTCACAATACTATATCGCCTGCAATCTATATTGCATACCAGCATAATAGAGAGACAATAGGCAATGTGAAAATTAGTTTAGAACATGACACAAACATAGCAATAGTAGATTGTGATACTAAATTATACTTATTATGATATTTTTTTAATGAATCCGAATTGATGATAAACCTACTACGCACAAAAACTCCACAAAATAATGAGTTCCGTAATTAAGGTATGTAGTTCGTAGTCGGCAGCCAAATTAGAAACATGCATTCACCTTAATTTGTAATACTTACCTGAAAATCTAACTTTTTTTCATGGTAAATACCATAGATGATTCATAGTAATACCCTGATAACTCGACATGAAGTGGAGTATAATAGAATACCATATATAATTAATATTAATAGTAACAGAAAGAAGGAATAAATAACACTCATATTATTATATGCTTTCTAGACCAGTTCATATCTTCTTTGAAAAAAACTGTCCACAATCTTTTTCCAAAAAAGAAACATACATTTTTCTTCTTTTGACTTGTTTTGGCTTCAAATAATATTTAGTATTTATTTTTTTGCTTAATGTTACTTTTGAGTATGACTAACGCATGACCGGTTTCGCGGACTCCGAGTTCACATCAACAGGTGCTGATTTATACTGAATAAAACATATAGAAATATTAAGTTCGTTAAGATTTACAGTGAAGGTGTAGGGGTAGGTGGAATCATGTTGATTTCAGGCGTGGAGTTTTTGGAAGTGTGTGGAGTTTTTTACTTCCACTGTTTTACATTGCAAAAACCACAACTGTATGTAATGAACATCGTCTAATTAAAATATTGTATTTAGAGGAAGTATGTAATGCAATGTGTGCAAGTAACAACGCGAAATCATGACAACTGAAAAGGCTGTATTTTTACAAACTTTATTAGCAAAATATGTGATAAAGCAGTATGTTTATGTGACATAGTATACTACCTGCATAAAAAATATAATATAATATATAATAATTAGTTTAACATGCTGAGTACATAAAAATATAACATAATATTCTTACTACTAACACATGTAACAATTTATTGTATTTTAAACAATACGTAATACACATGTGTTTTATATTTTTTTCTCACGACGATAAGAGCCCTACTGAACATGCAATGTATCCCATGTCTGAAAAGACATTTATTGACAGACGTCTAAAGAACAAATTCGACATGGTTAGGTACCTACTCCCTGGGAAATATTTGCTTTAGTAGGTATACGATTTTTTTTTTATCTACCTACTCAATAACTGTCACATTGTTTAATTCAAAATTACTCTCGAACCTGCGAGTTTTAATTTGCTGCGACTCACAAAAGGCGGAAGTTATCCATATTGAGATACATTGCCAATATTGAAAAATAAAATGTTAATAAATGGCAGGTGTTCGAAAAAATAAAGACAGTTGACATCAATGTTTTCTTTTTTAATCGCTAATTTGCTATTTTATTTTATTTGACTAATTGTATAAATGTTATTATTTGATTCCCAATTATATTTTGTTTCTCGCCAATTGTTGTTCTCGTCTTGCTCCAACTGTGTAATGAATAAAAATTATGAGTTGTTTTTATAAAAATTATGTTAAAGGCTCACGCCGTAGATGTGGGTATAAATAAATAAATAAATCTCAAATTCAG
This sequence comes from Athripsodes cinereus, assembly GCA_947579605.1. Taxonomy (NCBI): domain Eukaryota; kingdom Metazoa; phylum Arthropoda; class Insecta; order Trichoptera; family Leptoceridae; genus Athripsodes; species Athripsodes cinereus. Next base: position 32,660,066 of record OX388311.1, on the reverse strand, counting down.
CGATGAGGTTTGCCACTCATCTTGAATGTCCTATGTGGTACAGAGAAGACGGCTTGCGTGTTTATTAAATGCAGCTGGTCTGCTAGCTACATCACTTGTGGGATATGCCATGATGGTGTAGTAGTAGTAATACCCAATGCAGATGTACACAGATGTCAGGATTTTTTTGAATGGAAATAGTGCGGTAACTCTTGTGATAAAAAGTCAAAGCTTTTCAATTTCTATGCTTTATATTGGAGATGACTCTTTCCACACAGTAAAATTTAATCTATTCACTGTGTCGGTGTTTAGGTAGTAGATTTCTAGAACAAATTTTTTAAACAAATGTTTTTTTAGACTATATATTTTACTATCGAGAGAGTGGTCTTTCGTCTTATAACGACATTACTAGTGTTGTGGAATTCTCAAGAAATAATTTTCGAGAAATTTACCGAGAAATTTCTCGGTAAATTTCTCGAAGTAGAGAATTTTCGGAGATTTTTTTTTATTTTTTATTTAACAGTATAATAATAATAAATAGGTACACTTCATTCAATCAATCAATAACAATGTACAAATTTATCACCAATATGGCTACAATTAATTATGGAAACAAAAAATGTTATGTACTTATTTACATAGAAAAAAGTGCTAATAACTGATGAAAAATCTTGATGTTTGACACCCCACATGCCCATATTTAAGTTAAAAAAAATTGCAGGTACCTACGTACATGGAAAAAAGTGTTAATAACCTCTGTTTTGGGTCTTAATCAGCACCACAAATTTTTGGATCAATCAGGTTGGCTGCGAAGTGTAGGTACTGGGCGAAAGGTCATAATACCACTAAGAAAAATTATGGTGAGAAATTTCTCTTTCATCAGAGGAGAAATTTCTCGTTCTCGAGAAATTGCTTTGGAGAATTTTCTCTTCTCACATCACTAGACATTACCAATCAATCATTGCCAAAGATTGACAATGTCCCTATAAGACGAAAGACGTCTCTCTCGACAGTAAAACATAAAATAGAAGAGAACATTTGTTTTTTAATTTCGTAAAATATGATAATTATTACTAAAAACTCGCTTTTTACCTTTATCCAAAATGCCAATCTTTCTCCAACGCGTTCCCTTTCTCTACAAATTACTGTCCAACATTCAAATTATAAAGAGAAACTTTTTCAAGAAAGTTCAACATGTCATAATTTCATGGATCTTGTACCTACTTGTAATAATAATTCAGAAGCAATCAAATGAAAGTTCAAAGCAGACACAATACACATTTGAATAGATAGAAATCCAGACTAGGCAAACGAAACTCGAAGTAATTAAAACTCTTTTTAACATTTAAAAATAAGTACGTATTGAATGCATTACGTAAATCAAACTATCACAAAAAATCACGTACATTATAATGGAAGTAAGATAAAAAGAGAAAAAAAAAACTTTGAAATAGTGAATAGGTAATCGAAATAGAGTTGGTTGACAAAGGAACACAAGTACCTCATTCAATATATTATTAATTGATTCTTCGATTTCGCTACAAGGTTTCGTTTTATGTTTTCTTGTTATACCTACATACTTATTTTGCTGATTTTATATTATATCGCGAACAAATTGAAATAGAAATGAGTCGATTTGATGACAGCTTGCGAATTATTTATAACTATTACCAGACTAAAATCTTCCCGTGTTCATGATATTGTTTTCTCAAGTGTAAAGCTATACATATTTATTTAATTAATTAGTAGTTAGTATAAGGAATATAATAACTAGGCACCTAATTACTTTGTACATTATATCTATGATTATGTACAATATAATATATAACAATGGGCAAACTGTTAAAATGCATATGACGCCGCAGTACAGTCATAATATTATGGACATGACAGTATAAAAAAATATCGATTTTTACACCAATTTGACTATAGGTTTTTAGAGATTTTCTCGGTAGGTAATTATGACTTATTTTTTCTTCGGTGTTTATTTTTTTCACCCGCGTATGTGTTGGATATGCACCTTACGTTTCAATGCACTTGCTGATGTCATCTTCAGGGATTTCCTACTTTAACTTCAACAAGTTTATTCCAAAAGTCGGACACATGTTTAATCTCGAGGACTGGAAAGAAATAACAGGAATTTGCTGGATGTCGAATAATTTAATATTTCTCATATCAAATTTTATTTTTCCATTTTCCAGAAGAGTATTGTGGACAGAATGCGCGTGAAAAAGCTACGGTGGTTTGGACATGTTGAACGAATGAACGACGTAAGAATGACAAAGAGGATATACTTGTCTGAAAGAAAAAGTGTGGGAAAGCGCGGGCGTCCGAGAACCACGTGGCTTGATCACGTGGATCAAATTCTCAAGGACAGCCGTGTGTTGAGTAAGAGGAACTGTCGTGCGTGCATGAGAAACTGTATGAATGTGGAGGAAGCGAAGGAAGTGTATAAAGATAGATCTATTTGGCGTTCCGTTCTCTCTCCCTATCCCACTTGGGACACGGCGTGAGGGTATAGTATAGAATAGTAGTATTTTTCCAAGTTTATAACGAAATAATGGCTTAGAAACACTCTCTTCAGGTTTTATCTAGAATATTGTATAATATTTATTTTACATAAGATGTTGGATAAAAATCTTATTGTATTTGGGACATGAGCGTAAAAAAATATCAAGATATTTTGTAAAGATAAGCAGAACCTGCTGATAATTATATTTACACTGCAACAAATTTAAATGAAGTACAATAAAAGATGTACCTACTGTTTTAATGTTGCTTGAGTTTTATTTTTTTATTTTATTTTTCACTCACAGAAAACTGACAACACAATACATAAATTACAAACATACAATAAAATCTGGCCAGTTCCCCAATTAAGAGCGTCTACAGCATGCACAATCAGAGAATTCAATTACAATTTTACAAGTTATATTATGTCATTTTGTATTATATAAATTATTCGGAATAACATGTTTCTTCTTTACAGCTGTTACGTCTAGTTATTGGATTGTGACAGTTGAACTGTAAAAAAAAAGTAAATTTACAGTGAATAAACTGAACATAAATTTTGAAATTACTTTTCACTTTCCGTGATTTAGGTAAATCATGTGAAAAGAACTACACATTGCTTGCTAGAAGGGTGTTTAGGGTTCAAGTGTTGGATCTTCTATCTTCAGATATAAAAAATACCATGAAGGAAAATGCAGAATATATTATCCCTTGCAGCCTCCGGTAAAGAATACGCCTCTCACTCTTTTCTTTAAGTTTTCGAGTGGCCTGTAAAAGACTGGTATTCTTAAAACATAAAATAAAAAATTAAATAAAATAAACTTTATTTTGACAATAATAAGTACATTGTACAAAAGGCGGGTTTATTGCCAAATGGCAATTTCTGCCAACCAACCTGATGTTTGAAAAAAAAAAATAATACATGCCAGAACCATAGAAAAAATACAAAATAATAAATAAATATACCCATACAAAAATTAAAAAAAAAATATATATAATACATGCATAAAGTGGAATGGGGAAAGGGGGACAAGGAAGGGGATGGAATTATGATGGGTTATTGAGAGCAAGATAGTGATGTTTCAGTCTACTTTTGAAAATGGAAATTGAAGGAGCAAGTCTGATCAGTAAAGGCAAATCATTCCATAACCGAGCTGCATGTATAGTGAAGGAAGATGTGACAAAAGATGTTATCACATTTAAAAACATCACATTTAAAAACATTATACATGGACATTTTAACCGATGAGGTATACCACTCATTCTGAATGTCTTAATGTTGATTGACGTGGAGAGGATGACTTATATGTTTATTACAAACACTTGATCCTCTGACTATTTCAATTGTGGGATATGCCGTGATGGAATGGATGGAGAATGCAAAAATAATCTAATTATATTCAATCACAAAAATTAAATTTGTATGTATAACGTGTTACTAGAATTTATTTTAAGAATAAACATTAAGGTTAGATGAAAGAAATCACTTGATAGTGATAATCTCGCCACTGCATATCGTCCTAGTATTTTAAATTGTGTATTGTTTTGTTAACACAAAATAATATAATGATGTGCAAAAAGAATAAGTAAAAAACCTCGACACGTTGTTATGTATAAGACGCTACATACTAAAGTGCTACTTTCTTCTAATCTAAATAAAACTTTTATAAAACCTTCTCAAAGCACTTCTCCATGTTACAGTGTTGTGCAAATCTCTGTAAAATTGTAAGCTCCTTACGAGTTTTACGAGAATTTCCTGTTTTATTCAAAACATCTTTTATGGATTTCCTTTAGTAGCTTTTTATTTATTTATTTATATAATATCTAACTATGTAACATATTTTTATATGTGGAATAATATGAAAAGACTTCTGTCTTTTGAAAATAGGATTCTAAGAAAAATATTGGGTCCACGACCAGGTATTGCAGAAGGAACTTGGAGGCTTAAAAGTAATGAAGAAATTCGCTCCACAACTAAACAACCTTTCATCACAAGTGAGATCAGATCCCGAAGATTGGCATGGATTGGCCACGTCGTTAGATCCGGAGAAGAAAGGGCGACTAAAGGTATTCTGCAGGGTATACCCGAGGGCAGGAGACCGTTAGGCAGACCAATACAAGATTGTTAGATAACATCAACCGAGATCTGGAGGAGCTCAATGCTAAAGACGACTGGCAGCCCATTGCTCAGGATAGAAAGGCTTGGAGATCTATTGTTTCGGAGGCAAAGGTCCTACAAGGGCTGTTCGGCCATCGGAAGTAAGTAAGAAGTATAATATGAAAATCATTATAGTTACCAACACAACCCAAATGTAGAGGTGAATATAATGTAATGGTATAATATTTCTCCTGTACTCATAAACAATGAATAACCGCTATTACCTACAACTAAATGACACTCAACAGAGATCATTATTTTTCCAACTTTACGTCTGGATTCTAATTATTCCTAATAATTAACTTCAAATAAAGAAAAAAGCCCTTACACATAATAAAATAATTATTGAAGTTATTTTTTTTGGTACACTACTACTTAGCAGGTACCTACATTATAGAAAAGTTTGTTTTGTTGGTATTTTTTACATTTAATCCGAGTTAAATTAAGACATAACGAGTTATTCAGATTTAAATGTGGATTTTGTTTGAGATCACGGCTGTTAGATTTTCAAATGAATTTAATTTTAGCTAATCAGACATTTCGATCGGTTAAACATTGAACAAAATCTAATCGGTAAAAGTGAAAAAGCCATCCCAACGCTTACGAATTGGCTCTAGGCTGGCTTAAGTGATCATGGACAACGTTCACTACTTTCGCCATTCTTACTGTCATGATATAAGAAACAAGCTTGAAAACAATCATAGAAGAAACCATTTTCTTAGGATCACATATCTTAAATCTCAAACTGATCACTATCTCCCGTATAAATGTCTCCAGAACAATAATGTTTTAATATTTTATCGGCTTCTGGTTCAACCAGTCAACAACAAATGTCTAGAATATTTACTAATTTTAACAATTAAAAAGTTTTTTAAATTTCTTAACTTTCTGATGTTTAACCCACGAAAACTATCGACCAATTAGCCTAATAAGCACATTAAGTAAAGTGTTTGAAAAAATTCTGCACTCACAATTTACTAACTTCATTAACAAAACAGGTGGACTTGATCCCAAACAGTATGGATTCCAGCAAGCCAGTAATACATCGACAACCTTAACAGATGCTCTCGAATATGTAAATGGAGAATTGGATCAAGGAAAATATGTTGTTGCTATATTTATCGATCTAAGTAAAGCATTCGATACTGTAGACCACTCAACACTCATGAAATCCCTATATAACCTAGGGATAAGGGGCAACCCACATATGTGCATCAAGAGTTATCTAGAAGGTAGAACTGTAGTAACGAAAAATAAAGATAAACTCAGCGCACCTAAACAGATGAATATTGGAGTCCCTCAGGGATCCATATTAGGTCCACTATTGTATCTGCTTTATATTGATAACCTGAAATACCAAAATCTCCATGCGAGATATTTCGTCTATGCAGATGATACGTTGTTAATTTACAGTGGTCAAGACTCAACGTTACTTGAAGTTCAAATTAATGAGGATGTAAAGAAGTTCACGTCATGGTTACATGGAAAATATCTAACCATTAACGAAAATAAAACTAAATACTTATTGTTTAAACAGAAAAACAAGTGTGATATAAACTTAAATATAGTTATCAATAGCACAGTTATTACAAGAACAAACCAAATAAAATACTTAGGACTCTATCTTGATGATAAACTGGACTGGACGATCCACATAAAAAATAAAATAGAAAAACTTTCACCTATTGTTGGAGTGCTAAGGCGTAGGGATCTATTCGATAAAAAGATTAAGCATATAATTTATAATTCTTTTATACTACCTCATACTACATATGGCATTTTAGCATGGGCCCATAGCAGTTCCCATAATTTAACAATAATGCAAAGACTTTTAAACAAAGCACTGAAAATAATCTTTGGACTGCATAGACTAACTAGAACAACTGACCTTTACAAAATAACTCAAGAATTAAACTTAGAAGAAATTATCTTTGTTGAAAAAGCCAAACACCTCTATAAAATAAAGAATAATCTAATAAAATCAGACCTGAAATTAACCACAAACACTGAAATACACACCCACAACACGAGACAGAACCACCTACGAACCACCCTCCCGAGAACAAATAGAAGACGTAATGGATTCCTCCATACATCCATCAAATTATTCAACAGTCTACCTGCATGTTTGAAGGATTCTAGGAGTCTTAACATTTTCAAAAGAAGAATTAAAAGATACGCAAGGACATTAAAACTCAACACTGTCAATAGACACCTGTAATTTGACCCAAATTTTCTATATGTTTAAAAAACCGTTTCCTCTCATACCAGTGGCTCAACTACTGACTGAGGAAATTACAAAAAAAAATACCATTGCACTGTAATATAATATTTGTCTACTATATAATATTTTTGTATTGTTGTTTTATTATTGAATAAATATTATTATTAACTTTTATTTAGTTTTATTTTTAAATATCTATTTTATTGTTATTATGATCTTAGAAATGTCACTTCGCACCATAACAACTTTTGTCCAAGGCGATATCAACAGGAAAAAAAACAGCGAGACAGAGAAAAAAACACAAAATATATGTATGGCATTCGCTGACATCCTAACGTGTGAAAAATAGCACGATGAGGTGTCTGTATAGATATATCGTATGAATTGGTTAAGCAGGTACCGTGGGCAGCATGCGTTTCCAAGTTACAATCAGTGGATGGTGTAATTTTCTCACACGAGATATTGTTATGCAGCCAGTAGGTGCCTACGGTTTACCTGCTTGCGCATATGACTTAAGATATAACAGATAACATACCAGAAATTCCGAGAATTCCAATATAATTACCATCTACAATATTGTTTTGAATAATTATTATTTGGTACACTTATTACTTTTACTATGTACTGGTGTGCAAGCATACTTAAGTATTGTACTCTCAGATACAATATATTTTCTGTCCCATCTACTTGACATCTCATTACTATTTTAAATATTATATCCTTGATATATTACTTTTTTATTGACATTCCATAACCGACACTCTAATATTTTCATATGATTTCCATAATGGGAATGGGGAACTTTTACATAAAAAATTTCAGCTGAAAAATAGTAGCGAAAATAAGAAGAATTATGATGGTGCTTTTTATATTTTTTAACAACTTACTGCCTAACGACGTCATAACAGGTTAACTCAATAACGTGGCGTTTAAAATTAAGACAGAAAATAAGGATTTTTAAAATGAAAATAATTAATGAAAAGTTTTGTTTTATTAATATAAATTGAGACATTTATTCATATTTCTCACACATGCATGTTCGAAGTCGTACAAACTTATCAACAAACTTTCTTAACTGCGATACAAGATGATAATAATATTAAGATCTACTCAAGTTAAAAATACCAAATTTTGCAATCGAGGCTGCTGCCGGATATATGTACATTATATCTTTATTATCATTTTTTATTTAGGTATTTATGATCATTACATATTTTTGTAAACGTTCCATTTAAATAGAAATTAGAAACATTTAAAAAATTAAACCAGAACAGATACATAGCCGCCAGCTATTTATAATTCCACAATATACTTAATTAATGTGAATACACAAAATGATTTACTGCCGAATAAATAATATTATTATGTTTGATGTTCAGTGAATTAAATAGATCTATTGAATTAAAATCAAATAAGTTATTATACTCTTGTGTATACATACTAATGATACAGTAACTACCTACTATAAATGATTATAAATTTTAAATTAAATCATGAACAATTTTGAATTAATGTATAATAAACTGTTTACATATAAACAATTAAATTTTATAATGTGAAAATTTCAAATCTGTCGATGACAGGTTCAGCGATGAGACATGCCTCATTTTTTTTTTTTTTTTTTTTTTTTTTTTTTTTTTTTTTTTTTTTTTTTATGGTGTGAATGTCCATTCCTTGATCTGATTATAAAATTAGTAAATTCATTCATTCGTTTACACCATCACAGAATTTCCTGTAAGCTGCATGTGAAAACATGCAAGTCGTCTTCTCCGTATCAGTAAAAGGTAAGACATTCAGAATGAGAGGGATACATCATCGCTGAACTTCAGCTGTAAAATGTCTTAATGCGTGATGTTTGAAGAATATATTCTGTCTTTTTCAAGGCATTCGAAAACTAATTGAAAAGAATGGGAGCTTCATGACAAGTTTTAAACTTAGAAAATTTAACTTAATAAAAAAAGACTAGTCTAGAAGTTATATTTAATGGAAAGAAAATTTAAGCAGTTTTGTCCCTTTGAACTTTCTGTGTAGTAATCGGTATGGTACTAAGTTTAAAAACGTTAGAGACATTTGGTTTATACAATAAAAGTCTAATGAATATTAGGGCCAATTCTGAATTTGATGAACTAACTTAACTAACTAATAATAGTTGACTAATATTAGTCATTATAGTACAAATTCGTATTCCGTATTAGTTACGAACCATAAACAACTATAAACTCGATAACCACCAAGGGCAAACGGTAAAATCTATGGGACAAACAAATATTAGTCGGTGATGCCGCAATAAAAAATGTTTTTCACGTTCCGATTTACACTTCTGGCAACAATTTAATAGTTGTCGCGCGTGAAAATTGTGAAATGTCAGATTTGCCGGTATATTTTGACGTTCGCATTTGCGTCGGTGGTGGTATAATTTTATAATTTAAAGATGCCAAGACTTGCGAGGACCCTAAAAATATCCATTTTTTACTTTTAATTGAAAAAACAACTATAAACTTCCAAAATATAGCAATATTCTGCGGCAAAATTACAGCAACTAATAACATTCGCACATTAAAAGTCGCGAATAAAATTCTGCCAAATACAACTAATTGTAGTTGTCAGATGTCAACTAAAATTTCGTTCTGAATACGAAATCCATAGATTCTCGAAATTTATAGTTGTATTAATGTGTCAAAATGAACTAGCTAACTAAATAAGTTTTAGTACGGAAAACTGTGAATACGAATTTGAACTAAATATTATGACTCAACTATCTCCTTACAGTCCTTACACTCAGTTAGTGCAACTAAACTATTTTGTGAATCAGAATTGGCCATATTATCCTAATTAATAAGACTAGTTAATTATTATTCCAAGGGTTCAAAGCTTCTTTAGTCATTGAGAAGAAACCCATACCCGGATATCTCAGGAGTTGTTAACTCCTACTTATCCGCACATTCAAACCAAAATTGTCCTCAAGAACGGACCTCTTTGGTCAATAATTCTATACATACATATTATTAAAGAAGTAAATAATTGGGCTTTATACACTATTTAATTACATATTGTCGTGTTTTCACTTAGTTTGCGCTCGTCTCTCTCTATATATATAATAATTATATAAATCATCATACATGATAAGTAAGTCGAGAATCTAGGTGAGTAAAATTGATACAAATAAAAGTTATAAATATCACTTAGGTACTAAGATATTATGATGGAATAGTTTAACAATGAAAATGATTATATTCTCTCGAAGTTACGTTTGTGTAATTTTAGTTGATCACATCTAATTAGAACGAACATGCTAATACTAAGAAACAGTGATATACATAACAGATATACCAGAACCAGAAACAATTTAAGAAACGTGTACCCAAGAACTGACAAAGAAAGAAAAGGATTTTATTATGAAGCAGTAAGAATTTTTAATGATCTACCAGAAGTGCTGAAGAATGTAAAAAGTTATTATACCTTCAAGAGGCAATTGAAAAAACGTACATTAGAAAGAAGAGATATTAGTTTTTGATTGCCGGTTTTTTGTTTTTTTTTTCATTCATTCATTTGAAGATCTTCTAGCCCCTAATACCAGCTCTATGGTGCTGTCTGGGGCCTGATTTTGTTATTTTTTTTTGTATATTTTCAAATACCATTTTTATGTTTTATAATTGAATTGTTGTCATATATATACATAAATAAACTGAGTATTACATTAAAAAAAAAATGTGGAGATTTTGTAAGTTTTCAAACACAATAATAACGAAGCTTGCTGCTAATTTATTTATATAGGTTATAACAATAAAATAACTAAACAATATTTTTAAGATGCGCCATTTTGTGGAAAAAACACTGCAAGGGCCCATTCAAGAATCATAACACTTCCTTGAACAAAAAGGTTTTTAACTTTGTCTTGAACACCTCGACACTCTCCAGAGTTCACAAATCATAAGGACTTTTGTTCCACTTGCTTGCATGTTTATGACATGCAGATTATCTGCTGGCTACCCCACTTGTGGAATATTCTGTGATGATATTACATTAGTCGTAGTAGAAATAGAAGAATCATTCTTCAATCATACAAATGTTTATCGAAATGTGTTACATAAAATAAATAAAATACTTAACACCATTGACAAGCATATCGAAATAAACTGATTGCATCGCCAATAAAAACGTTAACTAGTGGAACACTTCGTGTACTCATAATGTAAATAATAATATTGGTTATATATTTTAATGTGGGTATCGAAAGATCGTTCAATTATTGGAAACCAGCGTAGTTTACCCGGCTCTACTCGGGAAATAAGCATCAATTTAAAGTCACTAGTACAACTTGAAAGCATATTTTTGTTTGTTGTTAATATCCAATCCTTACAACTCGGATGACATGCTCTCATAATTAAAATGCAATGTCAATGAATAATAAAATAAATAAAGTAAATTTATCCCTTGACATGGCTTATGGATGAGACATCGTTTAGAGCAGTGTTCCGCAAAGCGTGTGCCGCGGCACACTGGTGTACCGTGGTCATCAGTTGGTGTGCCGCGGAAATAAGTCAAAAAATATAGAACGCCTGAGGACGATCAATGAAGAGATGAGAGTACCCTTATAAACAATTGCTGCAAATTTTCATCGCTTGTGCCCAGTTAAACAGGCTCACATTTCTCATTAAAAAATCTTTTCATATTAGGAAGGTATATGGATTTTAGTAATAAAAAACATTGCTTTTTTCTTTGGTGTACCTCTAAAATTTCTTGATTTGATAGGTGTTCCTTGAACACAAAAAGTTTGCGGATCACTGGTTTAGAGTATGCTATTTAACCTATATCCTGTCTAATTACTGTGTCTATTGTTAATGCATAAACAAACATGCGGAATAAATAAAACAAATGTTTAATTCTACTATTCGATTTATTTACGAGAGAGACATCTTTTATAAATAAATCGAAAAGTAGAATAAAACATTTGTGTTATTTATTTCGGTATAGAATTCTACTACCTAAACAGCGACACAATAAATAAATATACATGAATACGAACGGACTAAAATATTATGTGGTGACAATGCAAATTATAATAGTTCATTCACTATGAGCATTCGTAGCCGGAAATGTAAACAGATTCATTCGAACTCTTTCTATAGAAAGAAAAAGTTATTCGATTATAATAATATTCTAATAATTGTGATTTGATTATTTCAATAATAGTTATTCTTGTTATCATACTAAAAAATGACAATCATAACAAACCTGCGTACGATATAAATTTCAGAATCAATATACTTGATGACAATTTTGTTAGTTTGGGAAACGTAAACAAATTCATTCGATCTCTTTCAATAGAAAGAAAAAGTTATTCGATTATTATAATTATTATTATCGTGATTTGATGACTTGAATAATAGTTATTCTTGTTGTCAAATTAAAAAATGACAATTGTAACAAACCTGCGTGCGAAACATATTTCAGTTTCAATTTCATACTTGATGACAGTTTTGTTAGATTGTGTTATCAGTTTCGTTATTAGTGATGTTTATTTTTGTTTGTTTATTTGAATCATACAAAAGCACACGCAAAATGAAATAATATATTTATGTATATAGTTATTTTTACGTTAAAACATTATTCATAAGATATATTTATGTAATATCTTTCAGCGATGTGGTATGCAAACCGTTTTTTATTTTATTTATTGATATAATGCAAACAAACAGCTATTGCAGATTATATAGTATAAACTTAAGTATTGTGTAGTTCACAAGCCAATGAAGTTTGTTAAATTTTACAAACATATTATCAACACTATGAAATCAAAAATAATCAAGGAGAAAAAAAATCTTTCATTTATGAAATGAATACGTCCATTCCGAATACCTTAATTTTATGAGACAGATAGGATGACATTTAATGTACGTACCTACGTAGTTTACTGTCTTTACACTTGTGGGAGATGCCGTGATAGTATAGATAGATTTTAAATATGTGATTTGCTGATTACATGATTGATTTTGTGAGAGTAAGGAATGAGGTTATGAAAAAAAATAGTGGGTGGAAGAGGAGTGTTGTAGACGGAATGCGTGTAAATAAGTTATGATAGTTTGGACATGTAGAACGAAGGGATGAGGAAAGGGTGAAAAAGAGGTTTTTGGATCAGGATTTTGTGAAGTGACGATTCCCAGTGTCATGCGACCTGAGGATGAAAATCAATTAATTTGTCTATTAATATTTCATTTCTTGTTCCTTGTGTAATGTGTTTTTAAAATGTAGTCTGGATTGACACCCCCAAGTGCCCATTGCGGAGCCTATGTAGGTCGAAGAAAATAAATAAATAAATAAATAAATAAATAAATATACCAAAATTACAAAAATTGCGATTTCTCGAACGTATGACATTTCGACTTCGACCATTTCGTGGACATTTATGTAACTAGACAGTCAATATATGTAATATAGGTGATTAGTTTTAATGGCATAACTCATTGACGAATTGAAGATGTTGAACAAATATTTCAAACGTTCCTTTATATTGAACACGAAAACTTACAGAAAAGCAAATAAGATCTTGTTTATCTGGAGACTTTATGGTGGTGAAAGCTTACATGTCTCTTCAACAAATGTGTTGAGTATTAAGACTTTATAATAACTAATGTTCAGCGATGATTTTCTTACTAAACTTGCTATATAAACTATTCTAGGTTATCTGTTATCTCCAAATTCCAGAATTCAAAATTAACATACACTTGATTAATTACCTTAATATCAGGGACGAGGGCGAGGTATGCAAATGGGCTATAGACGGGCAGGAGGTGGAGAAGTTTGCAAAGTTAAAAGGACAATAAATGATGAGAGCTATGTAGGAAGTGATATTTATTATAACGACGACAATGTTATTTATGTTAAAGTTTAATTAAACCTTTTTATCATTGTGTCCATTATTACAGAATACCCTTATTTAGTTCAAGAAGGGAAAACCTTTAAACAAACTTTTTCATTTATGCTTTAAAAAGTTGTAAGTTAAGTACAACAACGATACAGCTTTCTATTTTAAGTCTGAATGTTGGTGGGAATCACATCATTTTAAGTAAAAAATAAATTCAAAAATCACAAAATTTGTCAATATAAACCATCCATGTATCATGTTAGTTGTCAACTTGCACTCGGAGAGTGAAGTGACGGTTGTAGATATTTAATTTCAAGGAGAATTTTGTCGTTGCGAGATAGAGTGAAGAATGAGGATATCAGGAGAATGAGCGGATGTGAGAGGAGTGCTGTGGACAGAATGCGTGTAAACAAGTTGAGATGGTTTGGACATGTTGAGCGAATGCAAGATGAAAGGATGACGAAGAGGATGTATTTATCTGAAAGAAGGGGTGTGAGGAAGCGTGGACGTCCAAGAACCACGTGGCTAGATCACGTGGACCAAATTCTTAAGGATGGACGCGTGCTGAGTAAGAGAAATCGGCGTGCATGTATGAGAAACTGGACGAATGTAGAGGAAGCGAAAGAAGTATGTAAGGATAGATCTATATGGCGTTCCGTTCTCTCTGCCTACCCCTCCTGGGACATGGCGTGAGGGTATAGTATAGTATAGTATAATTTTGTCGAGGAAACCCCTTCAGGAAAACTTTGAGCCATTACTTAGAAAGAGCTTGAGTGGAGAGTATGGATGACATAGGAACTGACAGAAATTTTACTGGCAGTAATGAGTAGATAGGTTATTGGAACTGATAATAATTAGAGTGTTTCAACTATCTTTTTGGATTTTCTTATTTTAGAACTTTCTGGTGAAAATCCCGAACCTTGTGTATTTGGATAAAACATAATGCATACAGTACAATATTATCATTTACATATTATCTGTTCATTCATCTTCACATGACTTAATACAAATCTACATTGCAATAAACATCATCTTTGTAGACCAAATTCCACAGGTGTAGCTGCAAACTCAGCAAGCAATGTGATAATTACACATATCTACACATGTAGTACCTAATATAAGTTACTTCCACGGATATTGTGTTTACATATTCACTGCTTTGACCTGTAGGTGAAAATACAACTGTACCAAATGTTTAGAATATTTACTAATTTTTTTATTGTTCAACCGGATTTGGGTGCAGATGACAAAACCAATCAGAAACCTCGATTGGAGAGCCATGTCTACACAATGCAACATTGTGTAGAATCTAATCGGAAGAGGTGAGAAAGGTGTTAATTATTATTATCATTTCAACTCTCAACTATTTTTTTTTTATAAATCTTGTTACAAAACTATTTCGATTTCCTTGTTCTTCGACTTATCTAATATTTCTTTTCTTTCTTTATTATACATATTGTTATTTAAAAAAGCATCATAATTCAAACCTGAAAACAATATTACTGCTTTATTTCTTTTGATTGGAAGAAAATTATACAAAAGGACTGCGACGGGTGATGGCAGTAATGATTTCGGAGATTTTGCAGTCTTCAAACCGTTTCAAAGGTTTTGGTTATTAGTGATATCTTAAGTTTGATTCTGAAGCTGGTTGTTATAGAATAATAATTAATTGTCGTACAACTGAAGGTGCCTACCTTGCAATAAATAATTACACAGGTTATATTATTTGAGCATTAGCAGGTACCTACCAATTCTAGTTTACATACCTACCTGCCTGCCCGGTCAGTAGTAAGGTACTGACCTATCTAATAGAACATAATATGCTTGTTATATTATGTTCTATTACATATATTATTCTGTTATCACATTATACATGAAAGGACTTGAATAATCCAATTCGTGACTAGCGACTACATATTATTACACTACACACTACAAGCAGAGATACAGAGAGAGAAACAAGGGTGTACCTTAAATTTATTTCTAGAGGGGTAGCATTTTGTTCTGTGGAGCATCCGACGAAGAGAAGGTCTTCCACTCTTTTCCGTAAGTTTTCCAGTATCCTTTAAAAGGCAAGTGTTCGAAAAATATAAACATTTTACATCTTAAGGGCCCCGTTTAGCAAAAACGGTAAAATATTCTATTTTCAACAAATTTGATAGAAAAACTGCCAAAACTTGTTGACCCTTGTGAACATATTGATTTGATAAAATAAAAAATCAAATATCTATTACCAATATTAGTTTTTTAATAAAAAATAAATAAATCGCAGACTGACGAAATTAATTAAGGTACTCTTTGTTATATCAAAATACAAATTATTTGTAAAATATATATATTTTTAATTCATCCTATCAAGCATATAAATACTATAGATTTTAGCAAACTTTTTTTAGTATACAAAAAATTGAGTTCTTGTGGTGATTTTTGGTTTCAAAATATGAGAAATTTTATCAAAAAATTTTTTTTTTAAGTAGGTTAATATCCATGAAAAAAACGAAAAAAAATAAAAATTTTTTGTTCTATAATTGTAATAACTATCTAAATATTCTCAATATTAAAATAAATACATGAAAATTTGTAGGATTCTCGTGCATTTATGTACCAAACACACCCCCGAATTCGATTTTTAGAAATATGCTTTTTTATAAACGAATACTATGAAGCTAGAATCGAGTTTTTTTTTAAAGTTAAAGTTTGATATTGGTAATTAATATTTGTTTTCATATTTAATTAAATCAAAATGTTCATAGGGTCAACAAGTTTTGAGAGTTTGTGTACCAAACTTGTTGAAAATTGAATGTTTTATCGTTTTTGCTAAAGGGGCCCCTTAAATTCAACACGGAGATTTGCCATTTATCCTGAATGTCTTATTTTTTTGCTGGACTTTTTAGGTCTCAACTTTTTCAATTTGAGATATAAATTTTTAAAAATACCTGACTTTTCACAATCTGTAACCTTTTTTACCTTTTGGCTTTATCAGATACCTATGGAAACTTTGTTAAATAGGTTCTCAATATTTGGGAGGGAAGAGACACCTTCCCGCTTTGTTATTTTTCATTTGTCCCGTACTTTATTACTATTTATGTCAACTATTATTTTATTTATATATTATTTATTAATTATATTCGATTTATATTCTTTTATTTATATATTGATGATTTATTATATTCTATTTATATTAATTTATTTATATATTATTTATTTTGTTTTTCTTCATTTTGTCTATTTTACATTTTCTTTTTTTCTTGCTTTTATATTTTATTTTTCCTTTTCTTGCTTTTATATTTTATTTTATTTTGCACTACCTAATTTGCTATATTTTTATATATTTCATCTAATCAATCTTGTTTTATTTTATTTCTATTTTTTGTTGTTGTTTTATTTATTATTTGTTATGAGCAAGAGTACGTGTAAAAAATAATGGAACCATCCTTCAAAGCACGAGCTCTGCTCATATTTGAGGGAATGAATTGTTTTGCTTACTGTATAATTATAAGTAAGTGATTGTTGTTGTAAATTGTATATTCGAAAAAAAAAAAACTTTGATGTTATGTATTAAGGGAGGGGACCGTAGCCCCCCTGACTACGTCCGTGAGTAGAGAGTGAAGTACCTTCTACAACACCGTCCGTTACATAGAACCTTGTCATATATACTAGTAGTACCTACCTGATGTTATATTAGGTATTATCACATAACATCTACTGATAACGGACCTACAATGAGATGCGTAAAGAGAGGAAGATTTTATTTACATTTTAATATCTTTGTCATTTTACGCAAAGTGACATTTTAAATTGTTGAACATGCATTTTATTATGTAGCCTTGTATGTAAGACAAAAGAGTCGATTATTGAAATAAATAAAATTAAAAAATATACTTTTTATTGACATTGTATTTATTTATCTTTTTATACGTATTTATCTAGAGTTTTTTGGCGAAAGTTCAAACCAAAATAATTTCTGTTATTTTTTGAGCCTTGTTTTGCCTTTGAGCCCTTAGAAGAAGAATAGAATAGAGCCTTGTTTTGTGTGATTATGTATTATTTTAATTCGCTTTTTGTATGTTTGCATATTATGCTTGTTGTACAAATTATTTATATCTCAAATGTAACAAGAATTTTACAGTAAATTAATTAATAAATATATCTATTCTATCGCGAAATCTCCCATTAGTTAGGTGGTCAATAAACCAACTAAGTTACTCCACTTTTCCTCCTTAAAAAAATATAAGTTATTCAGGATGTATGGCATGTCTCATCGCTGAATTGAAAAAGTCAAATATTTTATACGTGACATTTTACAGGACTCGAAAACTTATTGCAAAAAAGAGTGAGAGTCCTATACTTTGCCTGGGATACCAGGAAGCTCTGCAAAAATAGAATTATTTTAATTAAAATGATTTTAAAACACTGTATAATTTCCAAATTAAATTTATTCACCTCAAACGTTTTCGCCAAGGCTTCTACTTGGCATCATCAGGAGGACTAATTAGTTTAAGTTCATATGTAGTGAGTATGTTTTCTATTACTAACTTATACTAGGGGTGGGGGGGGAGTTTGAAGGTGGGGGAGAAAGGGCGAAGTTGAGGGTGTTTGATAAAAGGGAAGGAGATGGGTATATCAACAAAGGAGATGCATATGGTATTTGGATATTCACCAAATTGTTCTTATTTTTATGGATTTAAAGAATCTCCAAGGCATTTAATTTATTAATCTTAGACTTGGAGTGCAAGACCTTAGTACCTTGCATGTCAATAGAATGATCATGTTGTATACAATGGTCTGCCATCCCCGAGTATCCGGATAACCCCCTGAATGCCCTGTTATGTTCCTGAATGCGAGTTTTAATTGCTCTACTCGTTTGGCCTATATACTTCATATTACAATCCTTACAACTAATACAATAAACCCCACTATTATCTGTATTATCTACCCTATCCTTATGATTAAAAGGTAATCTACTTATGTTATTGTTGGTATAGTATGCACATTTAATATTTTTATTTACATGTTTATTTACTATATGCGAGATTTTACCTAAATATAAAATTTTTCTCCACGGTTTATTATTATTTTCTTTGCAATATGGAGCATAAATGTAATTTTTAAACATGATGTGTTTTTGTTTTTTACATAAAATTTTATTAATTATATGAATATCGTATCCTCTTGATGATGCCAAGTAGAAGCCTTGGCGAAAACGTTTGAGGTGAATAAATTTAATTTGGAAATTATACAGTGTTTTAAAATAATTTTAATTATAATAAATTTCCAAAGTGTTAACACAAAAACATTTGATTTTATAGAATTATTTTATAATATTTTCTATGCAACATTGTTTCCTTGTTCATTCTTTCAAAAATATCAGGCTAAATCAATATTGTAAAATTAGTCCAGTTAGTTAAATGTGTGATTTGAGAACGAAAGTGTACAAATCCAAAAATTTTTTTTTCAAGCAAGGTAATTAGAAATATTATTTGTGTCGATGTCTATAAAACCATATTTTCCACAACAGTCAAATTATATGAAACTTATATAAAAAATGGGGATTCAACTTGAAGTATGTATTAAGAATAATAAAAATTCTGTTAGTTTTTGGGTTTCACTAAAACTTTAATTTAAATAGATATGCACGATTTCGATCCCAAGCCACACAAATACAAGATGATATCACATACACATTACATTCACTGTGTTGGTTGCTTCCCTTGCACTATGATAACTGTACGTTCCAATGTCCCAAAGCACATTATCTCCATTCTCCAACAACAGCATGCATACATGAACTGCAGGGTTACTCATGACACGATCCAAATACGATCTTGTTTTTTCTTGATTATAAAGTGACCATAGTAGAAAATATGTACATGCCAATCCCGGGGCAGCTGAGAACAGATTTTTATAACATTTTTACTATAGTGGAATCAAATCCCAGTAGGTACGGTTGGCTGATGAATGCAGTCACCCGCTCTTAAAGGATTGATATGAGAGAAGAATAAGAGAGAAAAAGGTGGAATTGGTGAACGTTACCATGGTGTAAAGCGCTTAAGCCAGCCTTTGCCGATTCGTAAGCGTCGGAACACCTAATAGTCTCTTCTCTACCCTGCAAGTAATGCATAAATTGTTATTTAAGCCATACCTATCCCATAATATACCATACTAACACTTTCGTAGATGTAAAATTCCAAGTTATACGAATAAAAAATCATTTCGCATAATATTCTCTGGTAAAAGCAACAACGACATTTACTGTTGGATAGCAGGTTCAAAGGTCGCGAGGTCGTATCCTTGTGATGAACAAATGGCTTAGCAGTTGCAAACAATATCGATAAGTGGCGGTGAGATCGCCATAGATGTAAATTTGCAGCTTTTAATTACAATACTCTCAGGCTACCCACAAACCTCTGTACCCTAATGGTTAGAGTACTTGACTCGTAATACAGAGGTGGTGGGTTCCTTAATTGTTGCATTAATTATTTGTATTACATATTGGTAGTGATAGGGGACTTTACTGGTCCACTTATGGCTTTATACAATTCTATTAGTATAACCTGTATATGACTGTTTGTATCCCTGTAAAAATGTAATAAAGAAGTAGTAATTAGAACCTATCGCGAGTAACCCAGCTGGAGTAAATATAATTATAATAATAATGCGATTATTGAACAACATGCTTCGTGCACCACACTACAACGTTCTGGAAACAGAATTATTATTAATTACGTAGTTCAAAGGTGCATAATAAAGTTTATAAGCGAATATCTCAGATCAAACAACCAAGCTAATAATGAAATAGATAATATTTAACCGCACTGAAACAAAATGTAATGTTCAGTTTTTTTTCATAGATAATTCCATTAGTTTGGTTATCAAAACACATTTATAAATGTTTCTATGATATATTTCAACATAATATGTACCTACATGTAACAAAAAACAAAATTGTTTTAAGTTTTACTATATTTTATTTGTTATATTAGTAATTGTTATATTATTTGTTATATTTGTTATATTTCTTACATACAGCTGATCTGCTGGCTACCCCACTTGTGGGATATGCCGTGATGGTATAGTAGTAGTAGTATTAGTAACCAGGTTTCGACTTATGAAGTCATTGTCAAACTCCTTATTAAAGACTTCATAAGTCGAAACCTGGTTACTAATTTAATAAATATAGTAAAACTTAAATAAATTTTGTTTTTTGTTACATAAAATAAAATGGAGTTTTACAAAATTAACGTCAACTGAATTAATCATATACTTATAGAATTCTATAGTTTAATTAAAAACAATTTTTTTTAAACTAAATTGATTTTTTTGAGTGAGATGTATTTCAACAAAGGTGTAAAATAAATATGGTAGAAAAACATTTGTTTTTAATTTCAATATTACTTAACCATATAACAATTTTATATTCTTGACAATCATATTGAATGGAAAAAAATTAAGTTTATATTGTATAAGAAATATTATTATAAATAATGTCTTGAAATGACAAAAGAATGATTTATTAATAAGTTAAGATGTGAATAAGTAAAATAGAAAAATGACAATTATTTCATATAATGACAATGATATTACACACTGTAGATGAAGAAATAACCGACAAAATACATCAGTACACAAATTATAACTTAAACAAAATACAAACAACTTACTAAGTCAATTTATACTAACATAAATCTTGACTGACTTATTTTGTTAATAACAAACAGTTTGGCCGCTAACTCATTGTCTTCAACACAATTTTCTCTTCCAAAAATAATGTCACCTGTTTTTCTCTCTTCGACATGTAAAATTTTGTTGAAGTTAAAATACGCAGGTACTTATTCCTTTTCTAAGAAAGGGATATACCTATTATAAGTATACTTAAACGTTAAGAGGGACATAAAACCCATTTTGATTACGACGCAGTTCTTAATATCATCACAAAATGCACGCATCTCAAAAGAAATTAATACCAAAGATCGTCATTATGCCTACTTGAACTACCCTCTTAAAGAAACCAAATGACAGCAATCAAATACACAGCTCCAATCAGCTGTTCACTTGCCGCCATTTTCTTTTCAGATAATACAATGTAGATACTTATATTCATTGAGAGAATTTTCTTGGAACATTTGAATTTTAAAACACCACATTTCAATTAATTTTCAATGTTAATCGAATTTTTTTATGTTCCTTTTGGTAAAAAAAGGAGGAATGAATCATTCCCTTTTATTTCTCATATTCATTGGGACGTCAATTTTTTTTGGTACGAAGAAACATATCCCACAAGTGTGAGTATTTTTTTTCCAAATCGCCTAAGATTTTTGATTTTATTTTTATCGTATGATTTTTTTTAAGTTAATACTTTTGGGTAAGTTGGAAGAGATCGCGCCTTTGCGATAAACTCGCCCTCTGTGTATTGATTGTATTTAATTTGAATGTCGGTATACCTTTTATGTAATTGTTTTTAATCAATGTACAGTAAAGAATGAATAAATAAATAAACAAGTCGGGTAGTCAGTGGACTAACTCCGTGCAATAAAAATGCAAATTGTCCTCTCCGTGTCAAAAATCCCTGTAAAAAGCAGGTGTTCGTAAAACATTTAGAGCGAAACAATCGGATAATAAAATAAATTTGAGTTTATTATCCTCTTTCTGGGAACTTGTACATCAGCCTCTTCCTGTTGCGTCTGGGGGACCTTCCAGCACTCTCAGGTTTTGGGAATTTGTTGGATGCTTCAAGGGTGCTGAGGTGGGCAAGGGTTGAAAAGTGGATGGTTCAAATAATGCTACATTTGTGTCTGTAATAGGACGCAACATTGACTATCTAATATCTTCATTGTTAGATTGTATAATATTTATAAGGTAAATAAATTTGATTTGGAAATTATATCATGTTTTAAAAATTATTTAATTACATGTTATATTATTTAATTATATTCGGGTTAGTTGGAAGAAATCGCGCCTCTGCGATAAACTCCCCGTCAGTATATTGATCGCATGAATGTATTTTAGTGTAAATTTTGCTTTTAATCAATGTTAAGTAAAGAATAAATAAAAAAAATATGTTTTTATAAAGTTTAACACAAAAACATTGGATTTATATTATTTACGTTGTGTCTGTTGGCGTATGATTATGTGTTAATAAATAACTAATTAATTTAACACCATTTAATTAAATATTTAGGCATGCCACTTATTTTGGCACGCTGGCTACCTTACTTATGAGAGATGCTGTGATGGTACATACAGACAATATTAAATAAAGTTTATATATTATTTACTTTGTAAAATTGATTTATAATTATCACACATAACGCAGATTCATGTAAATAGTATGGTCTATTTATCTAGTTATATCATCAACAGATATAAGCGGAGAGTATTTTTTTCATTATCACCACTTTATTTAACCACAGACCATAAAAAAAATAATAAATAATACTTACATATTATATTTTTCTTTCAGTAATTTTACAACTTGTAACTGTGTAATTATAAGCGCGTGATTTTTGTATATTACATGGTTAATAAACTTATCTTAAATAATTTCATAGCACAAGACAGTGGGACAGCCTGCAGACCAGTTGCATGTAATAAACATGCAAAATATTCTCTCCGTTCCAACAAAAATTAAGACATTATGGATGGGCGACAAATCTCATCGCTGAATTTAAGATGTAAAATGTCTTCATTTTTTCGAGCACCTACATCTTTACGAACTACATAGGCAAATCTCTACTTTGATATCCGACAAAACGTTTTGAGTTAAGCATAAGCATACAGCGATTGAAAAAGAATTTAAAGTAAATTATTAAATTACAATTAGGTATTTAGTTATTTAAATATAAATTATTAGAAATAAAACATTTGTATAGTAGGTATATCTATATCTACGTTGACTTTATTGGTGGGCTTCTAGTAGTTTGCTCTTTTAAGTACCTACCATAAAGTTTAACGCTAGTCTGATGATAAGAATGAAAACTCCTGGAAGCCGCGGCTCCCAACCAATAAAGTTACCGTGAAAGTTATGTACAAAAGTGTTTTATTTTTAATAATATGAACTCCCACCAAGTACCGTCGGTCAAAAACATTATTAAAATAATTATATTTACCTATTTTTATAATAAAGAATTGGTCTCCCACTCTTCTCCATAAGTTTTCGAGTGTCCTGTAAAAGGCAGGTGTTCGAAAAAATAAGACATTTTACATCTCAAATTCGGCGATGAGGTTTGCCACCCATCCTGAATGTCTTAATTTTATATTGGCACGGAGAAGACAGCTTGCATGTTTTATATGCAGCTGGTCTGCTGGCTACCCCACTTGTGGGATATGCCGTGATGGTATAGTACCTAGTATAGTAGTAGTATTTACCTATATGGAGAGGTTTGTTTATCATTATCATTTTGAACAAGGAACTTTTATTTAAATTACTTGCACATCATCATTACATAACAGTGTTAACAAAATAATATAAAATTTTACAAACTAGGACGATGTGCAGTACATATATGTATATTATTATTTTTAAATTTTTTGTCATAGTATGCAGTACATGTGTACAGCAATGCAGTACATTGTATGTATACCTATCTATATAGTAAGTTTACACCATTGTACATTGAATTAGGTTGTATTCCCTTCTCTCTTCCTTCCTTCCTTCCTCTTCTTCTTTCTAAAATTATTTTTATATATTGTGCTTTGTATTAAATTGTCCATAGTTTAGATACATTAATTGGCGATGTAAATTATTATTGTACTATATTATTGTATTATTCATTGTTAAAGATGTTGTATCTATTAAAATAAATAAATAAATATCCCACAAGTGGGGTAGCCAGCAGACCAGCCGGATGCAAGCACCTTGTCAACAATAAAATAAGACATTCAGGATGAGTGGCACACCTCATCGCTGAATTTGAGATGTAAAATATTATTTCCAACACTTGCCTTTTACAGACCACTCTCAAACTTACGGAAAAGAGTGGAGATCAATAAATTCTTTGCCGGGTGCTACACTAGCATTTATTTCCATTGAAATAAATACTGGACATTAGATATACAATATACATCATGTTTACATAATAACTGAACTGGATCTATAATATAATGTACATAGGTAAACTTGGGTAAGTTGGAAAAGATCGCGCCTTTGCGATAAACTCGCCCTCTGTATATTGATTCTATCTAACTTAAATATATACCTTTTATGTAGTTATGTAAATGTTTGTAATCAATGTACAGTAAAGAATGAATAAATAAATAAAATAAACGACGAACAAAAATTGTAAGCGACATGAAGCTGTTTCGGACTGCTCAAGATAGAGATACATTCTCACAAATGATTGTCAACGTCGGGGAGACCCGGCACAACACATGAAGAAGAAAGAGAAGACACACATTATGATAAATCATTTGCTAAAGAAAACTGTGTTTTTTTAATAGTAAAAAATAAATAAACAAAACTCACCATGAAAATGTTGCAAAGATATTCCAAACACTCACAATCATGCAAAACATGCACTAAATCGATATATGTAATCAGTTATACATAATATTTATCTTAAATGAACTAAATTAGTGAACAAGGTAAACCACTTAATCAAAATAATCAACTGTCACATATTAAAACAAGTAATACACTAATAGCAGGTACTTTTAAGGTATTAATAAATTATTATTAATCAATGCATATCTGGAACAGAATTTACGCTTATATTCATACATAATCAAATCATTTATTTTAAAAACTCGTATTTCAATTCGTTTGTGATAATATTATTGTATAATTATTGATTCTAACGCGACGTCCGACGTTCATGTCTCGGTAGATACTACATAGAACTAAGTCTTAACTTCACATTCTTTAACTTGAAGAGTTAACTATGAATATTCTTGATTAGTTGTTAGAACGTTGATAATTTATGTGTGGACTTTGTTTGAAGTACTCGTAGAGTGGCGGTAGACGCGGCTGCAGTATCGCGCTCAGTTAAAACTGAAGAAATGGAAGAGAATAGGTTTACAACTATTAGTTTGAAGGTAGTAAACGAGCGAGAAGATATTACTTACTAGACACACAAGGCAGCTATATAATATAATATTTATCTGCATTCATCTCAGTAGTGAGGTAATGTTTGCTGACTATCACGTGAATGCAACGTAAGGTGTAAGCGTGGATGGGTCATAAAAAATTACACACTTAAAATGACCAAAATTAGATTTATTCATTTCGTATACTAATTGAACCAAAGACATATATCTATATAGACACATATTTATCGTAAAAAAAAATCATTTTATGTTCAGTCTTGGCTTTTAAGAATTAATTTTGTTAAACCTGTTTCACATAATATATTTTTTTATTTTTTATTTTATCACTTGTACACGGCGTGAGCCTTTTACACGTTAAACATATAACAAGGTAGAAAAAAACAATTTGACAGACTATAATAAGACAGACGACACAATTTGACAAGACAAAAAAACAATTTGACAGACTATAATAAAACAGACGACACAATTTGACAAGACAAAAAAACAATTTGACTGACTATAATAAAACAGACGACACAATTTGACAAGACAAAAAAACAATTTGACAGACTATAATAAGACAGACGACACAATTTGACAAGACAAAAAAACAATTTGACAGACTATAATAAGACAGACGACACAATTTGACAAGACAAAAAAACAATTTGACAGACTATAATATGACAGACGACAATATAATAAGTGTTTTTTATTTCATTTTTTAATTAACTTGAATTTCTATGTTTATTTGTTACGTGAATTTAGAATACGCTATCGCGATTTCAGTGCACTTACACCATTGACGAGTTTTTCAAGTCTGATTTTTAAATTCATGTAACAAATAAACATAAAAATTCAAGTTAAATATTTTTTTTAAATATCCAGAAATTGTTTCATTGTTAATGCCTCTAAAATAAGTGATATTTTATTTTATATTACCAAAAGGGTTAGTTATTGTTTTTTCTACAGAATTCCTACGAGTAGGCTTACGTCAACTTGTCCTTTGGGCCACTCGTAAGGTAAAGAAGGAATGTCTGCAGTGTGAAGAGGTTCTTTCAACGATTTTTGTATCCCGCAGAGTCCCAAACCAAACTTGTTAAACTAGTCACTTTTCTTACCTATTATTATTTTCCTTGTACCTTCTCTCTTTGTTTCTTAGCTTTTTTAAAAAAAAAAAAAAAATTATCTGGGTTTTGTTAATTTCTTAATGAAATTTGCATCAAATTGGTTTGTTGTGAGAAATGACGCCTCTTTGATAAAATCGTCGTTTTTGATATTGATTGTATTTGATATTATCATGGGGTAATATGCAATATTGCTTGTGATCAATTTACTTACTTATTTAACAGCTATTCCTGTCCACTGCTGAACATAAACCTCCTCATATGTAGGTATTCAGGCATCTCTGTTCTGGACTTTCTGCAATCAGTCACCAGTGATTCTTCTAATATCATCAGACCATCGTGTGGGAGGTCTTCCTCTACTTTTTTTATCTTCACGAGGTCTCCGCTCCACTACCCTTTTTATCCATCTTTGAGTCTAGCAACATGCCCAGCCTATGACCATTTTAACCTCGCCACTTATCTGACGACATCCATAATCAATGTACAGTAAAGAATGATATAAAAATAAATATAACTGAGACGAGAATTTTGGGTCACCGTATATTTCTATAGTAAGTAATATTATTATCTTTCATTCACATACACACACATAGTAATATAATATTGTTTTATTATTTACGTAGAAAATACATTTATACATTCCAACACAATTGTAGATATATATTATTATTATTATGTAGGTACTTCCTCAGCATGTAGGTACTACTACAATGTGTGCCTACGCAGATGTTTATATTTAGAAAATTTACACTATCAACTTCGCTGTTATCACCTCGCACCTAGAGGTATATCTACTTAATTTTGAACATAGATATTGAATGTAAATGGACAAATATAGTAACACATTTTGTTCAGGTTTTCATGATCATCATCATTAGGCATTATCGCCCCTTACACGCTTCTCTAGGCTGCACAGGGTACCTAGACAAATTGCATTTGGCGATCGACTACAAACGAATTTTTCGACAATGTACCATAACATTATAATTAAGTATATTGTCGAAAAGTTCATATGAAGTCGATCGCCAAATGCAATTTGTCTAGGTAGAAACTAGCCTCAGAGCGTATCTGCGCTAATTAAGTCACCTATCCCCACGACATTACTAGCGCTTTGATGTCTAGGAACGATGTATTGTGAAAGAGGGTCTGGGTCGTTGAAATCCTCGTGGATGAAAGAACAGTTCTCTTTTTGGTCAACTATCACCAGACATTCTCAAAACATTGCCCAATTGATGGGTCCACACAGCTGGATGCCTTCGTTACGTCTCATGGACGGGTAACGAAGACATTCATTCGAATATTTCTTCGGAGAATGCTCCGACTTGTCGCCGAAGATTTAATATTTTTGCTTGATGATTGACTCTCGCATCCAGCTGTGTGGACGCCGCCAATCAGGACCAACATGACACAACTACATATTTTACAAAAGTATTATTTAAATTTGTATTTGTTTTTCATATTTTTCTGTAATTACTCAATCAAATAATTGTTATAATATCTTGTAATTTTTTTGTTTGTTTTACGTTTGACAAACATCTTATGATACGTGATCTTCCCTTTGCTGTATGAGAAACATCCTGGATATTGGTCATCAGAATAGAAAAAAAAAATGATCCGTATCTATTAATCTTCATCTACAAATACACATATATCTTCTCTGTATGACGAACATAATTTAAATTTATATACTTTGATATTATCAAGTACCTACTTAGTATTAGCATATAGCTGTTTTCATAATGAAATATTATGTAGGCACGACTTGAGATGATTTCTATGAGGTGTTAATAGAATAGAAGTCGGAAAGAATAAATAAATAAATATATCTATATCGTTGTAAGTATATCATGTTACCAATGTAATGTTAAATCTTCACTTCATTTCACACCAGCAACGCTAACTACTAACCAACACATGGAATATGTAGGTACTGCATGCATAAATGGTTTAGATATTATTATAATTATTATTATATCTACGTAAATAATATTATGATCATATTATCATGCCTTTTGAGGTTTTCATTTCCATCTTTTGCTCTCCCTCAATCTCGGATCCTTTGTGTCAAATTGTGTATACCACCTATTAAAAATCAGAAATGATTTCACTCTACAAAACCTACCTGAAATTGACACAGCCTTAATGGGTGTCTAAGTGAAAAATAAATAAACTTTGAGAAACCACTATGAGAATTGTTTAATCAAATTTAATTGGAATTATACTGTGTTTTTAAATTTAATTTTAAATATAAACTTTTATGATACATTTCAACAAAGTTACGCTATAAAATATAGAATATTTGAAAAATAAATATCTCCTGTACCTGAGGCCTGAGTCAATAACACATTTTCACGTTACGTTTTCGTTCCGTTAGCGTTCAAATGCAGACGATGTTGCGCCAAAGTGTTAATTTTCGTAACTATTGTGTATCTTAGCAACGAAATTGACACTTGCTTGCAACTTCGTCTACACTCGAACGTTAACGGAACGAAAACGTAACGTGAAAATGTGTTATTGACTCAGGCCTCTGGTCAATACCTATTTACTTATGTGAACAAGTGTCTAACTCACGTACTAAGCACGCGAGTAGTCGTGTTTTCGATCCTAGCTGTGAGCAAAATTTTAATGTTTACTTTTCCTCGAGAATCGTTTAAACTTTATATCATTGATATTCACATATCTCTGCAGGGTTACTCTTGACAAAACTAAACACGATCTTAATCTAGTCTTGATCTTGATCATACGACGCACGAAGTGACTATTGGCCAAAAATACACACAAACCGATTACGCGTTAGCGATAGCGCGGTGTTTTTGACCATAGTCCCTTCGTGCGTCGTATGATCAAGATCAAGACTAGATTAAGATCGTGTTTAGTTTTGTCAAGAGTAACCCTGCAGATCACATAACGTGGTTAGATGGAAGAAATCACTATATAGTAATTATCTTGCCACTGCATATCATCACATTTTTTCTTATGTAAACTGATTTATTGATTTTGTTATGTGAATGATGATGTGCAAGAAGAATAAAATAAATAAATAAATCAAGGGAACATCCATCGTGTTAAAACAAAAGTTTAAAACAATTTATTCAACCCTGATACTGGACAATTATTATAAAGTTCATCCGGCGGATATAATTTCCAATATACGAGTTCATACGTAACGGAGGATTGTAAGTTTACGATGGGGATGTATTAACATAAGTTGTAATGTCCTTTAATAGGATATAAACAGTTCTGATGGGAACATTTAGATTCATGAAATAAACTTAGTTTTATCGTCTCATTTCGGATCAGAGCAAGCAGTAAACATCTTGTTAAAGCTGCCAATAAACAAGTTCGTAATGTCTCTCTTAAAATCTTATAAATACACAATAAACTAGTTTATCTTCAAAGTTTGGTATGGATTAATTGTTTATATCAGAGAAGATAATAAAAAAAAGAAAATTTTTATTAGTGGAGTTTCCGGAAAAAATTGTTTTACCACCCTTTTCTGTAAGTTTTCCCATCTCATTTAAAAGGTCATTCGTAAATTACAACACAAAATAAATTTACTATTTTCAATTCAGCCGTGATGGGAATAGA
The DNA here is from genome assembly GCA_947579605.1 of Athripsodes cinereus. Lineage (NCBI taxonomy): Eukaryota > Metazoa > Arthropoda > Insecta > Trichoptera > Leptoceridae > Athripsodes > Athripsodes cinereus. The sequence continues at coordinate 32,629,590 of OX388311.1, read as the reverse complement.
ACCTACATTCTGAAAGCCTTATTTTTACAAAGAGTATTTGTATTTTTTATTCTATTTGAACAGTTGGTTAATTTTGAAGGTTGAAGATTATTTAAGAAGGAAGTTTAAATGGTCATTGAGCATTAAATTTATTAATAAATATTTTGTAAATAAATATCTTTATAAATATATAATTTATAAATAAATACCTTTACTTTTAAGTGTAGTAAAAGTTTACTAAACATATAATACATGCATGACAAAGATTTTTATACTAAATAACTTCTTTTATTTGTTGCTTATGAATTTCAACCGTACCTCCAAGGATCAGATTGTCATCACTTAGGAGCCCAACCTTCTTCGTGACTTTCATAAGCTCTTTCAAAGGGGAGCTTGCCGGCACCTGGGATCGAACTGCGCACCTCTTGTGTACGAGGCCGAAACTCTACCTCCAAGTTATCGACAAACTCAAATAACATCAGAAGAATCGCTGGTATATGGTTGCAAAGAGTACCTACATGACTGATATTTCTAGAAAAAAAGACAAGAATTTGCATATGTAAGTATAATAATATAAATATGGTAGGTATTTTACATACATTCCGTCCAATAAAGATACACAAACTACCTACATACCTACATAATAATATATTTTTTATATCCTCTAAAAGTCTCAAACAATGGGAAATGGGAAGAGAAAAGAAAGTAGTTTCGGAAGTAGTAAAATAGCCGCCGAAGGTCATAATATAGAGCCTAATGCAGTAATACTCTCTTATAATTATGTATTGTGCCCTTGGTGTGTGCATTGTGCGGTATACGTAGTACTAATAGAGATGGGAGAGGAATGCCGTCAAACTAGTTCACTAACTACGATATTGGTTCATTGTAGTGAGCCATTCTAAATTTGAATTTGTATTCAAATAAAGTATAATTATCATGATAATAATGGGCAGTGCTATCACCTCCTATCATAATAACTACATATGCATTGTTGTTCACTGTAGTGGGACATATTATAATAATAATAATCGTTGAATGAATAAAATTCTGATTATTTCTTTATTGGAAGTAAGTATTTATATAATTTTCGTTCATTTTTTACATTTTTTTTTAATTGTTACACGACGTTATTAAATATTTTCTATAAATTTTTAAAGATGCACAAAATTATTCTTTTTTTGGGATTCTCTAGTTTCATCCAATATTCTAAATTTGAATACAAAGAAAATATCAAAGATAAGATAGTTACCTAATTTCCGTAACCTCTCGTATTTGCACTACTGCATATAGATATTTTCAAAACTCTTCCGCGGATTTCGATCTCGAGCAACCCGAATTTGTTTTTCTCCTTCACCTGAACGATGGCACTGGCCAACTTTTAAATTTTTATGACTAGCCATTTTATGACCAATTCAACTTGGAGATTGTATTTTAAAAAACTTTAAGATTTAATTTAAGAAACCTTAAGACACATTTTTTTTAAAAGGTAAAATCATCACATGGCAATAGAATACACACTTTATATTAACAATGAGCTATATTTTTGTACGGAAAGTAAAAGTTTGCATATATGTACATATGTAGGTGTATCAATTTACGGTACATTCCAACTGTTTATTGTATCATGTTATGTATACATGTACCGTTTAAAAAGCAAATATTAATAATTTATACATAGTTACATATCGCTCGCTTGCAAGAACACTGACATATCTCACAAAACACATTTTTGAGATAAACGCGTTTAAAGTTTTCAAATTTACATTTAGCATATTTTGCATTAATAGATTATTCTCCAACTTTTAAAAAATAAGTACCTACTGATATGTCTTCGTGTTATTTGAGAAGGTTTCTACAAAAACAACCTAGGTAGCAAAAGTGTAGGTATATAAACATCCTCTCAGTGCAGCCAATGTTGATTTTTATCGTCATGTCGCTTCTTGGAGTTTGCAAGGCGAAGTTCCACCAAAGGTTGTTATAAAGCATAAAAAATAGAGAGAAGGTCAAAGATTATGTCAGCAATACGTAAACGACGCGGTATCACTACATAAGATCATGGCTGATCCTTGCAAAGCTTAATATTTCCTCCACTGCCATTTACTGCAATTGAAAACTTATAGAAAAGAGTGAGAAACCTATTCTTTACAAGAGATTCCACAGAACACGGTTGGTATTTCAAAAGATATTCCTGTTATTAAAAATAATATCTTGGTTAAACTTAATTCATAATATCTTAAAAGTTTTCAAGAGTTAGCGTAGGAGAACCTGTACTTTATAAGTTGATTATCAAAAGCATTGGATTAGCTAAGTTCTCAGCTGAACCACAACAACTTTCTACTTGATTCTAACCTCTGACGGTGTCCATTATAATATATTACAGCAGGTAGGTACATGTAACAAACACACCTTCTCTTTACGTGATATTATCACATAACAGCTATCAGCATAATGATATCCTCAAGAAAGTAAACAAACAGGTATCTTAACTCATAGCAACTAGATTAATATAAAGAGACTGGACAAACAGAATATGTTATGCAGTATCATAGATTTAACTCAGCGTTGCCCGGGAAAGCTTCAAGACGTTTGTGACAATAACTTAATGATCATCATCATCATCACGTCGCTTCCCTTTCGAGGTAGGCACAAAGGATCGAGCACCATTTACTCCTATCCTTGCATACACTTCTCGCTTCCGTCACTATCATACAATTTCTCAAGCATGTTCTACTATTCAATGTACTCAGCACATTTCCTTTCTGAAGAATTTGGTGTATAATATGATCTTGTCATTTACTTCTTGACGACCACGTTTCCTAGCACCATATTTTCTTCTCAGCCATATTTTTTCGGAAAAAAATTATTCTGTCCCGTATAAGAATGTCTGGGAAGAGAAAATGTCTTCCATTTTGACTTAGTTTTACTAAGTTTTAAAGTGTCAGTTATTAAGCGGGTATTTGTGAAACATCGCGTTGAAGATATTAAATTTCTTACATTCAGAATGGGTAGAACCATTAATTTTTATTGGCATGGCAAGGATGATTTGATTATTGATTACGTGAGGTTTATCTACTGGCTACCTCACTTATGGGAATTGAGATACCGTGATGGTAAAAAGTAATAGTTGAATGCTATTTTATAATACGTATACTAAATAATAATGGTTAATTAGTCTGTTAAGATCTACTTTACCATATTGATGTATTTTTTTTGTTTTTATTGATAGTTTCATTTGTCCATGTTTGGTTTTAATCGTTTTGAATTTTTATACTGTGGTAATACAGGAGGATTTTTGTGGTCTATATTATGTGTAATTTGATTTTTATAATTTTTATTTTGTTAACAGTTCGTCGGTAGCCTGGAGGTAGAGTCTCGGCCTCTTGAACAAGGGGTCCGCGGTTCGATTCCAGGTGCCGGCAAACTCCCCTTTCACGACACAAGCTTTTAGCTTACTGTGGAAGGTGTATAAAGTTGTATTTGGGTTTATAACAAAACCCAGATATAGCTTTTTATAAAAAAAAAAAAATTCTGACCCATTCCACCATAAAAGTTCTCTTGAGATAAGTATTTTAACACATACGAACGAATTTAAAAAGGTGCTACACATTCTATTAAACTGAATTGCATTGTAGTGAGCTTGTACATATAATATTATTCTATGTAGTAAGAGGTAGGTGCCTACATACATAATTAGACATGAATAACATCGCGTAATATTCATAATATCATACCCACTATAAATTATTACGGTGGCCAAGACATTGAACCAAACAGTAGATTTATGTTGCATTGAATGTGTTGGTATAACAAACTTCCTATGTAGTGCTACTAATAATTATATTAATATGGATGATTTGTATTTGGCGCCGTTTAATGATCCGTGCTCATCTCAGGGAAGCTGTGACTTCTTCTGAACAGTAATGTTTACAGCTTGCTCCTGAATGTAGCAGTAGGCTGGTTCTGTCTTAGATCCGCTGGTAAGTGTTTGTATTTAAAATATTTTGGTTTATTATACCGTTTTGTGGAAAACCGCCGCAAGAGCACATTTAGGAATCTTTACATCTATAGTTAATATTAAGTTCTTTATTATAAGTAGGAGACTAAGAGGAAGGCCCAAACGTAGGTGGTAAGGCAGGACATGCGAGACTACGATGTTATCCAGAATGTCTCTCTGGACAGAACCACGTGGCGAAGAAAAACAAAAAAGGGAGACCCCACCATCATGTTGGACTAAAAATTACCCAAGGAAAAGAAGATTAATCTTTTCTTGAATACCTCTGCACCCTCCAGGAGCCGTAAATCGTGTGTAGTTTTGTTTAAACAAGTGTCCGGCCACACAAAAGTTAACAATCAATATTGTTAGTCAAACCACCTCTACGTGGCATAACAAGTTTATTATGAATCTGTATCAGTAACAAAACTGAGTAATTTTTGCCTTTCAGAAATGCAAAGCTCGGAGACGTTGTCTGATTATGGGGAATTTGTGTGTTGCAGCTATTTTTGAAATGCTTCAAACCCCTGAAGATGATTAAATTACACTCACTGAGATTCGAATTAAAAACAAACGTAGATAGAACCTCTATACACTCGGATATCTCAGAAATCGGGGACTCCTATTTATCCGAACTTGCAGACTGACTTCCTTTTCCCCACAGGCGACTCGAAGAACAGTTGAATCAAAAATAGCTGCATCTGGGTCAATGTGTTAACCAGACAACATGAAAAGAACTGTGAAAACTTGAAGAATTTCTTGAGCTCAGAAATGTAAGCTGGCGTCTTCTTGCCTTGGATGAAACCGAGGTAAATGCTAGTCTCTAATAACGGCAAACAGTGATAATCGATATAATTATTGCAAGAGATGTTTCTATCATCTATTAAAATAAACACTTTACGTAATAACAAAATAACTATAATCATTGCAGCATTAATAATCAACTACGAAGCAGGTTTAAAACGTTTGAAATGTGGTCCTTAACTGTTGTTTGTGTTCGGAATCTATTAAAATTTTCTAATGTCACGTTTACTGCCAGTTAGATATTAAACTAAAGAGGTTTTCACATTTGTTCACTGATCACTCTGGATGATCCTCCAAAATGAAAAGGTGTTAACACGCGTTTCATCAAAAGTGATCACTAGCGATGACGGGTGAAAGCGATTACTACCCGACATAATTTTGATGAAAGGTCCTTTCTCTGAAACGACCATAAACAAGTATTGTACTTTTATTTGTCTTATTCTCTATGAATTTTTATTGAAAATCAGAATAACATACAAAATTATCGTGCTGTCGAGAATTATATTAATTTGTTTTAATTTTTAGCAAGTGTAACTTTTACATTTTTTTATTTATTTAATTATCATTTTACGAAAATATGTAAAACCACAGACAACATGACCGAGAGTGTTGACATGGCAGTGAAAGCATAGGATGAACGAGTGTGAATAGACGTGTTCACTTTCGATGAACAGCTTTGACCCTGACACTCTGGATGATCATCCAAAGTGAAGCAATGTGAATGCTACTTTACTTGTAGTTTCTATGTAATCAAAGTTTGCTAAAACTTCACAACTTCAATGATTACACGTACGGATCAAATATGATTTATTATGCACGGATTTAATGAACATACAACTGAGAAAGTTTACCAAACCTGTGTGGTCAGATTGGAAATGTTTAGGGAAATTCCTATAATGGCGAGTAACCTCACGGTGACCCAACATTTAACAACCCATTTAACATGAAGTACTTTCAATATTTTATATACTTATTGACATTGTTTTGTGATATTGTGGATATTGTTTGTCATATGGTGGTATGAGCATGTCACAAATGATATTGCAAAAAGATTAGTCTTTGTGATAAAAAGGCCGACGAGGGTCTTAACTGGGTTGTGTTTCATTGACCATGTCCAATGTCGGTTAGCCAAAAAACCACTTTTCTTTCATCCTAAAGATTTCCAACGGCTTGACCGGGATGTTCCATATTCACAATAAACCGTCCCTATGATAACATCGTTAGAGCTTTAGTAATGACGTGGGAAGAGGTGAGTCGATTGGTGCCAAGGCGTTATCATATGATCCAGGCTTTTGTGGTCAAACTCGTTTCTTCATATTTGTGCTGTCATTGTCCCCTTTGATGGACAGTCTTAAGTCTGGACGTCCCATGTGGAGGGAATCGTCTCTGCGAGAACTACGGTTTCGGCAACCCTCGTGTTCACCGACCAGAATAACATGAAGTTTTTGAACATTTCAACACAGCTTTTGATCCAAAAATAATTTTAAATTTCATAAATGTTTATATAATATTTTATTAACTCTCTGAATTGAGGAGGCTGGTTCTTGATTACGTTCTCCGGAGGAGTGATGAAGAGCAATTGGATTGAGGTGATATGATTTTTATAATGGAGCACGTTTGAATCTACTGTACGCTCCATAACGCAATATATTTTTACATACTGTACTGTGCTGTATTGAGCTGTTAAATATTTTTCTTGTACAATAATGCGTAAAAGGTTAGATTGTTTATGCTTTGTGGTATTCACACGAAACGACATAAAGATCGGACGATTTCGTAAACGTAATAAACAGAATGCGTCGAACAATCATAAACATGAATCGTGTTCAGACTGGCTATAGATTCAATCTGTCAGGTGTCCTTTGATATTAAGGAAGTTTTAATAATGGCGTACTTCGAGGTAGAGATCGCTGAGTGAGTGCCTTTGGGAGAAAACCTTCTATTGGAAAATTTAAGACATCTTTTAATAACGGAAAAAGCGATAATTTTGAACAACTGATATTTATATTACTATTAACAATTAGACGACTCTTACAAGGATCTTTACAGCTGAAGGCCAATGCGATCCCAAAAGAAAACCTTCAGCGATATCCAAAAGATGTACGAGTATACAATACAAAGCAAAGGACCAACGGCAATTAGTTTCGACCATAGATATGGATGCAGTGCTAATCTATAATTTGCTTGATATGTTTGTTTCTCTATTATATAGAGAAACAAACATAGTCAAGCAAACAAAAATTGAAAGGTGTTAAATTTGAGACGATATCGTCTTTACTGATTTTTATCATTTGAAATTTATTGAAAATTTGTTAACACGGTTGACTATATTTTATAAAGTTGCCTGACGATTTTCACCCCGTGTGAACACACTAATATTGAACTGTGTATTAGTAAGTTATACATATTCAATAATATATTATATTACGAATGTGTGTAAATAGGAGTAGTTTAGCTTGTATTCACATACATTAAGAATGTCCGTCGCATTGCGAAAGTCTCTCTCATAATATGGAAAAAAACAAGTTTTTATACTCAGCCCTAAGCGATAAAATATGGTGAAACAACAAATTGAAATATTATCTACAGATGAAATGTCACTGTACCTAGGTATCTACTAATGTATATGAAATCATTATGCTATACTATTCTGTACCCTAACGCCACATCCCAAACCATGGGGTAGGCAGTGATGATGGAATGCCATATAGCTCTATCCTTACATACTTCATTCTCGCCTTCTCCATTCATGCAATCCCTTAAGCTGCACTCAAGATAATTTCTCTTACTCATCACACGGTCGTCCTTGAGAGTTTGATTCATGTGATCAAGCCACGTCGTTCCCGGAAGCTCGGGCTTTCATAATCAAAATAGTTTATTCAATTACAATATTCCATGAAAAATTTTACAGACATGCAAATTTGGCACTATTAAAGACACTATGGAGATTGGCACTATTTAAGACACTATGGAGATTGGCAGTATAAAAGACACTACGGAGATTGGCACTATTTTTTTTTTTTTTTTTTTTTTTATTTATTTATTTAAAAAAAATGGGCAACATACAATAAAATTTTATTAGACGTCTCTCTCACAAATTAAATCTTGAGTAGAATAAAACACCTGTTTTATTTTTTCGATATGGAATTTTACTACCTAAACACCGACACAGTGAATGAGATTGGCATTGTTAAAGACACTATGGAAATTGGCACAATGTCGTCCTCAGATTAATGCCTTTGAGTGTTTATAAAAAGCGACATTACATTTGCACAAAAAATCTCTGTTGAAGTTGTTAATACGGGAATAAAAATATAAAAATTTATCCAACCATCCCTTTACTGCCTCTTCCATAAGGGTGCTTACACAATGAAAGCAGGTTACCTGCTTTCAGATGCCTGCGTCTACCGGCGCGCGCCGAGAATGTTTACATGCATTTCAATGGACACGAACATAGTAAAAGCAGGAACGCCGATTGCGATTTACTTGGCCGGCGCTTACCGGCATTTATCGGCGCTGGCAACCTGCTTTCTTTGTGTTAGCACACTAAGCGGACCAATTGCTTATAATTAGCATACAAGTAGTCCTCTCAGTACCAATAAAAGAGGATATTTGGCATACCCCATCGCTGAACTAAAGGTGTTTAATGTCTTTATTATCTATTTATTACAAATATATTCACCTCTATTCTTCGATATAATTAAAATAAAATATGTTTTTAAGTAAACACCAAAAACCTCAGTGAAAATGAGAAATAATTACACGGTTGACTGAAAAATTCGTGGTACGTAACACAACGAACTGAATAATTTGAAAATATGATAGATATTTTTACATAATATTAACATACATGTCACGCCAAATCTCATCGGAAGACTTGTCGGCGTGTTCAAAATTATTATTAATATATTACATACATCTGCAAAACATTACAAAAACACGCATATTTTATCAAAAAACAATCTTTGTTCTACAAATTTCACAACAACTTTCACTGAAATATTAATATTTTAACATTTTAATATTCTATGCTTATAAATAACTACAACAATGTTATATATATTAAATGATATTCTGATAATTATGTTGTGTAAAATCACACAACACAATAGGAACTCATTGAGATGGTAGGCCCCAATGTCAGATATCTGTCAAATATAGTTTTCTATGGAGGAAAATTGTTGCTACAATAATATTATTTGGATTTTTTGGCGAAATATTAAATTTTTTTTATTTACAAAAATAAAATAAAACCGGCAAAAATAAAATCTAACTCAAATATAAACTTAAGGAAATTTGTATTCGAAGTAGATTTTGTTACAAAGTAGATTTTAGGCAAAAATAAAATCTACCTCGAATATAAACTTTAGGAAATTTGAATTCAAATTAGATTTTAATTTTGCCGGTTTTATTTTATTTTTGCCGGCAAAAATAAAATCTAACTCGAATGTTAACTTTGCTGGTGTCGAAAAACTTGGTGCTGAAAAATAATTAAACGCGGTGACCAAAAAGTAATTCTACATAATATATGCAACAATTTCGTGAATATTACTTTTTCTATGAAATCTCACATTTGACAACAGTGGGGCCTACCATCTCATATAGTGCCACACAATAACATTAATGTGAATGTTTCCTTCCAAATTACTATGCTAATAAGGAGATATCATTTTTTCATTTCATTCGGCTTATAGCCTTTAACAAAACTATTATGTAAAAACATATTGACATTTCATAAAACATATAAATCTGTATCTATCATAAAGTCAATAAGTAAAATAAATGTATTGTAAATATATTGTATTGTATTCAGTGTTGCCAGGTGTTCGGTATTCTACCGTACCGTTCGGTATTTTAGCACCATGTTCGGTGTTCGGTATGACAAAAATACCGAAGTATCGGCGGTTCGGTATTTTTTTCTGATTAATTTTCTCCCTAATAAACGACGTAAGCCCTAACTTGAAACAGATAATTAAAACAATAATGGCAGTACCAATGTAGAAATGCTTACGTGGAAAGAGTATTTAGCCATAATATGAATTATTTGTGGACAAATAGCCGTAATAAAGTGATTGTGGACATATATGGTGAAGGCTGAATTATGTATACGATGTAATATCAGTCTGACTTGTCGCGAAATGCATGGGGCAGTTAAAGCAAATAAGAGATTGCTGGAAGCGTAAGCTTCTAAGATACTCACCAACATTATAATGAAAAGGGCGGAAAGTAAAATCAACGAAACACTTTCAGAAGATCAATTTGGATTCCGCAAAGAGACAGGTACAAGAGATGCAATTCTGAGTCTAAGACTTGTTCTTGAAAAGAGAATAACAGTAAATAGAAACACGTATGTAGCATTCATCGACCTAGAAAAAGCATTCGATAAAGTAGAATGGGAACAACTTTTTAAGACTCTAAACCAGATAGGATTGAGCTATAAGGACAGAAGAGCAATCTGGAGCCTATACAAGAATGAAAAGGCTGTAATTAAAAGCGGAGAGAGCTGCGCAGAAGCGAGGGTAGAACAAGGTGTGAGACAGGGATGCTCAATGTCGCCAGCACTCTTTAACTGCTATATACAGCGAGCTATTGATGAACTCAGAGAAGAAATGAAGAACCGGACAGGAGTAAAAATAAATGGGAAAAAAGTCGACATGATTAGATATGCAGACGACATAGCACTGCTCGCAGACTCCGAGATGGAGCTGAACGAAGCCTTAGGGAAAATGGAAAGTATACTGTTTGTACAACATGTACAACATGAAAATAAATAAAGATAAAACAAAATGTATGGTCGTTGGAAGGGAGGAAGCGACTGCGAACATTGCCATAAATGGAGTGAGCATCAAACAAGTAAGAGAATTCGTGTACTTGGGCAGCAGAATAAACCAGGACGGACGCTCCAAATCAGAAATTGTGAGCAGAATAAACCAGGCACGAATTGCCTTTAACAAAAAATCCAAAATATTAGAATCCCCTAATATTGATCTAAGCGTGAGGAAGAATCTCACTAAAACCTTTGTGTGGAGCATTTTGTTATATGGGTGCGAGACGTGGACCATCAGCAAGAGGGAAAGCGGACGGTTAGCGGCATTTGAAATGTGGTGCTATAGACGCATGCTGAAGATTCATTGGTCGGAACACGTCGAAAACGAAGAAGTGTTAACCAGGGTTGGCGATAAAAGGCAACTCCTCAAAAGAATCTGCCAACAACGAGCTAATTGGATTGGCCACAACATCAGGCACCCAGGACTGCTCATCGCAATCGCAGAGGGCAGGACCGAAGGCACAAATGGCAGAGGTCGACCGAGAGACGCCTATATGGACCAACTGAAGAGGGACATGAGCTGTGGCTCATATATGGAGTTGAAGAGACTAGCTGAGAATAGGGAGGAGTGGAGAAATAAGTCAAAACTCGTTGCAGACCAATCCAATGGATTGTAACTCATTATATATAGGAAGCGTACATTAGTAAGAAAAATATAATATTTATAAGTAAGGGTAGCTAGTTGCTCATGTGCAATGGCACTTTGTATTTTAGGGTCATAATATACATAGATCAACGATTAAAACTTTTTTTTGTTCAATGTTCGGTATTTTCTTGGAAAAGACCTGGCAACCCTGATTGTATTATATTGCAATAATTAATATTTTGATTAAAATAATGTATATTTTTAAATCTTCTTGATTGATTTGTTAATTTTATTATTTATTATTGTATTATAGTGCTGTATTTTACTTTTTTAAATTATTTGAATTGATTTTTAACTTTATCACTTGTTATTGTATTATATTGTTTTCTTACCTTATTATTTGGTTTGTTGGTTTAATTGTATTTTATAATGTTTGATTATTGTATTAGGTTGTACCTACTGTTATTATGTTAATGTATTTTCTTATTTTAGTTGCATCGAATTTAATACTGTGGTAATATAGGGGGACTCTTGTGGTCTATATCGTGTGTAATATTGATTTTTGTAATGTTTACTGTGTTGACTGTTTGTCCCTTAAAAGAAGTTAATAAATAATAAATAAAACACCCAACAAAAGTAAAAAATTAATACAAGTCTTGACCACAGAATTCCATACAAAACATAGAACCCTGACTCATTTACAAAAGTGAGGCAAAAAATCTATGAATTTTTGACAGAACGGTTGGCGAAAGCGTGTGGTGTTTCCTACATTTTATGAAGTATTTGTAGCATTTTTATAAAAATATATAATTTTTACATTTATAAAAACGTAATTGGACACTTTTTGAAGTTCTTGTCGACGTTTTAAGCGATTTAGCACACTTCTTTTCGCCAACCGATCTGTCAAAAGTGCCGAAAAATGGTGCCTCACTTTATTATAATGAAAATACATACGAGTACTCCATCTAGGTATTATATATAAAAATCTATGGGCTTGACCAATTTTGATATATTATGCAACAATCATAATAGATAAAACTACCAACAATATTTTAGTGTACATAGCTCTGACAAAATAGTAAATACATAGACATATTTAATGTAAGCAATATATGTTGACTCCAATGTCGCCATTACAAAAAAACTAGCATATTATTTATTTATTAAATACAATTACAATACAATACATTATTATATACAAGTCTTTCCAAATTTATTCCACGATTCTCAGTCTCAAGCAGGGATGTTGCGAATATTCGCATCCGCATCCGCAAATGCGGAGCTTCCGCATGTATTTGGACATCTGCATCCGATCCGCATCCGCAATAATCGATGCGGATGTTATTGCGGATGCGGATGTAAGAAAATTTGCGACAAGAAAGAAATGGGGCGGTGCCGGCGAAAGGCGCGTGCCGTTTATACTTGACATAAACCAATGGGAACGAAAATAATGGTGACAAGATCCGACGCGTTTTTATTTTTGCCGGTTTTATTTTATTTTTGCAAATAACAAAGAATAAAAAATTTCGCCAAAAAATCCATAATATTATTGTAGCAAAAATTTCGTCACATATTTGACAGTGGGGCCTACCAACTAAGATAGTTCCTACTTTTTTCTATAACATCTTAAACATCCGCATCCGCATCCGCATCCGCATCCGCATCCGCGGATGTGAGCCTCCAAAAATCCGCATCCGCATTCACATCCGCGGATGTGTAAAAATCGACATCCGCAACATCCCTGGTCTCAAGTAACACCAACCCACCGTTTCCCCACAGCTTAAAATATGTCATCAGCGTATATCTTTTGAGGTCTCCTTTCTCCTTTTTTTGTCTTCCCATGGATAATGCCAGAATTTTAGGAACCCACCATCCAAGTTCTCGTCTTACCATGTGGCCCTTGAGCCGATCGAAAAACTTGAGGGAGATGTCATGGTGGAATAAAGGTAGAGAAATAGATCAAAACGAGCAAAGAACATAAAAAAATAGTGTATTTGTATATGTATGGATAGTACCTATTTGCTTACATATTTAGTTTTATTTTCAAATCGGAGTTCTTATGTTCGTATTTTAGAAACGTGTATGGTAAGTAAAACGTTGCGTAATAGAGTAAAGAATGAGGATATTAGAAGAATGAACTGATGCAAGAAGAGCGTTTTGGACAGAATGCGCGTGAATAAGCTTTGGTGGTTTCGACATGTTGAACGAATGAATGAGGAAAGAATGACAAAGAGAATATACTTGTCTGAAAGAAAGGGTGTGAGGTAGCGCGGACATCTGAGATCATGTGGATCAAATTCTCAAGGACGGTCGTGTGCTGAGTAAGAGGAATCGACGTGCGTGCATGAGAAATTGTAAGAATGTGGAGGAAGTGTGTAAAGATAGATCTGTTTGGCGTTCCGTTCTGTCTGCCTACCCCACTTGGGACACGGCGTGAGGGTATAGTATAGTTAATTATTACACCAATTACCTACACCAAATATATCATTGTATGTTAACCCTCCTTTACACGAGACAAGTCTCGTGTAAAGGAGAGTTAACATAGAAAGTTTTTTTTTTTATCAAATAGTCTATGTGTTGTTATGTCTGTATAATTGTTATGTACCTATAATTAAATGAATAAAAAAAAATATGTTTAATTGGTATACCCTTGGTACGGGCTCATGCCCAGTTAGGTAGATTTCATAACATTTTATGTTTTTAAATGCTGTACAATAAACAAATGAATAAATTGCTTATGTACATATCTTGTAAATGGCAATGTTGTTAGCCGTAAATTGAATGATAAATAAATAAATTAAAAAAATGAAATTATATCAAAAAGAGCAATAAAAATATTACTATTCAATATGCAAATTGTTTTTGCTGATCAACATAATAATTATAATAATAAATGCATTCATTATTAAAATAAAACTGTAACAACAATTTGCAATGAAAGTAGAGAGAGGTGTATTTAAATATAATTTTATTGCAAATCATCAAAAAATAAATTGCTTTTCTGATATACGGGAAATGTATCGAATATGCAAATGTTGTATAAAGATAATCCTCACGCAATAATATAAAAGCTTGTTTGATTATATGTATTTGCATTTCTGTTTGTTTCTACTAAGTAAGCACATATGATATTGTTCAAGGATGACGTCGCTAGGTAGAGGAATTTCTACTAACCATAGAAATATTAGCAACTGGACCATTAGTTAAATGTCAATCATTGTGATTAAAATTTAATTTTTTTTAAAAATTATGTTAAAACGCAAACGGTTTAAGTTAAAAAATTATGTTAAAACACAAACGGTTTTAGTTATAAAATTGAGTGAATAGAGTGAGCTGATTTTTTTTTACCTAGTATAATAATTCAAACAAATAGGTAGCTATTACATATTACGATAAACTCGCCCTCTGTATATTGATTATATGATTGTCTTTGTTTTAAATGTATTTTTGTGTAAATTTGCTTGTAATCAATGTACAGTAAAGAATAAATAAATATTATATTTTCAAAAGATAAACGTCAACTCAGTCAGTAAACTGTAATAAGAAATAGGCAGATAGTTGCTGAAATATTCCTTAATTGTCATAACTAGCGAGCACAAGCCAATACTTGTGTGCCTTCCCTGAAATACCACGTGACCTTTAATGATGTACTTAAATAATAATAGGCAAACTAATTAATTAATTCTATGAATAATTGAATCTTTTGAGCGTGTTCAATGCTTGTATTATTTTTGCCTTATCGTTTCTTATTAATTTATCTTCATAACGTGTGCGTTATTCATATGGAATCGTATTTACTATTTATTTTTAGGGATGAACTAACATTATAGTGAAAATAATTTTTGAAAATTGTCGTCGCAATGATGATAGGTTGAGTGGTGCTATTTTAAATAAATTATCCTTAATAATACAAGAGTGTTAATAAAATTTTAAAACCAAGATTAATTTTAAAATATCGTGAATTTTATATGCACCTTGATTTATTTATTTACAACCCTTGGATTTTCTTAATTATTATATCAAACTGCATGCACATAAAAAAAAAATCATTATCAAAAAAAGTATAGAAAATGTTAATAAAGCAAGCATTTGTTTTATTTATATAATAATATGGTATGTTTTTTACCATGCATACTGCATATATAACGTCATTATGTGCAATAATCAAGAATATAGCAAGTTGCACAAATTTTTAGATTCAGAAGGCATTCTCTGTGCCTAGTGAGAGCATGTGGGGGTATACTCGCTCTGTCTCTGAACTAGGAAATAAATAAATTTAATTTATAGAATAAATATAACTTTAATTTTATTTATATGTAACAACATACTATTTTTTTATGCTCATGAATATTTTTACATATAAAGTTTTGGCTTATATTTATTAATAAAGCTATTTCATTTATTATTTAAATAATTTTCTCTGCGCCTACTAAAAATATTGTTGCCCGAAACCACTAGAGCTAAATTTGATTTGTAACTTAGGTAAGAACGGCTGTTAATACTCATCGCTGAATTAATGATTTTCTAGAGATACGAGTACAAAACTAGTATTTACATATTGTTTATATATGATTTTGTTTGATTAAAAAGTATTTCATTTAATCGTTTTATATAATTGTAATAAAAAGCGTTACTTTTGATATAATAAATTACTTTAACATTTATTGTGGATACACATATTTTTTTAATATATTTATTTAACTGAAAGTGATTCGCCTCGTCGATTGGAACATAAAATAAAGATGATTTACAACAGCCTACCTCATGAATTTTTTAATCCAAATTATTAAGTAATATTTTATGAGTTAAATTTCTTTTTTCGGTATAATATCAAACATAAGCTAACATGATTATGTGAAACATAAATCTTCTATTAGAAATAATTAACGCGACTAATATACGAATATGGAAGATGGAAGTGGTTAGATGGAAGAAATCACTTCATAGTGATAATATCAGGATGATAAACAGTAGCGAGATTATCACTATGAAGTGATTTAACTAATATGGATACTCACTGAGGCAGATGAGTTAAGACTGGAAAGTAAAATCTTAAGACGCATCTATGGGTCAATATGCGAAAACGGAGTTTGGCGAAGTAGATACAACTACCAACTCTATACATTGTATCAAGATGTGCACATCACCAAGCACATCAAAATCTGCCGACTCCGATGGCTGGGGCATGTAGAAAGGATGAACGACGCATCAACGATCAAAAGAATATACTCCACAAAGCTCAGTGGCAGAAGAAGCGTTTGGAGGCCAAAGTTGAGATGGATGGACGGGGTGGAAAAGGACCTGCGAGCTTTGGGCGTGACCAATTGGCGACGAGAGGTGATGGATAGGAGGGAACGGAGGCGACTTCTTAAGGAAACCAAGACCCACAACAGGTTGTAGCGCCACTGATGATGATGATGCATATCGTTCTAATATTTAAAATTTTGTATTGCTTTTTTAACACTGTTTTATAATGATGGAGTGCAAAAAAATTAAATTAATAAACCAATATTTTTTTGTACTAAAATATATGTTAAAAAATAATGTTTGACTGAAGTGACGTAGTTTTTTTTTGTTATGGGTATTGACAGACAAGCGGAGATACTTAGATATCTCTCTCTGGTTTCAATCCTGGGATTGGTTTGCAGCAATTATCTCTTTAATTCTTCTCCTCCACTCCTCCCTGTCTTGTGCGGTTCTTTTGAATTCTGCATATGATGAGCAGCGCATGTCCACCAACAGATCCTCCAGGTACTCACGGCGTGGGCGTCCCCTAGAGTTTGTCCCCTCGGTTATACCCTCCATTACGGCATGCAAAAGGCCTTCTTGTCGTATTACATGGCCGATCCACCTTAGATATAACTGTAAGAAAACCAGCATCGGCAATCTGAAACACTAGCATCAGCTGTTGTTCTTAAGTTACGTACCAAAAATAATTAATAATATAGGAAGATCGATACAAAACACGCCATATTATTACGCAATGAGCGATTTGAATAAATTCGTAATGACCTAAAAAGTCGAAAGACATCTCTCACGCGTTGTTCAATCTATTGTAGAACAAAACTCTTGTTTCAATGTATCCAGTTTCGCTATAAGTTTAATATGATAGATATATCGTAATTTTTGTTCTTATATAAAAGATCTTTTTTTTTTATTTTCATATCTGAGTCTTATTATTAATTACATTTGGAGAGTATCCCATCTCCCATACTTCCTTTTCTTATCATCACAATACACATAATATATTTTTATACTTTATTTATTAGTCACATAATAATATATAATATATTATCTACCTATACTAATGCTCTCCGGGATAATGGAGTGGCCACGTCAAAACACATCATTAACAAGTCCAAGTAAAAGCTAAATGTTGTGTACATATCATACATTTCATATTATATATTGTATGGAAATAATAGCATCATATTTATACATACTGATTATATAGTGACTTTACTTGTAAAATAATTACTTGTTAGCACAAAAACTATGTATGATAATTAAGTCAAATAATTATTTTACAAATACTTAAATGGGGACTCTGGCTACTGAAAGATGGAAGATTCGCAACACAACTTTTTTTAATGATTTTTTTTATCTGATTTTTTGTTATAAACCCAAATACATTCTTGTGCATCTTTCGCACTAAGCTAAAAGCTTGTGTCGTGAAAGGGGAGTTTGCCAGCACCTGGGATCGAACCGCCAACCTCATGTGTATGAGGCCGAGACACTACCGCCAGGCTACTGACCAACTCAATTTGGACCTTTAACTTTTTTTTTAAAAAAAAAAGATATATCTGGATTTTTGTTATAAACCCAATTACAACCTTATACACCTTTCACAGTAAGCTAAAAGCTTGTGTCGTGAAAGGGGAGTTTGCTGGCACCTGGGATCGAACCCCGGACCCTTTGTTCACAAGGCCGAGACTCTACCTCCAAGCTACCGACGAACTCGTCTCAGTTTTTTTTAAATTTGGTAGGGTTCACGCAAAATTTCTACCATCCATCGCCAAATTATAAATTTGGTATGAGAATTTATATATTTCTTAATTTGAAATACTCGTAACTCAGTAGATACCTATTTAATAATATTATAAGTAAACGATCGTGTTATCGCTTTCTTACGCCTCGTTGCACTCAGAATGAAACTTAAATAAAATGATGAATGCATTCCTGATTGTATGCAAACTAACGTACTAATGTGTTTCTACATTTACTAGAAACTTCAAAAGGTGTTACATGTATAATTATTATCTTTCATGTGTGTGTGTGGGTGTGTATAAGGGTGAGTGTGTTTGTGTGTGTGGATATATGTGTGCGTGCGTGAGCGTGTGTGTTATTTTATGGTTAAATAAAGAATGTTTGGAGCAAGTAAGTGAGTATGTATATTTGGGAAGTATGTTTGCGAGGGATGGAAGATGCGATAGGGACATTGAAAGAAGGAAAGTGGCCGGTGCTAGAGTGAACGGTGCACTTCGACCCATTGTCAGCAATGTCAATGTGTCGAACATGGCTAAAATGCTGGAGCACAATACCATTCTGGTACCATCACTTACGTATGCAAGCGAGACATGGACGTGGCTGAAGAAGGACGAAAGTGGAATAAATGCAGTGGAGATGCGATCGTTAAGAAGAATGGTTGGTAAAACGCTGCGTGATAGAGTGAAGAATGAGGATATTAGAAGAATGAGCGGATGCAAGAAGAGTGTTGTGGACAGAATGTGCGTGAATAAACTACGGTGGTTTGGACACGTTGAACGAATGAACGAAGTAAGAATGACAAAGAGGATATACTTGTCTGAAAGAAAAGGTGTGAGGAAGCGCGGACGTTCGAGAACCACGTGGCTTGATCACGTGGATCAAATTCTCAAGGACGGCCGCGTGTTGAGTAAGATGAATCGACGTGCGTGTATGAGAAACTGTATGAATGTGGAGGAAGCGAAGGAAGTGTGAAAAGATAGATCTGTGTGGCGTTCTGTTCTCTCTGCCTACCCCACTTGGGATACGGCGTGAGGGTATAGTATAGTATAGTATAGTAATAAAGAAAGGAAAATAATCTTAGTGACTGAAGTAAAGAAAATTGAGCGCTGAGACAAAGAATGGTGAAAACTGGTTCAGTCTACCTTGGTACGGGCTGCCCAGTTAGGTAGGTTTTTATGACTTTTATATTTTTAATACTGTTGTACAATAATGAAATAATAAATAAATAAATTAGGTACCTTTAATAGGTACAAAGGTAAATAAATTTAAAGTTAAAGTAAATAACAGATTTCTCCAGATTTCGGTCGCTTTTTTAATTTATTTTGGTGAAAAGGCTTATCTGTCATTACGATGTGTGTTTTAATATACAAAGCTATAAAGAAATAGTTTAAGGAAAATGTTTAAAATAAGTATTTACTTATTATTTATTTCCCATGGTTTTATAAGGAAAACTGTTAGACAAGATTCTGCCTTTAAATAATTACAACTGAAATGCGAATGTGTTTTAAAATGACATCTACCTGTAGCGCGGGTAATGATGTAGAAAACATGACATGGGACATTTAGGTACAACATTTAAACTATCAACTACTACATAGGATAGCTATACATTATAGGTATACCTTATACAACTACATTATAGAGAACAACATAATATTTTATCTACCACTATTTAAATCCCATATGAAGGGTAGGTACTCACTTAACATGACAGCAGAGAACGGTAAAACCCAAACGACAAATAAGGAAAGAGGCAATATTTTATTTTTACATCAAGAGATGTTTTCTATCTCTCTCTATCTATACCATCACGGCATATCCCACAAGTGGGGTAGCCAGCAGACCAGCTGCATATGATAATCATACATGCTGTCCTCTTTGTGCCAATATACAATCAAGACATTCAGGATGGGTGGCAAACCTCAACGCTGAATTTAAGATGTAAAATGTCTTAAAAAGAGATGTTTTGCATGAAGATAAATAAGAATGTTGAAATAAAGAACGTTAAGTATTAGTTAACATTAACATTGTAGTTAGTCTGTTTTCTATTACTAACTTATACTAGGGGGGGGTTTGAAGGCGGGGGAGAATGAGTGAAGTTGAGGTTGTTTGAAAAGAGTGAAGAATATGGGTATATCAAGCTCGATACAATAGTCTGCCATATCCAGAGTATCCAGATAACCCCCTGAATGCCATGTTATGTTCCTGAATGCGAGTTTTAATTGCCCTACTCGTTTGGCCTACTACTAAATATTAATAAAGATAGTCAGTGTTGTCGATCAATGGCACAAATATTAAATGAACTATATTATAGCAATACATCTAAACGTCAATACTCGTATGCTGGACGAGATCAATAGATTCGCGATTCCGTAAAACCTTTGCCATCTAGAGACAAAACATTACTAGGTATTGGTACTTTCGCACTAATATTTCTTCAACCTTAGCTGGAAAAGACATTATTAATCCCAGTGAAAGACGAAAGAGGTCTCTCTCGAAAAAAAAACAATATGTAGAAATAAACGTTTACTTTTAATTCCATTTTGGAATTTGACTATCTATCTAAACATCGAAATAGTGAAAATAATGAATTTATCATCTTTATTTCAGCGATGAAGAATGCCATCCATCTTGAATATTTTATTTTTATTATCAGGGAGGAAACACTTCGCATGTTTGTTTACAAAATGTAAATTGTTAGTTTAAAAACTATGTGTTTTTCTACACGCGATAAGCTTACTGGCTTCTTCATTTGTGAGCTTTGCCGTGATGGTATAGATAGCTAGAAAGGGATGGAGCTCAATATTTACATTGATACTTCATTAAATGTTTAGATACATTAGGTACTAATAATATTAACATGTTACTTTATTACAATGTGTGTGTTTGTGTATATTTGTGTGTCTCTGTGACGTCACACTAGTGTCACAATAATAATAATATGGCAAGGTATTCACCGGTAATCACTGACTTCCTCTCAATCATAACATAAATAAATAACACAAATCATATCTAAATTGTTTCAACTCATAAACATGTTTATTATAGTAGGGAGGTACCTACCTACACAAAATTATACCTATTGTAGGTATAGGTGATAAACATATCTGTACCTACAGATACATAACACATAATCACAATAATGGAAAAACTTCATACTGTTGCAAGTGTTATTTCTAACTAAATAACATAACACACATAAACAATTCACACTGATAGAGTAAGTCTTAAACTGAGATATGAATCTTGTATTATGGATACTAACACGATGATACACATATATACAATGCACTATACACATAGATATGTAAAGCCCAAACCCAGGAAAATTTGAAGTATGTCATTTTTTATTTTGCCCTGGTCGGGAATCGAACCCGGGACCTCTAGACTCAAAGGCAAGAGCGTTATCTCCGCGCCACACCAACCGCCTAAATGATACGTTTCAGGCTAAAATTATTGCTTTTGGCGCATTTCAGCCATAGAAAAAAAAACTAACATTTAAAAAAAATTCTACATTGATGAAAACTTTGATTTTCTTACCACCATAGAAAAATATATTGTGAATTGAACTAGGTGCAACATTATTCGTATACTAGGCATGGCTAGTTGATTAGTTCTAAATTCTTTGATTTAGTAGATTAAAAACCAATATTAATTCTAATGTTTGTACATTCACAGAGTGAAAATTCACGTTATTTTTCACTAAATTTTAATGAAAATTTAGTGAAAAACTGTTAACTGTGTTTAGAAATATTGATATTTTAAAAAACCAATGTTTTTTGTCATCGGTCATTTACATTCTTCTTGAAATAATATGTCAACATTTTTCTTTGCTTGTGCCACAGAGAATACGCAGTGCGTTCTACATTGAAATATGAATGACATAATTGTGGCATCATCGCACATACCTGAGAGTCAGGAACAACGTAAAAACAAGTAATCAACTGCACAACAACTATTAGCTTTAACGTTACGTCAAGAGTGAATTATTCTCTACACGTAAATATCAACATGTGGTTAATACATACCTACCTACCATACTAGTAAATAATGT
This sequence comes from Athripsodes cinereus, assembly GCA_947579605.1. Taxonomy (NCBI): domain Eukaryota; kingdom Metazoa; phylum Arthropoda; class Insecta; order Trichoptera; family Leptoceridae; genus Athripsodes; species Athripsodes cinereus. The sequence goes on along the minus strand of OX388311.1, from coordinate 32,607,362 downwards.
CTATGTTGAGGAAAAACTTAAGACGATACCCAAGTATTGAAGTGATCTAATGTGCATATATATTCGTTAGAAATTAATCGCCATTTATTGGGAATCCCGATATGAAGTGATTCAATCGAGTCTTTCAACACACATGATTTTCATTCATTCCTGTCTATTGCTGCTGCGTCTGGAATCAGAGGTCTTGAAAACAGTAGCAATAAATTGTCAAGGTTCTTTGTAAAAAAAAACTTAGACAAAGTGGAGCCCAGACTAAACTAGAACAAGGGGGAAAATATGTATGTGTGTTTATTTTTTTTAATTGTGTTGCTCGGTGTTCTGTCATATGGATATGACACTTTACATAAATTGTCATAGTTTAGGAGTATTTAAATCTCCGTGTCACCAAAATTCGACCCCCGGATCCCAGCTACTCTAAATTAAACAAAACTACGAAATGGTATGAATAATTTAAATAATAATAATGTATAAAAGGGACCACACACAATTAACTTTGAATGCGCAGCGTTAAAATTGACAATTTATGATTTTACTTTCAGCTAAAAGCTACGCACCCGTTTTAGAGGCAGCTTCACAAAAGTCATCATTAATATTATTTTGTGTTATAATAATACATTCTAATAATGTCCCTGTAATTATATCTTTATGATGTGAAAATTTTCATAATCGGACTCCTTTCCTGTAAGCTTTCTCGTTTACTTTAAAGGGTAGTATGTTTTCTTTCTCACTTATAGGAGGAACTCTGACGGTATGATACATCCAAACTTACCATCCTTCAATGCTTCTGTAGGGAACGCAAATGTACCTTCCTCCATTATGAACTGCTTTGCTTCAATTGAATCAAGTCTTCTCACGGAATCCCTGACGTTCTAATGTCATTGCAAAAGAGTGATGTCCAGTCCATCGGAAACCTTGAGGATGTATGTAAGAACATTGTCAATTATCCATTGGACATGCTTGTTAAAATACATATGACCTAGTCAGGAGAATCACGTGCCTTGTATTACAGAAAGTACACATTTTTGCTTAATACATTAACGTCCAGTATCATTTCTAACGTGCATCTAATATATATTGTATAGAGAGATGTACTAGTAGATACAATATATATGGGGTAGAGACTATTATTCCGCGGAGCACCCAGCAAAAAATGGTTTTCCACTCTTTTCCGTAAGATTTAGAGTGCCCTGTTAAAGACAGGTTTTCGAAAATATATAGACATTCTACATCTTAAATTCAGCGATGAGATTTGCTACCTACCTTGAATGTCTTAATTTTTTGTTAGAACGGAAATGACCGCTTGCATGTTTATTGCATGCAGCTACCCCTCAAGTGGAATATTCCGTGATGGTGTAGTTATAATAATAAACTTTATTGTATAAAATATTATGACAAAAATAAGAATTAAAATAATTTAGTATTACATGAAAAACGTAATAAAATAACGTACCTAATAGACATCGCTGTCCCAAATACACATAGTATACAAACAACCGTCGCAGAAAAAATACGTAAATATACAGAACTAGCAGGAGAAATAAAAAATATTTGGCATTCTAGGTCCGTTTATATAATACCTTTAGTCATGTCAGCTACAGAGGTAACTCCGAAATCTTTAATAAATAGTTTACAAAAATTAGATTTGCCGGTTAATTTGTCCATTAAAATTCAAAAATCTATTATAATAAACACTTGTAATATTGTAAAAAAGTTTTTGAACACAGATTTTTCAGGCACAATGCTGGTATTTTGATCCCGCGTTCTGAGCCTAATCCTTTGATATCCTGTATATCTGGATAGGTGAATTTTTCCCGGCATTAGACCGTTAAGTTTTTGTGTGATCATGACTGATCATATGGAGACTTATCTGGTTGTATAATGCTGAGAAGTGTGGATGGCAATTCTGCCGCCGCGTAAAATAAGATAAAAACACGTTTTATACCTACCATAGGTATTTCGAAACAGTTTTGTACAATGAGCGAGTTTATCGCAGAGACGCGATATTTATAACCCAAATAGTAGTATAAGCATTAGTAGACTTTTGTTGCTTTATTTTATTTCATAACATTATGAATGAAGCTATATGTAAGTACATAAGTTGTCACCCCCAATATCATTAAGACCCTCTTACAACCCGCTGTGTTGTCATATACCTAATTATACTTATTGTTATCCTCTAGTTAGAATGTGTATGTAATGTAATGTAATTTAATGCAGATTCAGTATTAGCAGCACACAAAATACATAGCCGATAAGTTTGTTTTTTACAATCTCTACTCTTTCTCAATAAGCGAAATACTCGTATGTACATAAATGACTAACGTGTAGTTAGTATTGTGGAATTCTCAAGAAATAATTTTTCGAGAAATTTACTGAGAAATTTCTCGGTAAATTTCTCGAAGTAGAGAATTTTCGGAGAATTTTTTTTATTTTTTATTTAACAGTATAATAATAATAAATACTTTATTCAATCAATAAAAATGTACGAATGTGCTGATAACTGATGAAATTTTTTGATGTTTTGACACCCCACATGCCCATATTTAAATAAAAAAAAAACTGCAGGTACGTACATGGAAAAAAGTGTTAATAACCTCTGATTTGAGCCTTAATCAGCCCTACATATTTTTGGATCAATCAGGTTGGTTGCGAAGTGTACTGGGCGAAAGGTCATAATATCATTAAGAAAAATTATGGAGAGACATTTCTCTTCCAACAGAGGAGAAATTCTCGGAGAAATTTCTAGTTCTCGAGAAATTTCTTTGGAGAATTTTCCCTTCTCACATCACTACGTGTAGTGTACACCAGGGGTTCCCAGCCTTTTTGTCACTCGGGCGCAATCGTAAGTATTGAAAATAATGTCAGGCACAAATCTGATAAAAAAAGTTTTTTAACAATACAATACAATTTTTCCCCTAATTACTCATTTATTCATTCATACCATCATGGAATCTCCCAAAAGTGGAGTTACCAGTGGACTCAGTGAATGTAATGAACATACAGTTCGTCCTTCTATAGTGTTAGTAATCGTGTCAACTGTCAATTCGTGTCATTAATTTGGGATGGATGGCACACTTAATTGCTGAATTGAATAAAATGTCATGTTTTGTGAATACCTACCTGCCTTCTACAGAATAATATGCTCGCTCATAGTGTTATTTTAACAAATAAGTTTCTGCTTAAAATTTTTCACATTTAACAAACTTCAATAGTCATTTAGTTTCATCCCAAACAACTATCGGAATGCTTTGTTAAGGCTTTGTTTGTTAATTGACTCCATTTAATAAATCCTATTGACTAACTTGAAAGTTGTTACAGGATGTTACAAATACAACTGAAATTACTGAAATCTCCCTTGTTATTCCCATTTCCCCATTCTCCAATTATTACCCTCTAACACGATTCTCTTAATATTCTCTGTATTTCTACTCTGATTCTTTATTAGAAAGATATAGTTTTAGTTTGTATTTTTTAGCGTTTTCTACAATTTTTCAGTTTTCACAACTTTAACGGCTTGTGTCGTTTTCATATAATAACCAATAAAAACTCGGCAATTTTTTAAGATTCGCCGTTTTGTGGACAATCCACCGCAAGGGCCCATTCAAGAATCATAATACCTCCTGAATAAAAGGGGATTGAAGCCTGCCTTCACATCCACACTAAAATATCGTAAAACAATCACTGAATGACATTTAGCATTTAACACTGTTTCAATTCCGTTAAATATTTAATTTATTCTTTACCTCACAAGAAAAAAAGAAGTGATGAAACTTTTTTGAATAGTTTTATGTTAGATATGTGATTGATTGACTTCTGTTTCTCGCGTGAAAACAATAAATTATAATTTGGTTAAAAAAACTCATTTTTATTATATTAGCATCTATCATGCTACGCCAAAACGGAAAGTGCCATCCCTCACCGGGACGCCATGGCGACGTCGCCAGCTACGTAGCGAAATAATTCTACGATTGGCGACGTTGCCAATCCGTAGCTATGTGAGTTAGTCCCGATACATTTCGATATGAATTAATTATTTGGCTACGTGGCCGGCGATACCGCCATGGCGTCCCGGTGAAGATGGCACTAAGCTCCATGTGTCATAATTATTTGAATATATTAATATTTGTATTTTGATTTAAGATTTTGATGTAAGTAATGTTTACTAAGAGATCAAATCAATATGTTATAAAAAAAATATTATTCATTATTCTAAAGAGACGCCTTACGTCTTTATAGGACAATTTATTCAAAAAATGAGAAACAAAATAAATCAGGTGTTTGGTAGATAGAGTTTCTGACTTTCAATTGTGGGAATAGGGGTTTGATTCTACTCACTTTTTACATAGGTACTACATTTTCACTACAAAGCATATTGGTGAGGGCGTTTGAGGCGTATTTTGTTTTAACAGAAACTCAGATTCATTTTGTTAAAAAATGTTCAATAATAACTCAAAAGAAATCTCTCTTGAACTAATAGACTTTATATAAAACAAATGTATGTTTTGTTTTAATTCTTTTTGGAATTCTACTGCTTACTTGTTAATTTATGAATGTTTCACTAAAACGGTGACTTATAGGTACAAATAACAAGATCTTATACTTAAATTCTTTGTTAAGTATTTTTCCTAATGCAGTGATATCGTAAAACACTATTATTTAAGTCGCTAGTGAGAGAACATAATATAAATTAGCACTTAGTGTTATAAATTAAGTTATTATCAAAATACAACCATAAAAATAATATATATAAATTAGGCAGTATAACAGTCTCATATACTATTCGTTTGTAAGAACATTGTACATAAATCAGACAAATGATGATAAAAAAAAAAAACATTTAAATAATCTTTAATATAGCCTGAGAATTCAAAGGAAAAATTGGTACAGCGACCAATAAAATTTTGCGTTCAATTTAATTTCAAATGTATTTATTTGAAACTAGCGTTAGTTCAAGAAGATATTATGTCAATATCTACCTCGAGTCCCTGTAGATCTCTATTATGTCAATCTCTACCTCGAGTCCCTGTCCCTCGAGTCCCTGTAGTCCCTGTAGTCCTTGTAGATGCATTTATAAAAGTATGTTAGTGTTGATTCACTATATTATTTTAATGGTCCTTGTATTAGAAGTGCAAATTTTTACAATAATCACCATTGTTTGTTTATATTATATGTTTTTATTATGTTTATATTGGTACATAATATGTTTTGTGTTGCGAATTTGAAGGACATCCACTTTTTCATTGCAAAGGTATTTTTATTGTTTTGACAGGTATATAGGTTCACCGATGAGTGATTCATATTATTATTAATTTTAGAACATAGCCTCTTAGAATATTTTGTATTGCGTTACCAATTTATTATGTCAATATATCATGCTTGAAAATTTACATCAATTTACCCAGTCCTGTATGTAAATACCACCACGACATCTTTTACAAATAATTAATAATATAGTTGCATGTTACATAAATGAAAATTGTCTAATCTATATCAAAAAAGAAATTAAAGCATACAGTACGCCGTACCATTTTGTTCAATTAGAGTTGTTAAATTCATTTAACGTTTAGTACTCCTGGCGCCACAGTGCGAAAAAAAGTAACTAAATTTCAACGATCGGGCTAACCGCGATCAGACAGAATGATAAACGTCATTGTTTTAATGCCGGCGTTCGACTGATCGCCTAGCTATTTCATTAACTGGCTAATTCAACTATGGAATGACGACATTTAAAAAAGTATCTAGTGGTGACGCAAAGCAAGAGATTTCATTAATTCAAACTCTTGGTTTTAAAATAAATTCAATTTTCTCTAACGTAGCACATTTCACACTAGCCACATAGAAGAACATCCCGTCGACAAATTCCTACTATTAAAAAACAGACGGTCCAATGGAAATGCGTCCAACCTTCATTTATTACTCTAGAAGGAGTCATGTAGCAATGTGAAATGAAATGAAATGAAATGAAATGAAATGAAATTCTTTTATTTCCCCTCTTACAATAGGTACATTTGACAATTTTCACAATATATTTTAAATTATTATGGACAACACATACCACTCTTTCTTCTTATCAAACTCATCATGGGCTCCCTATAGGGATCTCAGATGAGCGAGCCAGGGGCAGCTCTCACAGGGACCAATAAATGGATAAATTAGGTATGTTGGTATTTGTATAAAATATGTCTTATAGTTATGTGAATGTGGGCATTTTATATAATATTATAGGTATTCTAATTTACCGAATATGGTTGGTACATTTGATGCAATGCACAGAGAGAAAATAAATTACCAATATCATTTAATACTTCCGTTTAGTTTGTGGCAAAGAATAGGTTTCCCACTTTTTTCTGTAAGTTTTCGAGTGTCCTGTAAAAGACAGGTATTTGTAAAATATCGCATCTAAGACTTTCAACATCTTCAAAACGATGAGGTTGCCATCTATTTTGAATGTCTTTAACTATTGTTTGCGTGGAGAAGACTACTTGTATGTTTTACGTGAAGCTGATCCGCTGGCTACCCAACTTGTTCTATCCTCTCTGACACACCGTGCATACTTCCTTGGCTTCTTCTACATTCATACAATATCTCTTACACGCACGCCGTCTTCTTTTACTCAACACGCGGAAACCATGGAGAATTTGATCCACATGATCAAGCCACGTAGCTCTCAGACGCCCGCGCTTTCTCATATCCCCTCTTTTAGTTAAATACATCCTCTTAGTCGTCCTTTTATTATAAATTCGTTTCATTTGTGAATTGTTTTTACTAAAATAAGTTTTAAGGTCACAAGAAAACATTAAAGCATAGAATTTTATAGAGGTTTATTATAATTCAACTTTATGGTATAAAAAGTTATTTTATACCATTTTATATTTTATACCATACCACTTTATGGTATAAGAACGAGTTATTTCATTATTTACACTGAGAGGACAATGTTGAAAACAAAGTTTAACTCTTTGTTGTTAGTTAGAGATGTGTATAGTGAATTCATTTCAAATCTTTCGATTATTTTGAGCGATTTGATCATTTTCAGATGAATGCAGAGGAAGCTAAGAAAGTATGTAGGGATAGATTTATATGGCGTTCCGTTCTCTCTCCTTACCCCACCTGGGCTTTGGCGTGAGGGTATAATATAAAAATAATAATATAATTTATTTCATACAATTAAGTTGTAGGATAGAGTAAATATTGAGGACTCCCTCCCATTCTGGAATATCTCAAAAGTCGGGAACTTCTGAACTATTTATTATATAATAGCATATAATTTTATAAGGATGACATACATATTATTTCCTTCCGGACTATTTCTCTAATGAATTTGACCTCTCAACTATACCTAACACTGAATTCACAGCCTTAACCCATATTTTGCCAATTAGTAGTTGTAATGAGTAAAGGGGGGGGGGGTTAAAGGGAGAATCAAGACGAAGGACTTCTCTACGTATCTATATCATCACGATATATTCCGTAATAGGTGTAACCAGTTAAAACAGTTATAAAATAATGATCTTATTTAAAACTATATTCTTTTATGTAAATGTTGTCATAACTTGAATGCAATTTTTCAGTATAAACATTGTAAAACAATATTTGAAATAATTATAAATATAAAATAATCAAATAAACTGTTTTGTATTAAACAAGAAAAAAATGTTGAATATCATGAGAAAGAGTGCCTCAATCGACGTAAAATTTTTCTCAAAATGTGTACAAACGTAGATGCATATTTCTTTTTTTATTTATTTTATTTATTTATTCTTTTTGCACATCATCATTACATAACAGTGTAAACAAAATAATATAAAACTTTAAAAACTGGGACGCTGTGCAGTGGCGAGATTATCACTATAAAGTGATTTCTTCCATCTAACCACGACACATTGACATGAAACTAGTAAAAAACAAATTTACTTACAAAAAAAACATACAAAATATCAAAACACAATAAAAGAAAAAAAACAAAATTTAAAATAATATATTTAATATATTTGACACACACCCAACATGTGGTAGGGATTATGGATCAGAGGAGGGGGGGGGGCTAGGGAACGGATACTGTTTTTGACTTTCTGGTACGGATTTCTGCCCTGTGCTCCCCAGAGAAGTGTCTAAAGGTAAAACATTGAAGACGAACAGCTTTAATAAAGTATTGATATGATCGTAATAGATATTTAGTATGATTAAATGTTATTATATACTTGTTGACGTAAAATGTTAATGAACCTGTAATTATATCAAATTGTTCATATAATTGTATGATAATTATTGCAGATGATTGTTTTCAATAGATATTAGAGACCTACTTGGAAGTAATAGAGAGATAGATACGATTCAAAGGTTGAATTTATTCAACTGAAAATAATCAAAGAAAACAATTTGCAACCATTATAACATCAAACACTTTACAACCATTTAAATACAAAATGTATATACAGCCTTCGTTAACTAGACATGTCTGCAGTTAACTAAGCTTGGCTAAATTAAAACCTTCCTTACAAATCATTTTTCTATGTTGAACATACACATTCGTTTATTTTATTATCAGTATTTTGAGAAGATAATATGTCATAAAATCTACTTAACTGAAAATGACATTAAATAAGAAAAAAATAGGTTTTACACTGTGAAGCTATGAAGGTTTGATTTAAATGCAAATGCTCTCCTTTCATGCCTAATCGCGTTTCCTGTTTTCCAACTGAAGAAGTATATGAACTGTAGCATATACGTAGAACTAAAGAGACAGCTGAAAATAGGGAAGAATGGAGAAGAAAATTCAAATTCGTTGCAGACCAATCCAACGGACTGTAACTCAGTATATAATATATATTTTCTAGCAACAATATGTTGGTCAAAAACATTGATTTTTGCTTGTTCATATCAAAGTAATATTTTCATTCTTTATATTTTTATTTATAAGAGTAATATGTCAATACATGTTTATTCCGAAAAAAAAGTGAAACTTTTTTTGTAATAAAAGTTATTGATATTCCAATGTTTTTACAAGTCCTATACAAACATTTCTTTAGACGTTTTTATTTTATTTTTAAAAGTGATTTGTATTTCTTTTATTGATTGGAATAACAATTCTATGTTTCGTTTGTGTACATATATTATAAACTTACTAAGTATTGTTATGTTCAGAACATTGGCAATACATCAGTGGCGTGTCTTCTATTTATGCAAAAAGCGCTGCTATATACTGCCTCAGAATAGACTCAAGTCTAGCAAGGCAGTAAATTCCATCTGTTATAATTATTTTTAGAATATGTATATTAAGATCTAATATAAAGTTATGGTCAATTAATAGATTTTTGTAGTCGTTAAGTTTTTTATATTTTTTGAAATAAATTAAATATTATTATGAATGACATCCTTATGGGCTTAAAATATTACAATTTGTGAAAATATATGTGTACAATTTTAAATAGGGTAATGAATTATTCATATTTTTGTCTTTTGTATGTTGTTCGTACTCACATGTACCTACCTATTATTTGAAGTGTATCATTGGCTTCGAATAAAATAAAATAAAAATCAATGTATTAAATAAAATGTCTGTGCAAGAAAAACTGGCTATTGTCTGAAATACGTAAACAAAAATTAACATATCTTTACAAATATCATGCTTTTGAGTCGTTTGAATGAATAAATAAATAGATCTCTAAAGAGAGAGTAGAGGGTAAATTTTGTAAAAAAAAATTTTTTATTCTTATACAAAATTATGGAGGTACTAAAAATTACATCACAAAATCATGATGTTGAATGATTTGATTTGATGCCGTATTACGATCCTTCGACCGCCTCAAGGGCGCTGGTAAAATGACAGTTTTTATTCTGCTTCTAAAACCGGTGATGCTGCTATGGCATCGTAAATCTGCAGATAGCCTTATTTACGTCACAGGACCTGCAACGCTGAAAGCCTTGTCAAGCCCCTAACCAAACTGCATGATCATTACACGCAGGTAATCTACTGGTTACCCTACATGTGGTTAATGCCATGATAGTTTAATTTTATTACCAGGTTAGTTGGAAGACATCGCATTCTAGCGATAAATTCGCCCTCTGTATATTGAATTGTATAACTGATATTTTTATGATACTTTGTATTGATTTGAAATAATGTAACCAATGTACAGTGAAGAATAAAATAAAAAATAAGATAGATAAATGAATTTGTAAAATGGTTTGCCTGATCATGCGATGGAAGCTGCAGGATTGAGAAAAATTGAGGAGGCTTAAAGGCAGACAGAGGGCTGAGCACAATGGATGGAGGTAACGCGAAACTATGTTCATGGTGTGGTTTGGTCATTGAATACATAAAGTCCACTGTCTAGTATACCCCCCTTGTAGAAAATGCCGTGATAAGATGGGCAAAAATCCTATATAATACACATTTTTTTCTTATTTTTATACCTATTCTACATGAGTTCGTTTCGAGAAAATGACGTCACGTGGTTGAGTTGAATAAATAAAATAATTTTAATCTCTAAAAAATAAAACGTTTAAATATAAATTAACTCAGAGCGAAAACAATTTTGTTTGTTAGCAAAAGTTAGGAAAATTAGCTGAAATATCTGTTTGAAACTCTCCGCAAAATCCTCAAGGCCAAACAATGAATGTAAAATTCGATCATGCGCTTTGTATTTCTGATTTCATGGGGTGGATATCAGCGCCTCTGTAGAGAATTCCACAAAGTACAGCGCGCCATGTTTTGTGTGACTCATTTTTGCACTACACTTTGACAGGTAGGGTGTCGTTTTTGTATTGCACTGTCAATGTAGCGAGCACGCTGTCAATAATACAATTATTTTCGCATTTTATGAATAAACATCGGTATAAAAACATACAAAAACGACGGAGAATTGTTTATTTTATGATATTTATTTAAAACATCGGAGTTTTCTTCAAAAATACGAGTTTCGTGTGACAAATTTCCGGCGCGGTTTTGTTGGTGTTTTGAATAGTTTTTGTATTTCCAAGCAAAGTTTTAAAAAAGCTGAAACGAGTGTCAACAAAACATTGAAGCCTTAAAGGTAATTAAGATATTTTATATTACTTAAACAGTTCATTATGTTGCTATTTTCTTTTATTTCTAAAACTTGATTTAGCTTGCTTAAAATGTTTTACAATCTAATATATTATTTGTCTTAATATAAAATAAACAAAGGACCTTTTGTTTTCTTTTTTCTTTACGACAATTACCAGTAGTTTATCAGTGAATTAAAAATAATCAAAGAACTAAAATAACTAAAGAAAGTATTATTTATTATTATGAAGCTTGAAGTTAGGTAATTATATTATCTTTTAAAGCCCAGTTGGATACTCAGAATATAAGAGGTCATTCATCATTCAATTCTATAGATATTGAAAATATTTTTTTTGAAAGATGTATTAATACATTTGTAAATCTTCTTGTATTTATATTTTGACTATAAATTATATTCATTGATGGGGTGTAACACGAACCCTGAATTTTAAATTAAATATTACGACGATAATAATATGTGTATTTTATGCAGTTATGAAGTCTTCTGGCCACCCCACTTAATACATATACATACATTTGAAAAAAAAGCTGTACTTTATACAATCTGAAAAATTATGTTAATAATGTCCAATTGAACCTTGAATTTAATAATACAAGTCATGATGACTTTGACCAACGCTATTTACAAACTCATAAATTAGAAGAAAATATTATCAACGATTAAAACGCATTGACAAATTGCAAACAACGAATTTACAAAAATACAGAAATAATCTTGTGTAGTTTGTGTGACTTTATCTGAAAGTTTGTGCGAGCTAATGTGAATGTTTGAATCTCGACTTAATCTTTTCGGAACTACGCAGAATGTGGTAGCCATACTGTATATTCCAGAACAATACCTACGCATATGGCTGTGACTATGGGTTATAAGAGAGAATATCGAAGCCTTTGGCATGTCGCCTATTAGCTGGACAAGTACACCTCGTGAAAGCATGAGTTGCGGGTTTAAATCCCGTCGAGGCACTAGCAAATAATGTAATGTTTTTTCTAAGCCCTGTATGGTCATTTCGTGTGTTAAATTTTCATATATAAATAAACTCATACTTGTTTTGTTATTTATTCATTCTTTACTGTACATTGATCATAATCCATACAATTTCATAGAGAATGAATTCAAGTAAGATACAATGTTTAATTGTAAAAATGACATCGATAAACTTAACTTAATCACTAAGAAAACTATAAGGTTTCCTTCTGTCTATCAAATATTGAAACCACACAAACAAAACACACAATATTTAGAGTTAATTAGTGTCTTCTGAATAGGTGTTGTCTTGTAAATATTTACCTTCTAAACTATGATCAATATTATTAACACATCTCATGTCCTTGTTTAGTACAACAAAAATATTGACATGATCAACACGACGCAGTCTGCCTGTCGTGAAATGATTCACACGAAAAATATTCTGAAAGATCAAATTAGGTAATAAGATACCAAAACATTTTCAGCTGTTTTTCTAAGAGCGTGCCTAGAAGTTCTTATTAAACTAGAAGATAAAAAGAAGAACCTAATGGGTTCTGAAAAGAGATCTGTTAAAATTGTGACTATTATTTCTATTACAAAAATTGAATGTCTAATAAATGAATAAATGAGAGAAAACTTAAACAGAAATATATGGAAAGGGCTTCTTTTAGCAGCGAAAAGATGCTGGAGAAGTAGAAAAAAGTAATCGGGTTCATGTCTCGTCCAGGGAGCTACCAAATAAAGTGACAACCCCCTATTCTATATTGATTCGAACTAAAATAAGAACGTTCCAAAATTTTATAATCAAGTTCACTTGAACTAACATTCGTATTCCATATATTACAAGTTGTATATAATTCTAATTATGAACAATAATATATAATTCTCATTACTAAAATTGGAACGTTCCTATTTTAGTAAATGCACACTAAAAATGAAATTGAATCGGACGTATTGTCTTTTCTAAACCTAAGTAATAGTTTCATGTGTTAAATTTACATATGAAGCCAAAATAATTATAAAAACAAAACTCGCAAAAATAAAATAATTTTTAAGGAGATTTACCAAAAACTTACATTATATGTAGGTAATTTATCAATTATACGGTTTTATGTATGTTTATTAGACAGATATTATGCCGCTCATTGCCACGCCGTGTCACCGCGGAAGTAATCTCATTAAACAATGTGATTTGCTTCACGCCTTGGACCATCGTTGTATTAATCATAATAATGTAACATAATATTAACTATTATGTAACTACGGAAGTAATCATGTAATAATATACTGTATAATAATGTTACATATGGGAGGTACAGTACTGTATGTAGATGTAGGTAATCTACATAATGCTCCTGTGTTTAAATCGTTAATAATCTGTGTTATACTGCCGAGTTTCATTATAACGAAATTAAAAGATTATGAAATGTATTATTTTGATTCAGATTATTCGTTATAACGACTAATAAAATGAATAAGCATATCGCATACAACACGAAGGGAGATAATTTAAATGACGCACAATCGCTACTGTTCGCACTTATGATTGTAATTGCTAATGAATGAAGGCCTATTACTTTTAGGTACAACTACTATACCATTACGGCGTGTCGGCCGATTACAGCCAGCGGACCAGCCACATGCAAGAAACATGCAACCTGTTCTAGTTTTATTTTGCCCACGCTTCGGTGTCTTTTGTCATGCACAGAAACTTTGTATATAAAGAAGAAGAAGAATCGATTTTACACAAAAACTCATATATATTTTATCAAATCTATTATCAGATGCCGATCTTATCGCCGAGGCTATTTCTTCTACCTGATCCATTTTCATGAAAAGATAGAGATTCGTTATTTTGAAATCTTTGTTATATCAATATTCGTAAAGTAGAGCTTTAACTGCAATCTGTGTTAGCGAGTACATTTTAATCTGTTCTAAGTTTTATATTGTAGGAGCAATAATAATATATTATGTTTGTCGTAGTTGTGTTGGCGTCCTCATGATGTCAACTGTTTAGAGGGGTCCTGCAAGGACGAAGCGTCACACTGTCTGTCTCCGATACGAATTACCTAGGACAGGGATCGACAAATCGCGAACACTAACAACAGGCGACTCTTTGGCCTTGTGAATGCACACAATCATCTAAAGTTGAATTAAATCGAAAAATTTTCGCACAGTGTACGTCAAATAAAAAAACTTCCTCATTTTATTTGTCTGATTTCGAGACCATATCTTGTAAAAGACAGTGGTTCGTAACATATGTATCACTGTAAGACATTATAATCTATATTTGCTGCGGAAATGCGATCGACCGCTGAGGAAATGGTTAGGAAAACGTTGCATGATTAAGTAAGGAATGAGAATATTAGAAAAATGAGCGGATGCAAGAGTGTTGTGAATAGAATGCGCATAAAATAATATATTACGATGGTTTGGACATGTGGATATAATGGATGAGGAAGGATGACAAAGAGAATATAATTAATTGTCTGAAAGAAGGAGTGTGCGGTTATCTGACAACCACGTCAGAAAACACTTAAAAATTTTAGAAAATGATTGAATAAAATTAGTCTATTTTGACTAACAACAAGTTTACTGACCACTATGAACCTATGTACAATACCTACTTGTAGCTAATTGTGTATTACTTATTTATACTGTCGTTACTCAATATACCCTTGCTGCTTGTATCTATGTATCATAGGAGTACCCGTTATTTATACCTATTCTATATCGTGCATGTGTATTTGGTTGGAATTATAATGCTGCGATGCATGCATGCTGATTACAGAGTAAGCAAATATAAGGACAAAACTAAAATAGTAATAATATGTACCTACACCAAGTTAAACTGTGCAGAAACACCAAGGTTTTAAGTCATTATTTATTAAGGATTCTCACCTCGCTCTGTGGACTCATCTCCTGAAAAGAATAGGTCACCAAATCCTCTCTACAAGCTTTGGAAAGTCCTGTAAAAGACAAATATTAGTCAAAAATTACGAATAAGATATATTTTTAACATCTTCGTATCAGCAGTGATAAAGTATGCCATCTATTCCAAATGTCTTATTTTTTTATTGGTTCAGAGAGGATAAGTTTTGTATCATCAATGTTGTCGACTGACGGTATTTGGTGGAAGTTCATGTCAAATGATTGAAAATAAAACCCTTTTATTTAATACGTCCACGGTGACTTTGTTGATTGTAAGCCGGCTTTCAAAACCTTCCGCTCTCATCATCAGGCTAACGTGATGTGAAGAAATTATATTCATATACAATTTTGTTATGGAGAAAAATGCTAGGGATAATGTAAAATTGAATATGAACAATGGATAAATTAATATTAAATACAGTGGGCGTATTTAATGAAAATATCTCCAGCATTTGCATTTGTGTGATATTGGGAAAACCACAAAAAACCCATATCAGAGAGATGAGAAATATTTTTTTAATGAATTTGCCATTCTCTATAAGAACTAGATGATAGGTTTTAAAAATTGTAGATAAGCCAATTAAGACATAATTGTACTCGATATAATGAGACAAATAATCTAAAAAGTGAGTTAACACCATGTTAAATTCAAAATCAAGAAAGAAATGTTATTGAATCGTATAATAATCAATGAGCAATTTAGGGAGGATCTTAAAAACCATCTCGCGACCAATAAAGTTACTGTGAAAGTATTAAAAAACTAAAGACATGTTGTGTTCGTATTATTTAAAACAATTAGTCCACTGGCTACCCCATTTCTGGGAAATGGTTTAATGGCATAATGTTGTTATAGATAGAAGTAGATTAAACAGTTCTGCACTCGTTTGCGAATGAATTATGTTGATAAAAGAAAAGAATTCAGCATAGTAGATTTTCAGCAGATAATATTAATAGTGTACATACATTTTTTCGTTATTTTTTTCTTATCTCAGTTCACGAGACGTCGAATATCTATTATTATTGCTTACCTGTATTCTTAATAAATCAATATTTGATAAAATAATTGTCTTTCTCTCTGTATCTTGTTATTAATGTCACAAATGTGTTTTCTTGTATCTCTTTGTCTATCTTATTTTCTTCGGGAAAGTTAATATAATGAAGTCCATAAGTTACATAACCCAGTTAAGTTCTTTCTAGGAGCTTTCTGACTCAATTTCTTACCTTTATCTAGAAATAAGTAATATGACCTGAAAATATGTGAATAAGTCACACACGTCCAAACCGTTGACAAAACTTTACGAAAGTTTCTAACTTTGTTAAGTATGGTACCAAAAAAGTTTATCCATTTTTATGTGCTGAATATCAGAAAGATATAAATATTATGTTTACCTATATTTAATTCGATTTTTGTCTTCGTAGAAGTTTTTTTTCTTAAATGTACTACCATTTTATTTATTGTTTACTTTATTCATTAGGTACTGTACATTGCCTGTAATATCAATCATTACAAAGCATCATAAAATTATAATATTTATTTATAGTATTGGTACGTATGTAGTAGAATTCTATAATTGGATAAATTGAAGCAAGTATTTCGTTCTACTATAGATTAAACAATGCAAGAGAGATGTCCTTCAATTTTTTAGATCATTATCAATACTAAGAAGTCGAAGGACTTCTCTCTCGTGTTGTTAGTTCTATAGTAGAACGAAATGCTTGTTTAAATTTCTCCAATAAAATTATCAGTTACACGAGTTCGTCGGTAGCCTGAAGGTAGATTCTTGGCTTCATGAACAAGGGGTTCGCGGTTCAATCCCTGATGCCAGCAAATCCCCTTTGACGACACAAGCTTTAAGCTTTCTGTGAAAGGTGTATGAGGTTGTGTTTTGTTTTATAACAAAATCCACATATATCTTAAAAAAAATTGTAATTCACAAAGGGCGAGTTTATCACTGAATCCAAACCATTAATATCTGCCGACCTGAAACACTTCCATCTGTTGTTATTTTGTCACGTACCAAAAATAATTGAATGTGTACCTATGAAGAATAATACAAAATACTTCATTCATATGCAATGAGCGATTTTATCGCACAAAGGATTTTTTTTCAATGTCTACAACTCCTTGTACAATGGATAATACAATATGTGATTTATATCACCAATTATATCTTCCAACAAACTCGAAGGGTCGTTCTGTGTAGGGGAGGTTAGTTTCCCTCTTTTATCTTAACGTTACCCAAAGGAAATTTATGCTATACTATACCCTCACGCCGTGTCGCAAGTGGGGTAGGTAGAGAGAACGGAACTCCACATGGATCTATCCTTACATACTTCTTTCGCTTCTTCTACATTCATACAATTTCTCATGCACGCACGTCAATTCCTCTTACTCAACACACGGCTGTCTTTTAGAATTTGATACACGTGATCAAGCCATTCCCTTACATTCCTTCTTTCAGACAAGTCTAACATCTTTGTCATTCATTCGTTCAACATGTCCAAACCATAGTAACTTATTAACGCGCATTCTGTCTACAACACTCTTCTTGCATCCACTAATTCTTCTAATTATAGAGTATAACTTATAGAGTAAATGTAGGTATATAATGGATTTTGAGAAAAAAATTGTATCAATCTGTAAGTATTGTCTTCTATATATAAAATAATAAAATGTATGATAATATTCTTACACAAGGGCGGCGTATCTAGGAGGGGAGGTAGCCCCTCCATCTAGATATCAAATGCAATATACCCTGGATAAAATTGGGTATTTTATTAAATATTTTTGCGCTTCATCAATTTTAAATCGGGAATACCTAAGGCTGAAATAGATTATGATTACCTGCAAACATATCTTCATGTTGAGAATTTGTCTGATAGACGAACTATAAATGACTTAATTTTGTTATTTAGATTTGTAAATGGTTGTTTTGACAGCCCTGATTTAGTACAACTAATAAAGTATAGGGTGCCTGGGCGTTGTACTCGAGGTAGAGAACTATTTTATTGTGACAATCACACTACAAATTATATTAAAAATACAGTAATACCTCGTTTGCATCGCTTAGGAAACCAATATCTGAATGCATTGGATATTTTTAGCATGAGTATTTCAGTCTTTAAGAAACATCTCAAAGAATTGTTTAACCCTCAGTGTCCTTCAGACTGATACCATTTGTGCGGATGCAATGGAGTGCGTGATTGCTTGTTTAGACGTATGATAAAGAGAAAATGAAAGGCAGACATGAATTATATTGAGAGTGATGTTCTGGATGGCATATTTTTGTGTTGTTTGTTTTGATTTTGTATGATTGTGGAGATAGTGGCTCATTAGGTGTTATGTATATTATTGTTTGGTTTTTTTATTCTTTCTATTTGTTTTTTATATGAAATTTTATTGAGTAACTGATTTATTTTATTAAGTCTATTTGTTGAATTTTGTTTATGTGTATGTGTGTGTGTATGTATGTGTGTGTATGCGTATATATGTATATGTATGTATGTGTATGTATATATGTGTGTGTATATGTGTGTGGGTCTGTGTATGTATATTCATTTTCGATAGGAATTAATTATTGCTTCACAGGTGCCTACTTTTTTTTTTGAAGTGTTTTTTATTTATTATATCACAAATTTATTTCATTACATGTGTGTCGAATTGAAATATCATTGCTGTCTATTTGTTTTATTTTGTTTTTTTCTTTTCAAAAAGATTTTATAGTTTGATAAATTGAACTACAAGAATTTGAAATTATATACAGCGAAGTTTGGAATTGATTCCGCTCGGAGTGTCGCTAATGTAGGGTTGCATTGTAGTGCCTGTGTGTCGGTGGCGATACCTATTATATAGGATTAGTGTTAAGTATAGCTTTGTCTTTATATAGATTGATAATATTATATAGACTTGTTTGGCGACTCTGTGTGGATTATTGTTACCAATGTGCATGTACTTGCTTATATTGTATATAATTATTATGTAGGTACCTACCTGATGATTTTGCTTCTTCGTATTGTTTGCTATATTTATATTTGTTTTATGTACCCTTTACAGATTTTTATTCATTCTTACCTTTTGGTAATGCATATTTTTGTTATAAATGTTTCCTCTTGTTTGTTGGAAGGTACCTGCGTGTGTGCATAGTATTGTATATCAATGATAGATACATGTAATTATATTTTTATTAGTATATTTTTTAGTATATCAATGATAGATACATGTAATTATATTTTTATTGTTATAGGGTTAAGCGGATTGTTATGATTGTGTATAAATTGCAGTATAATGCTTATGTCTTAATGTTTATATAATGAAATTTGTTTTTATCTTTTGTGGTCGATATTATTATTATTATTATTATTTGGATGATTTGTAAAGCGCCGTTTTGTGAAAAAAAAAATCCACCTCAAGGGCGCTCTTTACTAACTAAGGTTGTGCTTGGATTATTCCGTGAGATTTCTTGAATAGATAAGTCTTCAGTTGGTTCTTGAAACGAGATATGTCCTGCGTTTCTCTGATCATTTGTGGAAGCCTGTTCCAGACTACAGGTGCCGATATTGCAAAAGCACGCTCCACGTACACTGGTTTCGATACAGTACTGGTCACCTCCAATTTAGTTGTAATATCTTGACAAGACCTAAGTGTTGTCTGTCTATGACTTAACGCCTGTCTACCACAGAGTTCCATGATATATTCTGGGGCCATAGCATGAAGTGCCTTAAATACTGTCAAACACACTTTAAATTCAACTCTCTCCGGACATCTGAGCCAGTGAAGAGATTGAAGGGTGGCAGATATGTGTGCAGAGCGATTTAGTTGGTAAATGAAACGTGCAGCCGCGTTAAAAACGGACTGAATCCTCTGGAGTTGATATTGCGGAAGATTTGCGAGGATGCCATTGCAGTAATCCAATCGTGATACGACGAATGAGTTAATTATGGTTTTAGCTCCGTCGGTTGATATATTTTTCCTTATGTTCTTGAGCTGCCTTAAAGTATAGAAACCACTACTAACAGTGGATGATATGTGTTTCTCCATCGTAAGGGCGTTATCAAGATGCGCTCCGAGGAACTTAACGTGGTTAGATGGGACTATGTCCTCGTTTTGTACACGAATAGGGTCAGCGTTTATGAGATGTTGTCTTCGTGGAGACGCTATCCAGAGAAATTCAGTTTTGGTGGGGTTGATTTTAAGCATATTGTTAGACATCCAGGATGAAATGTCCGTTATGCACGAAACGACTTCTTGCTCAAGAGCAGATTTGGATTCCGGGGTGCATGATTTAAAGAAAATGCGATCGTCTGCATAACAATATGTTGTAAAGCCTAAGTTTTGAATAACATACTCTAATTGATTGGTGTATAAGTTGAACAAGATTGGTCCAAGAACAGAACCCTGTGGAACTCCATATAACGTTGAGTGTTTTCTGGATGTTGTGTTATTAAATTTGACTTCATATTCTCGGTTGGATAGGTATGAAGACATCCACGTTAAAACCTTGTCCCTAATGCCGAACTCATTCTCTAGCTTTGAGAGAAGTATACTATGATCAACCGTGTCAAAAGCTGCACTCATATCGAGGAAAGACACTAGTGTTAGTTCGGCATTTCCCATGCGAGATATTAGGTCCGATACAGTTCTCATGAGTATCGTTTCAGTGGAGTGAAATTGCCGATAGCCAGATTGATTTTTTGCAAAAAGGTTCGTCACATTAAGGAACTTTGTCAATTGATCACACACGATTCGTTCTAGCAGTTTTGACAGGGAGCACAGGTTTGTTATTGGACGGTAGTTGCCGGGACAATTAGAGTCTAGGTTGTGTTTTTTTAATATTGGTTTGACTATTGACTTTTTAAAGTTACAAGGAAATATGCCATTAGATAGTGAAAGGTTTGTACCTTGAGTGTATAACTGTAATGTAATAATGATATATGTTCAAGTATACTTTGTAATACAATGTAAAAAGGCTTAAACGCCGTTTAATGTATTAAATAAATAAATAAATAAATAAACAATACCAAAATGATATAGTTGGCAACTAATAAAAGTTTGGGGAAGTGTTTTTAAATGCCAAAAAACGCTTCACGCTTTAAGGCATTCGTGGATGTGTGGGTCTCAAGATGGGATCTGCTACGTCGGCCGGGTCGCCCGCCCACTGACGTGGTAGGATCGGAGATGCCAACACTGGCATAGTGGTATTAGACTACAGAGAGTTCAAATATTAATAAATTGTCACCTAAACGGATAAATAGGAGTCCTTGGACTCCTGAAATATCCGAGAAATAAAGCTATTTCAACAAACTAATAAAAGGTCCTGGAATTTAATAAAAGTTCAAGCTTTTTCAAATCTCCATAGCAAATCAAGAAAATGGGTGGTTGAAATGAATACGTACTAAAATTTAAAATATTAACAGATTTTAAAAAGTTGGTATTTTCTTAAATTTTTGTCCCAAATTGAGACAACTGAGAGTTTTAAAAAGGCCTGCCAATTTATTTGAAATAAAAAATTGTTTTATTTCTAATAATTAAACACAAACTTCCGTCGAATATCGTCATTCAACAAAATTGACTGTAATAATATTAGGTCTACCAATTTTATAACAATATTTATCATAAAAATATTTATCTGCATTGAGAAGTCGAGAAATGCATTTGTAATGGGAGCGACCAAATTTTTCTTTTCTGCTGCCTTCTCCCCCGTATGGTTAAAATTGTGGCTACGCCATTGCTCTTATGACGCAATAAATGTGTCTATTTCAATTCACATAAGACTAAAAAGTTTGCTCGTAAAATAACTTAGAGATAGAGATTTTATGTAAAAAATTACATACATATTTGTGATAGTAAAAATATAATCTATAGGTAAACGTAGTTTTGTAGGTTTATATTATTGGTGTGCCCGTAGTTTTATTTTTCATACCAAAGTTTATAGAATATATTAAATAGATACATTTTATTATCAACCTTTTTAATCCTTAAATACACTTTGCAAAAGTGTATAGACGTTATCTCGAAAAGTATTTTAATAATGTAAATAGTTCACCATTTCACAAGTACCTACTACTTAATCCGTAATATTAATTAAACGCGTTTGATCCGAAATTATTTAAGTTTGTTGAATCAATCAGGAAATTTAATTTATATGTAAAACGTATGCAAAAATTATTTGTATTTTCTGTTATACAGGAGAGAACCGTCTGGGACGTATTTTAAAAGAACACTTATCTTATAAAGCTTAATTTATCCAGCGACGGTTCTTGGTGTAGGTCCATCATAATATTTTTTTATGAATGTAGGTATAAGTATGCCGCCTTTTACTGCAATGTTGGAATATGTATACCTTTGTCTAATATTATTATTATTTGGATGATTTGTAAAGCGCCGTTTTGTGAAAAAAATCCACACTCAAGGGCGCTCTTTGCTAACTAAGGTTGTGCTTGAATTATTCCGTGAGATTTCTTGAGTAGATAAGTTTTCAGTTGGTTCTTGAAACGAGATATGTCCTGCGTTTCTCTGATCGTTTGTGGTAATGTAATATGGTAATGTAAGTGTTGTGTTAACATGTTAATATTGTATACCACATCCCATTGTAAAACCCCATGTAAAACTTTTCTAATGTCTACAGGTTTTCCAACATACCTCTTTCACAATACTTCATTTCTATGACAATCACATCAGATCGCGTGAAGAGATAACTGACTTGTTGCATGGTTCCTTCGAATGGAGGGGCCTGTTGATTGTTCTGTGCTCCAAGGAAGAGAGGGGATGTTGAAGGGAGATTGTATTGGAAAACGTGTATTAGTCATAAATTCCGTTGTATCTGATACAAATACTTATACTCACTGTTTTTTATAAAGTATTTCTGATTTATTATTAATATGTGGATCTACCCTTTATATACCAAATGACTTAACCATATATATACGAGGATTCATTAACATTTTTGACCGCAATATTCTCCCTCTTGATGATGTATTTTAATTAATTAATTAATTAAATTGTAATTTGTGCCCTCGCTCCATCCCCTGTAAACCACCCCTCAGCACAATATTCTATAAAGACGTACCACACTAATGAACAAAAAAGCCTAAGCAGTAGTGCCTACGTATGTACTTAACTACTAATTAGATTGCAACATTTCGCAAACCATGTGTTACATTTTTAAAGTAGTAACGGAACTGGAAGTGAATCACTGATACAGTATTATATCGGTGTTTTCTTTGACAAACTTCAGATTTATTAATGACGAGTAAAAATGTTATTTTGAGTTTTATTAGTAACTTTATTATGCATAGTGACCTAGGTTTCGAACTGTAAAGTCGTATTCGAACTAAAACTTTATAAGCAAAATATAGAATAGGTTCAGTTTGAAAACGACATCAAAGGTCGAGACCTAGGTCACTATATATAATAAAGTTAATAGTAAAACTCTAAATCATATTTTTATTTGTCATTAATAAATAAGTGATGTTTGCAAAATATTCTATTTTATCTTTCAAGGCCATCCACTCGTTAACGAGTGATCAGGGGTTTGCAAAATAAATAATTCATCTTTTCGAGTCTTTCTTGTTCTTGTTTCGCAGAAAAGAATGGGTATCTCACATGTAAAACATTTAACACCTTCAATTCAACGATAAGGTATACGCCACCCATCCTGAATGCCTTAATTTTAACTTAAACGGAGTAGACATCTTCATATAGGTATACCATCAAGGCATTTACCACACATAGGGTAGCTAGCGGATCAAACTGCAAGAAAAAAATTGCATAGCATTCACTCCATGCCAATAAAAGTTAAGACATTCATGATGAGTGGCATACCTCATCGCTGAACTGAAGATGCCGAATGCCTAAGAACGTGATGTTTTACGAATACTTGCATTTTACGGGACACTCGAAAACTAACAGGAAAGAGCAGGAGGGCTATTCTTTACCGGGTAGTCCACTGAATAGTCTCTTTCTATTATTGAAATGTACATTTTTTTTTTAAAAAGATATATCTGGGTTTTGTTATAAACCCAATTACAACCTTGAACACCTTTCACAGTAAGCTACTAAAAGCTTGTGTCGTTAAAGGGGAGTTTGCCGGCGCCTGGTATCGAACCAATGACCCCCAAAGGCCGAGACTCTACCTTCAGGCTACCGACGAACTCTAATTATGCGAGCAAAAATGCTATTTAATCATTTCTCTTTGCCAAACCTAGGAAAACTGTAAAAAATGTGATCCTGGTTGCAAACTATGTCCAGTTCACACGCACACATTACGTCGTAGAGGCATTAAGTTATATTTCGTAAATTAGACTGGAATACATTATTCCACAGTGATTTGTACCACAACGTGCTGTCGTAAAATTTAATGTTTTTTTTTTGTTAACGCCATATTGTGGAGAAATAAAACAAAACACACACAAAAAGAGGAAATTGTTTGCATATTGTCGTTGGATTCATAAGACCTCCTACGTGCATTTATCGAGATTTTACAGAAGATAAAAAAAAACGAAGAATGAAGATATTATTGAAGAATGAGCGAATGCTAGAAGAGTGTTGTGTATAGAATGCGCGTTAATAAGTTACGGTGGTTTGGACATGTTGAACATATGAACGAGGTTAGAATGACAAAGAGAGTATACTTGTCAAAAAGAATGGATGCGAGGAAGCGCGGGCGTCCGAGAACCACGTGGCTTGAAAACGTGGATCAAATTCTCAAGGATAGCCGTGTGTTGAGTGAGAGGAACCGACGTGCGTGCATGAGAAATTGTATAAATCTGGAGAGAGCGAAGGAAGTGTGTAAATATTATTATTATTATTGGATAATTTATATTGCGCCGTTTTCATGATTCAAATCATCTCAAGAGCGCATTTACACTATTATTTCACATTATTTTTTATTCTTTACTTCTTTTATAATACAAATTTGGTTAAATATTATTGTCACAATTTTTTATTAGATTTGGTTTGTTTGTTTCTATTTTTACACTTTATTATTTAAACTTTAGCACAGTAAACAATTAAAACAACACAATTAAATAAACTACACTGTATTTTAGTCGTAATGAAAAAAAATATAAAATTAATTGATGTTTAACCTTTATTTTGAATTTAAAATAAAGAGCTGCTGCAAGCTTCAGGCAGCTGCAAGAGCGCCATCTACCCAAACTTATTGAATATTGATCTAATTGGCGTTTCGTTCTCTCTGCCCACCCCACTTGGAACACGGCGTGATAGTGTAGTATAGTAAATAACTTTTCTGCTGGATGACATTTTTCATGTGTCTGATTCGTTGTTTCTTAGAAATTCTATAAAATATATATAATTTTTTGGCACGTTTCGAGAAATTTTACAGAATAATTCTATAATCTCATTTGAGCTTTCACGAATTTTCCAAAAAAGAAGCACAAACGAAATTTAATTTATCTTTTAACTTTAATTTAACTTTTTCTGTGGAAACCTCAGTGCACAGATTATTTCATCGGTAAATAAATGGCTCAACGACAACAATTTGTATCAATATCTCATTTTTTGAACAAATTCCACTAACAACTTGTAAATGTTTTCGTAAGTAGATCATGTAAGCCAATCTTTATGTCAATATCAAATTAATCTATGTTTTTTTCTGTATCTTCTATTGTATTCTTTCTCTTTTGCAACGTTCGTCAGAAATAATACACTCGAAATTTCTCAACTTTTTTTTTTTATTTTAAGTAAAAAGTTATATGTCACCCCTTTAAACTTTGTTTACTACTTCTTCTATGAGTGCCATATCAGGTCCCCCCGACGTTGGCGATCACTCTGGAGAATGCTTCCCTGTCTCGTGCTGTGCGGACCAGTTCTCCCATCCGTGTTATTCCGGTCCATTGCCGTATATTCCGCAGCCAAGACATCTGCCTCCTTCCCACTCCTCGACGTCCCTCAATCTTGCCTTCTATTATCAACTGCAGAAGCCTATACTTATCGCCTCGCAGGATGTGGCCCAAATATGAGACTTTACGAACCTTAATATTTGTCAGGAGCTCTCTACTACTGCTCTCTAGTCTGTTTACTACTAAACAGACCCAAAGAGAACAACCTGTATTATTCTTCTTCTTTAAACTTTGTTTACTACTAAACAGACCCAAAGAGAACAACCTGTATTATTCTTCTTCTGTAAGTACACTGTCAGATCCTCCCGACTTTGGCGATCACTCTGGCATAGGCTTCTCGGTCCTGCGCTGGCTGGAACAAATTAAAATATTCAAATTCAAATATATTTATTATTGATAAATATACAATTTACAACAATAATCATTTACTAATAATTATACAGTAAGCAAAACAATTCATTCCCTCAAATATGAGCAGAGCTCGTGCTTTGAGGGATAGTTCCATTATTTTTTACACGTACTCTTGCTCATAACAAATATATTACCATATATTCATTAATTAACTTACAGCCATTTTTTTTTAGGTAAAGTTTAAAGTCTCTCCCAATTTTAACGGAAATTTATTAAGTTGTTAATCTATTAATCGTTAATGGTTAACTCTGATTATATGTAACAATTGGGTGAGTAAAAATATTTGTTAATTTCATAAAAGATTATTAATTGTAGAAAAACATTCAGTAAACACGTGTCGTCTCTGATGTTGTTAATAAATTCAATTAATTGATTACACACTATTTATATATTGTTTGTGTCCTTGGTCATGATGTTTGTTTTGAACCTACTGAAATGATATTGTTTGAGTGTTTTATAAATACGCAATTAGGGAAAATTCTACATTACTAAGTTACAACACTTTTCATTTTTTCTGGCATAGAAGAAATAAGAGTTTTATCAAAAATCTCTGAATAATCTCTATATCTATTGACTCATTGAAGAGAGACCCACCTCACACCCGGATATTTCAGGAATCATAGACTCCTATTTATCCGCACATTCAAACCAAAATTGACCACACAGGCGGGCCATTGGGCAGGTCTGAAGGACCGACCGGCTAAAACCGCCATCGTGGGAATCTTTTAAACCACACCCTCTTTAATGCCCCTTTTGAAAGTAGGTATATTTATTTTATTGGATATAAAGTAATAAAAAATTATATAAAAAGACACAAAACAGGTAAAAAAATATTAGAATTAATAAAAGATAGATAACATCGAGTAAATATATACAAATTGCTGAGTAACATGTATTAACACAATTAATAATGCCGACAATATTATATAGGTATTACCACGGGTCTCAAATACCAACGTACAATAAAATAAAATGTCATATTCATATAGATGGGATATCGATGACTTATGCTTATTATGAAAGAATGGGCAATCTAAAGAGTCTAATGAAGCCACTGGTAGATGAAAAATATAGGTACGAAGTGTCATACAAAATTTAATCATACTCTTTCAATTAAGCCACGAAAACTAAATATTTGCTTTTCTCATTGGTTCACAATATTAAAATGCTAATGTCAAAAATAATCAGAATAAGTAGATTATTTTGTGGTGGAAAATAATGGTTCGTGTCGCTGCTGGAAAATTAAAAGATATTTTTTTTCTATGTCAATGTCGAAAATAAAGAGATGTTTATTTATTTATTTTATTATTTTTGCACATCGTCATTTACAAAACAAAATCAACAAAGCAATTATTAACATAAAAATATATTATTTTATGAAATGGTGAGATTATCGCTATATTAGTTATTTCATTCCATGCATATTTCTTATGTGGTGTTCTCACTTTGGCGAATTTCGCCAGGCTCCAAAATATCGCCAGCCATTTGAACCGTGTGAACAAAATGACAGTTAGTCTGAAACGATAATAAACCAGTAGAAACGATATCGTCTCGAGTTGACCACCTTCCAACTTTTCGGCCGATTGAACGATTAGCGCATGCGCAGATGTGCGCGGCGTTCGTATCTATGGTAAAGTCTTTATAACCTATAAATTTTACAATGTTTCCCGCTTCGTGACAGCTGTTATCTTTGTTGTTGGTTTGTGGCGTTTGTTTCCTTAATTAAAAGGCGCCTTATAACCTCTACTATAACATTTTCGACTAAAAATAAACACTTCGCGATCTCCATCTCGACGCCATTTTGAAAACAGTGTCAAAATCAAAGCGCATCTGACAGATCGTTTCTATATTGGTGGACTGTGTGAACAGGTGTGACGATCAATGGATGTCCGGCGAATTTTGTTTTTTCGCCTGGCGATATTCGCCAAATGTGAACACCCTATTACATCTAACCAGGAGTTGATCGGGGAAGGCGAAAGAAGACAACTCCTCCAAAATCAGCCAACAATTATTAGCGAACTGGATTCGCGACATCAGGCCCCCCTAGTCTGTTGATCACCATCCGGAGGGAATGACCAAAAAAAGAAGTAAGACTCTTATTATTATTTTCTACAGTTTTTCACAAAAAAAAACATTTAAAATTATCAATTCGGCGATGAGGCATTCCTCCCACCCTGAATGTCGTCTTTTGTGCACAAAGACAACCTGTTTCTTTATTACGTACAATTAATCTAATTGTAACCCATTTCTGAAGTTTTCCGTGATGGAACATATCGATATCCCGTGGAGCACCCGGTAAAGAATATTGGTCTCCCACTCTTCTCCATAAGTTTTCGAGTGTCCTGTAAAAGGCAGGTGTTCGAAAAAATAAGACATTTTATATTACAAATTCGGCGATGAGGTTTGCCACCCATCCTGAATGTCTTAATTTTATATTGGCACGGAGAAGACAGCTTGCATGTTTTATATGCAGCTGGTCTGCTGGCTACCCCACTTGTGGGATATGCCGTGATGGTATAGTAGTAGTAGTAGTAACATATCGATAGAAGATTAATATTTTCAATTTAGAAATGAGGGGTGCAATTAAACCTGAATGAATTAATAAATAAAATAAATCAGAACAAAATGGTTTTTGATCGTTAGTTTTTAAGGAAGGTTTATCAGTGGATTCCCCGATAAAGAATAGGTATCCCACTCTTTTATGATAGTTTTTGA
The DNA here is from genome assembly GCA_947579605.1 of Athripsodes cinereus. Lineage (NCBI taxonomy): Eukaryota > Metazoa > Arthropoda > Insecta > Trichoptera > Leptoceridae > Athripsodes > Athripsodes cinereus. Next base: position 32,578,428 of record OX388311.1, on the reverse strand, counting down.
GTGTCCTGCAAGATGCAGGTATTCGTTTAAAATCACGTGAAAGATATTCTTCTTCTTCTTCCAAGTCGGTACCTCAATGCTGAGGATCGTGACCACCATGACCCCAACCATGCAACATGCTCTTCCACCGCGCCCTGTCCTCCGCCTGCCTAAACGCCTCATACACTGTACGATATTAAACAGTTAGAATTTAGCGATGAGGTATACCACCCATTCTTAATGTTTTTATTTTTATTACATGAAAAAGCAACCTGCGTAGTTTTTACATGCATTTAGTTCATTGGTTACTTCATTGTGAGATATTATGAGGTGATAGTATGTATAGATAAGCTTAAAATTAATATAATTAAAAGTTTACTTAGATATTTACCCATTTCATGTGTGGCTTAACACAATATTATATTATATTATATATACCTAATGTAATATACATGGGAATTGTACACAGCCAAGGGAAATCTGACTCCAAAATTAATCTAACATTAGGTATTATTCGGTTAAGAAATGAAAATTTCTAAAGCAAACATTCGAGTCTGTTATTTGTAATAGAACTGATTAGAATTCAAAATGTTTTCATTAGTAATAATAATAATAATTTTACAGTGAATTTGTTTAAACACCTTAGGTTTTCGTCTATAATTAAAATTGGAAACCTTTTAATATTCTTTTCAGATAATTCAATATTTATCTACTGAATATTTCATCGGAAAAAAGTCATCGAAGAAACAGTGCTTTTTTGGTCATGCATTAAGGATGGGGTTCCCACCATTTATCCCTGGATGTTTCAAGATCATAAGTTCTCAAGTCATCCAGTCAGGTAAAAAAATTTATGGACTCGATCAGCTGTTTTAAGTGCAACCATACTATTTCGCAATTGACGTTTGGCATCAAAGTAATCAATCCGTTTTTTATCTTTTATAACGGATTGAACATCAACATTTTACCATAACATCTTACTAATGGAACCTACTCAGTATAATTATGCACTAAAAAGATCTCAGTTTCTAGAAATAGGATATCTTACTAAATATTTTATCAATTATATAAAATCAAGATCTAAGATCCCAGAGAGAGAGAGAGAGAGTAGATTTCAAACTGTGCCTCGCATTACCAGCGGATCTAAGACATAACCAACTTACTACCACATTCAAGAAAAAACTGAAAACAATTGCAGAGTTCAGGAGAAGTCACGGTGCCCATGAGATGGGCACGGATCGTTAAACGGAGCCAATTATAAATCATCCTTATTATTTTTATCGAAATTGAGTCTTCCGGCACTAAAACAACGAAAAAATCGTGAATAAGTTTTTCTTTTGTAAATTTGTTACTGCACTATTGTATTTTTGTCATATTGATCAATATTTAAGTATTACAAATATGTGCTGTTTAGAAAACCTTATTTATGTTCCATTGTAAAAAAAATCTGCAATCTTTTTCCAAATAACAACGTTACCTGTATATTGTTGTACTAGTACATTGATAACGTTTTATTGTGGTTCATTGAAGTAACAAGAGTCTTACCTTGTGAGACTAATCAATCGAACAGTTATTGCAGTCTTATCTCTATTGGTTTCAATATTCTATTGTTTTGCATGATTCAATTATTTTTTCACAGTTGAATTAAAATAAACTCTTATGTTTTTATCAACATTGCGCGCCTGTTTAGAATAATAATAAAATCATTCATTCTCTACTGATAGCATGGTTTGTTGTTTACAATGGATACGGACAATTTGCATTGTCTATTTAAAGTGCATTTAACATTTAAAGTTATGGTGATAACTTATAATTTTGTACTTTTGAGTTATGAAACTGAAAAATACTAATTTATTATTACAAAATAAATTAAGGAAAAATAATATTCGAAAAATACTACCTATACAATAGAAATAACTAAAATATTTTAGAAGAAATTTCGCCACTGTACCTATTTTATATTGTTTTCTGATTTTGTTGTTAAAAGATGATGTTCAAAAAGAATAAATAAATATGTACCTACTATACTATTCTATACCCTCACGTCGTGTGCCAAGTGGGGGTAGGCAGAGAGACTGGAATGCCATATAGATATATCTTTATCAGAGATGTGACGTATTTTAAATAAAAGTATTTAAAATACAAATACAAAATACGTATTTGTATTTTGTATTTCAAATACCTTTTTGTAAAAAGTATTTTGTATTTTATTTGAAATACTTTTTTTGAGTATTTTGTATTTTACACAAAATACTTTTACAAAATACCTTTTGATTGTTTGAAACAAAATTCTGCCATTAATTGATATGCGCGTACGCAAGCTTTTTTGCCAATTTGTTGAATAACAAATACAACGTTTCCATTAGAGTACTCCATGTTTGAGATATACACACATAATAATGATGATAGAACAAATTATACATGACGCCGTTTAATGTTTCATGGGCATTTCAAGGGCGCTGTGATTTCTCCTGAATGGTAGCATTTTCAATTTTGTCTGAAGGCAATCTATTCCAGGCAGATGACGCTGCGACTCTGTTTCTTCTTTCTGCAAATTTAGAGGTATTTGCCCTTTTGAGTTCAACGAGTTTAAGAAGCCGATCACAGCCTTCGCCACACATTTTCGTCAGCGGAACAGCTTAGTGGGTGATGTGCTGCCTTGTGGATAGTGAGACACAGTTTAAACACCACTATCTCTAGGACTCACAGTTAGTGTAGACTTCTTAGTAGTGAAGTTATGTGGCAGCTCTTATTCTCTCTGTAAATGATCCGGAGGCAACATTAAAAACCATCTGAAGACGATAAGGAAGAGTCTGGAGCAGTCCTGTATATAATATGATGTTACAGTAGTCCATACGATTTCAGATTTGGATTATCCATTCTGATTTATTTTGCAGCCCAAGTCAGGAATTCTCTTACCTGCTTGATGATACTCAATCCATTTATGACAATTTTCGGCTTATCTCTTCTAACAACGGTACATTTTGTCATGACTTAATTAATTTTTTTTTCTATTTTGACAATTCTTCCTAAGGCTCATCCTCATTGTCTGCAAGCAATGATATATCGAATCATGTCAACCCTTTCTCCATTTATGTATACTCCTTGTCCAGTTTATCATTCATCAATGGTATTCATCAATTGTCTGCAAGCAATGCTATATCTAATCATGTCAACCCTTTCTCCATTTATGCATACTTTTGTCCAGTTTTTAATTTCTTTTACATTCATCAATCGTTTAAATATTAAATACTTTTGTCTTACACCTTGTTCGACTATTTGTAAAAAGTATTTTAAAAAGGTATTTTAAAAAAGTATTTTGAAAATACGTATTTTGTATTTTGTATTTAAATACCATTTTGAAAAAGTATTTAGTATTTTGTATTTGAAATACAAAAATTCAAAAGTATTTGTATTTTGTATTTAAATACTTTTTTGGAAGTATTTTGCACATCTCTGATCTTTATATACTTCTTTCTATTCTTCTAAATTGATACAATTTCTCATGCACGCACGTCGGTTCCTTTCACTCAATACATGGTCGTCCTTGAGAATAAATATGTCCTTAATTTTTTAATACATTTGGCAATCTCAGCGTACAGATTCAACGGTTAATTTCTCAGCCATTTGCCGCATCAATCTCGAAGCTATACAGAGGTCACTCCTACAGTATGGTTCATTGTCTGGCATTGTGAGTTGTTATCACGCTCAGGACTAGCGAGGACAAACTCTATCTACCCATAATATTATGGTCTGCAAATCTGCCATGCCCTGTTCTAAGTCTATTTAGTGTGGAGCATTGCTTATGTGGCAGGTTGAATCCCGGTATTCTAGAGGAATCCAGAGGGATCGGTGACTAGATGATCCTGGATTATATTGACATCAAAATGGTTTAACCGCTTTTAAACAATAAAATGCAAATTTAGCAAAATATTTGTGACGAAAGTAAACAGCGTTTTATTTTTATCTCAAATTCATTAAAATGAACTTTAAAAAAGTTTGTAACCTAGAATAACTTTGTGAAAGTTTATTTAGATCGGTTTCGTAAAGTTTTTACAAATAAAATGCAAATATTATTTTTTTACTATCACTTTAAGACGATTGAAACGTCAAAAATGTCATACATAGAAAAACCTGGACTGGTATATCCACAGTTAAAGTAAGATTGTTTTCTTATTTATTCATTTAAAATTCATAAATATTTTTATATATCAACTCAATGATTTCAGTGCAAAATGATATCACGACATGTATTATAATAGATTAAGGAAATACACAAACAAATTAAAGTTCCCCTAAATAACTATTTCGGTAGACCAGACAATCATCCATGCTGCGGTCTATAGTGGAGTCCTTAATTAAAGTGGCTCAGGTCCTGTCAGCTTCCATGATGAAGTCAAGTGATCCAATTAAGCTGAATAAATTAATTATCCCTTTCTACCTTCATTATGTTTATAACATACATATATATACAACTATATTATGTATACCAATAATAAATACTAGCAGATTCACTGTAAAACTATCCCCAATACCTAGATTTTACTTCGTCTAGAATTTATCGATTGAGTTGACGTTTATTTTGTATTTCTTATAAGTGAATTATCTGGTTGATTAACGGCATGCTATAAAATTTATTTCCTCTCTGTGTTTCAGGGTGGGTTAAATCGATTTTAATATAGCATAAAAGATTCACAAAAATAATCTGAATGACGCATATATGTTTGTAAGTTTTACATTCTTTTTGTATTTGTAATTTTTGTTTATACATCTGGATGTGCTTGGGCTTCCCTCTTCCTGGGACCTTGTCTGTCGGGCTCTTCCCGTTGTGTCTGGATGACCTCTCGGAGCTCTCAGGTTCTCGAGGTTTGCCGGGGTGGGTGTGGGCTGGGAGGATGAGTGGTCCAAGAAGTACCCACTACATTTATGCCTGTAATAGGGCGCAGCATTTATCATATAATTTTTTCATCGTTTGCGTTACAGCATTTATGTTGTGCCTATTTGTATATGATTTTAACATATATAAATAAATATCTAATGAAAATTGTGCATCATGAGGCAAACATCTTGAGATTTGTTTTGATTTTCATTGAGACACCCTGAAAAATATTATACATGAACATCCTTAATTTTATAAGTATTTGGGTGTATCATCAACTTTTATTTGTATAGACCAGAAATGCAATGGGACAATTTATTGGTAGTGCGACCAATTAAATATTGCGACCTATCACATTGGTATTGTAAGGCTTGAAGGGAACTGTTTGTTTTTTTGTTATTATAGTGGCTCTCTTGCATTATAATATTGCCCGTCCGACATATTATTATAATACAGACATTTTCCACGTAAAGTACGATGAATTTATAAGAAAAGTGGAAACACTGTTGTAATTTTTTTGTTTTCTCTGGGACTGCATCGGCCGTAAACCGTAATGGTCCCAGTAGCATTATGAAGTCTTTTGAATAATAATAGTACTGTATTCTGAGAAAATTATTTTCTAGTCTATATAGTCGTATAGATCAATGGAGTGAATTCATTGTTATGGTTGATTTTGATGACACGGTTGGTTGATATTAGGTCTACTGAAAGTTCTCAAGGATTCTGTCATCGATTTCTCATTGTCTTGTCACGCTATCTTCCCATAAGTGTTTACCTTTTCAAGGAAAGGGACGATGCGACATCGTTTAATATTTTTTTATTGATCTAAGCCTTTAATATGTTAAATAAGATCGTATAAAAACAGCAGTTTGATGCTGTGGAGCACCCGGCAAAAAAGGATTCGCACTCTTTGCAGTTCAGTAAGTTTTCGCGTATCCTGTGAAAGCAGATTTTAGAATAAATAGACAATTTATATTATTTAGTGATCATTCTCAAAACATCAAAACATGTTTTGAGAATGCCTAATGATAGTTGGCACAAAAAGAGCACTGTTCTTCCGTCCGCAGGGGTTCCGTCGGCCCGGGCGTCCCTCTTTCACAATACACCGTTCCTATGACAACGATATCAGAGCGCAAGGAATGTCGTGGAAAGAGGTGACGCAATTGGCACAGAGACGCTCTGAATGGAGGAGGCTGGTTTCTGCCCTGTGCTCCCGAGAGGAGCGTTGAGGGCGATGATGATGATGATGAGTGATTGAATCGGATGAAATTTAATTATTATTGTATGATAACATAAATGGGTTTAGTTTCACAACTTTTTTTATTATTTGTGTGTTTGACAATGACTTTGTAAGTCGAAACCAGGTCGCTGAATTAATAAAAAAAATGTCAAACTTAAACTTTTTGTTTTCCTTACATAAGAAAAGACAATTCACATCTCAAATTTCGCGATGAAGTATGTCACCCATCCTAAATGTCTTAATGTGTTGACACAGAGAGAACAGCTTGCATGTTTCTGACATGCGGCTGGTCTGCTGGCTACCTCTCTTGCGGGATATCCCGTGATGACTAGTTTAGATTTTTTTTTTTTTTTTATTTATTTATAATTTTTTTTATAACATATTTACAAAGTTAACAAATTCATATAAATAAAACATTATTTTTCAATGACTCAACTTCAAAAAGAGAAAATCTCGTGTTTTGAAGTGAGCTACATTGTTACAATATTACAAAACAATACAAAAGTAAATAAACAGAAAACAATTTCAAAAACATTACCAGAATAAATCCTGAAACTTTCCATAAACTTGAAAAGAAAAAGAAAAACACATCGTACAAAAATAAACATGTTAGTACAAATTAAATAACAATAAGGTACACTTTCAATCATCAATAATCTATACCCAAAGAGAAGAAAAATCTACTTCATTAACTTTTTTAAAGCTAACTTAAACTTAGCTATACCAATATTTGCTAAATCCTTGCAATCCACCGGCAAAGCATTATACCACTTCACTCCTAGGTAGGAGTAGTGGTTTTGCGCAAACGTTGTGTTTTTTTTTGGTATTTTTATAAGACCACCAAAACGAGGCAATGTGCTATTGCATGATTTATTAATTTAATATAGCGAGAGGGTATACAACCTGAAAATCTTTTGATTTTATTGGTTCGGAAAGGATCAGTTCGCTGGCTACCTCACTTGTAAATCATGCTGCGATGGTATAGATGAAGATATATCTTGACTCATTTATTCATACCATCAAGATTTTCTACAAGAATCGTTTGTAGTAAAAAAAACATGCAACTTGTTTTCTCCAAGGCTACTACTATACTATACTATACCCTCACGCCGTATCCCAAGTGGGGTAGGCAGAGAGAACAGAACGCCACGTCGCTCTATCCTTACATACTTCTTTCGCTTCCTCTACATTCATCCAGTCTCTCATACATGCACGCCGATTCCTCTTACTTAACACGCGACCGTCCTTGAGAATTTGATCCACGTGGTTAAGCCACGTAGTTCTTGGACGTCCGCGCTTCCTCACACCCTCTCTTTCAGATAAATACACCCTCTTCGTCAATCTTACACCATCCATTCGCTCCACATGACCAAACCATCTCAATTTATTTACACGCATTCTATCAACAACACTCCTCTTGCATCCACTCATTTCTCCAAGGCAATCAAACTTAAAGATATTCAGGATGAATGGCATGCATCATCGCTGATTGTAGACGCTAAATGTCTTTTACATGATGTTTGACGAATTCTTTGCTTTTCCGGGACACTCAAAGACTTACATTAAAAAGTGAGAGACCTATTTTTGTCGCTACGGAACTCTAGATATATACTGGCAGTCTATATACAGAAAAATAATATTGTGTTGCCATATAAAAATATTGAAATATTTAGAATTAGGTCGACGATAGAGCAAATTAACCCTCTGTCTTTAATAGGGTGTCAATTTACCAATCCCATTATTTTTGACATTCTATCCTGACGTTTATACAAGGATGATGTATGTGTTCAAATTAGTACTTAATAAGTAGAATAATATTTGCTACTGAGTGGGATCACACTACGGATATAGAAACATTAATTTCTTGTTAATTCTTTTAATTCCATGTTAAATTATGAAAACTGCTTCCGAACAAGTGGATGCTCTTTAAAGTGTTTCGCTACCACAAACTAGGTATTTTGTTATGTTACTTTTAACATTTTTCAAAAATATAAAACTGACATAATCAACTGTTGTATTTGTAATATAAACTGACATTGGACACTAAATTATTGGAAAAATTGTAACATACCTCACTGTACTAGAAGAATCAACTTTTTTTTTTAATTTGACATGTTTATTTTAAATTGAATATTTTATCTAACAATAAATATCCTTTATTTTCTCATAAAAACTATTAAATAAGATTAAAGACTTATAAAAAATACAAATTGATTTGATTTTGCTGAAAGCATGTTCTTTATTCTCTCCAACAATGTAATAAAAAATTCATCAAAGAACAAGAAAAGTCACTTAATATTTGATAACACTTTTGTTATTTTTTAATAACTTATATAATAATAACACGAAGAAAGTTGACAGTGTATAATATTATGAGCTTTCTAAAGTTCGGCATACTTCTGGAAAATTGTTGAAACTTTTCCAACACCTAAAACAGTATAATGAAACTTCGCAACATAATCCTTCATGAAAGTTTCAAGTGACAAAGTTTAGAATTTTTCTGTTTTCTTTTTAATATGATGGACGTGTGTATGAGAACAAAACATATGAATAACTGGTATTGTATAATTTTTAAACAAATGGCTCTACTACCTCAAGTGGGTCTTAGCCTCCTTTAAAGCACGTCCAATGACAAGTGGTCCTGTACTTCTATTCGCTAGTTTTAGATGTGTACCCTTATTTATACCATTTCGCCGTCGAAGCTTTAATATTTCTGTATTTTTTCCGTCTCCGCTGTCTACCATTCAAAAACTTTCTTGGAATGTCTTCCTTACTCATTCGCTGCACCTTTTCAGCTCAGCCTTAGGCTGTCTTTATACGGCTCTCTTTTATTTGGCTGCCCATCATGGCACCTCTTGTTTAGACAAATTTGTCAGTGTAGAAATTTAATCGGATAAATGGAAGTCCCCAGACTTCTGAGCTATCCGGGTGGACGGTGATCTTCTTCAATGGCTTTCTTTCATTTTATAATGCTTTCAGTATAATAATATGATTAAAATTTCTAACTTTCAATACATTTTCACAACTCACAAACATCATATAAGGAGTTTATCTTAAGACACAGCTGGTTGAACAGTGCGGAATTTTAAAACATATTTTCAACTTTTTCTGATATCGGAGAAAGTTTTCTCCCAAGTTAATTTTTAATATGAATGAAATTTGAAGAAAAATTACCATTTACTTGTTCTCCGAAGTTTTATTTCCAGCACTTACATTAATAAAAATATAACCCGGTTTTCGTGCTTCAGTGGCTATAATACAACATTTTTCTATAATACTACTCAACTTCATGTCATTTTATATGAACATCAAACGAGGAAGCTTGTATCTGAACTGTGCTCCCGAGGGGAGCGTAAATGGAAAAAAATAACAATAATATAAATATATAAACAATTAGTCCATTTTTCCGTACATCCTTTTAACGAATCAAAAATATTTATTGATATCAAATATGTTTAAAATGTCTTTTCATAATGTGAACACACAAACTCTAGATCATTCAAAAATATTTATTCAATTTGTCAAATATTGCATATTGGAATAATATTTTTAAACACCCGCCACAAAACATATGAAGGTTTTAGTGGAAAAAAAACTTCTGTTCTGAAGACGTACCTTCTTTTCAATTTTTTCAAAGAAACTTTTAAGAATAGTACCTAATACTAATTAACAAAAACTTTGATGTAAAAATAAACCTCTTATAATCATTTACCTTTAAGCTTATTGTATTTATGAAACATGAAATAGAAGTTGTTTTTCTCTCATCAATTTAGCCGACCAAAGATGTTTTCAAAAAATGTAAACCATTACTTTCTTTGTTTAGTAACATTTTTGTTCTGGTATTATGTATTTGAATATTGAAATATGTTAATAATACAACTTATTGTCGTGTTTTAACCCTTTACGCAGCCATGTTGCAGAGGTGCAACACTGTAAATAATCCCTTCGCATTTATTAAACAAAGTTAACACGCGTGTTTTAGTACCATGTAGCAGAACTACAACGTACCTTTTGTATGAAATGCAGTTCAAAATTTGTAATTAGATGGCGTTAGTGGTAAAGAAAAATAGTTGTATTTGAAGTGTCGCGTGTGTCGAGCGTCTGCATTTTGGTTATTTTCAAAGTGTTTTTTTCTCATAATTATATTTCTTGAAATTGTGAACATTCGCAAGAAAACGTAAGTTATATATGTTTTGTTTACTATTTTTTAATAACATTTGGATATAAATAAAAATATGTGTGAATAACCTCCAAATTATGTTTGTTGTAGTTCTGCAACATCGCGTCATTACGCATAGTTTTTCGTCATTGCTCAGAGTACTAAGTACAACATTTTATATCAGAAATGAAGCCATTGACGGATTCGGAAATAGAAAAAATAATTGATTACTGGGAAGATAGTGAGGATGGCTTGGATTTTTCTGATGATGATGATGTAGCAGATCCTTCATGTGTAGTCAATATTGATCAAAATGTAGATTTAGAAGAGGATGGTAATGATGATGTTGGAACACAGGAGGTACCATCTTCAAATGAAACAACTGAATCTGTTCCTGGTGTACCTACTGGTTCTTCTACTTCTTCAGTTCCAACAACAAACTTGGGACGGAAACAAGCCAAGGTATTTGTTATATAACATTTCTCAATTGTTTAAAAATATTATTCAATTCTCAGCTTCTTCTGAATATGATATTTTATTTTTAGAAAAATATAACATGGAAAGTAAAGAATTTGGAGCTTCCTGAAGAACAACTACAATTTCTAGGAAATACTAATTTACCTGAAGAATTATTGCAATTAGATACTCCATATCAAATTTTTTCTTACCTTCTAACTGACCAATTGATTGAACATATTACAAATCAAACAAATTTGTACAGTGTGCAAAATGATGCCAACAGACCAGTCAATACCTATTACGTCTCTTGAAATACGACAATTTATTGGTGTTGTGTATTATATGTCTGTGGTACACATGCCTAGTGTGAAAAAGTATTGGTCTCAAAAAATTGGTTTTGGACCGGTCATGGAGACCATGACTTCAAAACGATTTGAGAAATTGAGAAACGTCTTGCATTTCAATGACAATACAAAAATGCTAGATCGTAATCATCCTAACTATGATAGACTCTTTAAAATTAGGCCACTTATGGAACACCTCAATGATAGCTTTGGAAGAACAATACTTGTCCTGCGATGAACAAATGTGCTCCACTAAAGCTAGGAATATTATAAAACAGTACATGCCTGACAAACCAAGCAAATGGGGATACAAACTTTTTGTACTTAGTGGAGTAAGTGGATTTTGCTATAATTTTGAAGTGTATAGTGGACAGGAGAATAAAATAAATAATAATGAACCCGATCTTGGTGCTTCTGCAAACATCGTTGTTAGGCTAGCACGAAAAATAGCCTCTAATAATAATTATCGGCTATTTTTTGATAATTATTACACGTCTCTGCCGTTAGTAGAGTATTTAGCCAGGAGAGGTATTTTGTCGTTGGGAACCATCAGAAGAAATAGAATTGCAGACTGTAAACTGATGAACGAGAAGGAAATGAAGAAAAAGCCAAGAGGCTTCTCGGAGGAACATGTGGGAGATGTAAATGGAGTGGACGTGTCACTAGTTGCATGGAAGGACAATAAAGTTGTTACTCTAGCGTCTAACTTTGCTGGGAAACTCCCAGTGTCATCAGTGAAGCGTCATAACGCATAACAAGTCCTGCAAATCATACATAGAAATAGAACGGCCCTTTATTATTGCAGAATATAATAAATATATGGGAGGAGTGGATTTATTGGATTGTTTAATGGGTCACTACAAAATAAAACTAAGGAGCAAAAGATGGAACATGAGATTATTTTACCATTTTCTGGATTTAATTATGTGCAACTCCTGGCTTCTATACAGAAGAATACACGAGCAGTCAGGAAGAACGGATAAGATACTGGACTCTGCAGATTTTCGAATCGAAATAGCGGAGACCCTTTGCAAATATCTTACAAAGCAGCGAGGGACAAAGCGAAAGTCTGAGTTGGAGTCTGAGCTTCAGGCGAAGAAGAGGAAGGGGAATGCTCAACATGTGCCACCGAAAGATGTAAGGAGAGACCAATGTGGTCATTGGCCAGCTTGGGCAGATAAAAGGATCCGATGCAAGTTGCCCAATTGCACCGGATTCACACAAACTATTTGCGAAAAATGTGGGGTAGGTTTGTGTTACAATAAAACAAATAATTGTTTTAAATTGTTTCATACACAATGAGGCAATGTTGCAGACGTGCAACATATATATTTTTATATAATAAATACATTAAAAAAGCATTTATATTTTTTTTAATATTTTTCCCATATCTTGAGGCATATTTAGAACTTATATAACATATTATTTAGAAAATTGTTGAATTGGCGTCACAAAGGGTTAATATACAAAAGGATATTATAATAGATGATACAAAATGTTTTACTAATTATTTTGCTTCGGAGAGTAAAGGGATAATGTTGACTTATGAATTATTCAAAAGGTTCAGTTTCCGAGCTTGGTGAGTTGTTTTGTAAACCTCAATACTTACTGAAATTGTTTCAATGTTTTATTTATTTATTTTCACGAACCCCCCCCCAGAGCTTTGCGGTTTATTGATTCAGAAAATAAAATATAATAATATTAATTCAGTCGTCCGTGGTGATTTTGTTTTTGTTTTATTTTATAATTGTCTGCTCCTTTTACTCTCCATCAAAGTTAAGTTTTCATTTTTATTATTTTACTCTATAACGCTCTTACTTAACGGACAACAGTGTATAAAGAAACGAGCCTCCTTCGTGAGATGGAGTGGAATTCCTAATAAAAAATAGGTCTTCCACTCATTCCCGTATTTTTCCGAAAGTGTTCGAAGAAAAAAATAAGTTTTTCATCTTAAATTCAGTGATTAGGTATGGCGTCCATCTTTAATTTCTTAATTTTATATTGGCACAGAGACGACAGCTTGAATATTAATTTCGTGTGGCTGGTCTCTTTCCTACCCCACTTGCGGTGATGATGCGTTTAAGATGAAGTAGGTACTACCAAATATTAAATGGAATTATTTCATTTGTCGTTATTGTTACGGTTATTGGGACATGAAATTGGGGACTAAACTTACTATTTGTGTCTTTCAACTGCGTCATCTTACTGTAAGGAAATTTTCTACCAAATGAAAATATAATTTTCTCTATAAAAGAAAATTATATCAGGGATCGACACATATTGGAATGTGAGAGATTCATTCTCATTTTAATATTTATAATTTAAGATGAATAATCTTTCCGTAGAGCGCCAGGAATAGAGCAAAGTTTCAATTTATATTCCTCCATCTAACACCATTTCTACTCTCAATTATTCTCAGTATGTGGGGCTTGTTGCTGAAATAATCTCACATCGTCAAAATGTTGAAAATCGGATAAAGGAACGAATGAAAAAATGGATTAATTATTAAAAATTGAAATATACATTAAAACAGAAATAATTTACATATCACAAGAATATAAACAATGTATTATCCCACTCAACTTGTATACCTACATAATTTCACAATTTTGCTATATTACACTAAACCTACAAGGTTTTCGTTTATAATAAAAGTTGAATAAAAATCAAACACAATATAACAAAATACCAATTTAAGCATAAAAAACACCCAAAGCAGACAATGCGGATGCGCATGCGTGCCTGAAAAAGCAAAGTTATAAGGACTACGCAATCAGCACCCGCAGCAGCCTCAATAGGCAAGTGCCTGTATCGAGGCAAACTTCTACAATGAAAAATATGAGAAGCATTGAGTCCGAGTCCCCAGAGAATAATAGGTGGTGTTGCAAAAGCGTTGTCCAAAGATGAAGATGAGAAGAAATGCAAGAATGTTCCACTTGCCTTCTGGATGAGAAGTCTGGAACCTGGAATTCGCCTTGCCTCTCACACAAATTCACTTCTTTTATATATATTATATAATAATAATTGATTAAATGTGCGGTAATTTATAATATTCATATATGCGGGTTTGTAAATTTATATATTATTTATAAGCGGTGAAATATATTGACGCGGTAACGAATTATAGGTTGAGCGATGTGTACGGATTCACAATGAATAATGGAATCGGAATAAAAAAATGATAGGACCATAAATATATGATTGCTGCAAGGATCGGAAGAATTGTGACAATTTTTGATAAATGAAACATTTCGCACAAATTCCTTCACCTCCACATAGGGACAACCCGAAATCAACCACAATTAGAATTGTCCCAAATAGTAGGTCTCCCACTATTTTCAGTAAGTTTAAGAGTGTCCTGTAAAAGGCAGGAATTCATAAAATATCACGTATGAAAACATTTTATATTTTCAATTCAGCGGTGAGGAGTGCCTCTCATCCCGAGTATCTTTACTCAACTTTTATTGATACGAAGAGGATGACATGCGTATTTCTTACAAATTCCACGATGGTATACCTAAATGAATGAGATGGAGAACTATTCCTGCCGAGAATTACACGAATCAAGTTTCTTAAAATAAAAGAAACATAATTTAATAATGTATGCAAGTGAGACGTGGGCATGGTTAAAGAAGGATGAATGTGGCATAAATGCAGTTGAAATGAGATCACTGAGAAGGATGTGTGGTAAAAGTCTGAGAGATCGTGTGCGTAACAGTGATATACGAAAGGAATGTGGAATGAAAGTTGGTGTAATTACAAGGATGAATGTAAATAAGTTAAGATGGTTTGGGCACGTGGAAAGAATGAATGAGGACAGAATGCCTAAGAAGATATATTTGGCTGAGAGGAATGGTGCTCGGAGACGTGGACGTCTGAGGATCAAATGGCAAGATCATTTAAATCAAATCCTACAGGACGGTCACGTGTTGAGCACGTTGAACAGGAGAGCATGCATGAGGAATTGTATGACAGTGACGGAAGCGAAAGATGTATGCAAGGATAGAAGGAAGTGGCGCTCGATTCTTTCTGCCTACCCCGCGAGGGAAGCGGCGTGATGGTATGTATGTATGTAATTTAATAATTATAAATAAAAATATAACCAAATTAAAGAATGTCAAAGCGCTGAGACAAAGTTAAAAACTGCTTCAGTATGCCTTGGTACGGACTCGTGCCCAGTAAGGTAGATTTTTATGACATGTTATGTTTAAATACTGTCAAATAAATAAATAAATAAATTTACTAATTAAACCTACACATAACAAAGGACCACGTTGGCCACTCCTGACATCTAATATTGTATTTTATTTTTACGCAGTATAACGTCGCATCTTTCAGACATACCTACCATCGTAAATTGTATGAAAAATATCCGTCATAAAAATTCGCTGTGAAAAATGGGAAAGATTTTGTTTTTTATCTCTGTATGTCAGAGAGAAACCACTTCATGTCATATGTTAGAATATTTTCAATTTTCTTATTGTTTAACTCGATTTGAGCACAACGCGCAGATGACAAAACCAGTGATATGCTGGACAGAACCTATCAAACATTTCGATAGGAGAACCATGTTTTACACAATGTAACATTGTGCAAACTCTGATCGGTAGAAGTGAGAAAGGCGTATCAGTGCTTACGAACTGGCACTAGGCTGGCTTAAGTGATTACTTAATATCTACAATTCAGTGACGAGGTATACCACCATTTATTGACTCTTATAGGAAGATTCGCATGCTTATTACACGCAGTTAACCTACAACCTATCCCACTTGTGTGAGCGGTCTTAATGGTGTATTATTAGTCGTCAATAAGTTAAGAAAACGACATCGAGTATTTTCCCTTTGAAATAAACATTTTTGTTTCACAGTTTTTTTATTTTATTTTTTATTGTTATTATCATACAGAATGTGCCTTGATTGAGTGGAGTAGAATCATTTATTTTCCTCATTTTCGCTTGTATTATTGCTTAAGATGAAATTTTCAGAATATTAATACTTTTATATATTGAAATAAAATAAAAAATATTACTTCGTAAATATTAATAGCATTTTTCCGAAGTGTATTTATTGATGAAAATTGTGGTTAAAAATATAAAAAATATTTCCTTCTCTGGAGGAGGTTTTTAGGCACAATAAGTACTCGACCCAAATTGGTAGGACAAGAGAATAAAAATGTATGTATTTATATTGACGATTTAGTTCCATAGACCAGCAACTAGAATTTTTTCAAAATCTAGGTTTTTAGCTGATTACATCTTAATCTATGCATAAAGTGATATTATTTTAATTGCACAAAAACATTCTAAAATTTGAATAATTTCTAAAAGAAGCTCATATTTGTTTTGAGTTTTCGCTAGATTGCCATACTGCTTTAAATTTTGAACATGACGTGTCTTGGAACATTAAAATTTCGAGTTGGTGTAGGTATGCAACTGGGGGTTTTATGTATACCTCGTCGCTAAATTGCAGATGTTACCAATCTTGTACGTAACATTTTACAAACACCTGCAATTTAAGGACACACGAAGAACTGTTACAGAGACAGTGTTCTACAAAGTACAAATCAATTAAAACAAAAAATATTAAAAGTTTTGTTCAAAGGTTTATTTGATTTCAGTACCTACTTTCTTAGTTTTATTAAAGGAGTTCTATTATTTACGCGAAGAATGGGGATATCAAGAGAATGAATAAATACGAGAGAAGTGTTGTGGATAGAATGTGTTTAAATAAATCGTGATGATTTGGACATGTGGAGCGAATGCACGATGAAAGTATGACAATAACGAGGCTGTATTTATCTGAAAGAGGGGATGTGAGATAGGGCGGACGTCCAAGAACTACACCGCTTAATCACGTGTATCAAATTCTCAAATACAGTCGCATGTTGAGTTAGAGAAATTGGCGTGCATGTTTGAGAACCTGAATGAATGTAGAGATAGCGAAATAAGTATGTACCTAAGGATAGATTAAATAGATAATAATAATAAACTTTATTGCACAAAATATAATATTTGGATAAAAATAATAAGGTTACAACATGGTATAAACGAAAAATTTTGCACAATTGGCGAGTTTATCGCAGGGACGCGGTATCTTCCAACTAACCAAATATGCAAATAGATCAACATGATGTTCCGTTCTCTCAGCCTATCCCACATGGGAGACGGTATGAGGGTATTAATAGACAGATAATAAATATTATTTAACACATTTTCATTAGCGTACCTTTCTTCTTTCTTTACATTGACTTCATTATTAATACGAAAGGAAAGCTTTCGTTTATTTTGTAAATCAACCGTAACCTTTGACATTTCCCTTTACTCTACTCTCACTGAAAGAAAAATGCGGAATATATTTCATACAATATGGGAGACAAAAAAATATTATTGGTATTAAAATAAATAAAATAATCTTTATTGTACATTTTCATGGTACAAATGGCGAGTTTATTGCCTGCAGGTAATTTCTAACAACCAACCAGTATTAAGAAATACGTGTGAAATTGTTTTGTTTACCAGTAGACCAGCTACATGTAATAATTATGCAAGCTACCCTATCAGTGCCAATAAAAATATAAGGAACTCAGGATGGGTAGAAAACCTCATCGCTAAAATTAAGATGTTTATTTCTCTATTTTACAAAATCTTGTCTTTTACAGGACACTCGAAAACTTATGGGTAAAGAGTGGGAGACCAATTCTTTACCGAGTCCTATACGGATCATTTGTTAAAATTTATAAATATCTACCTGTACCATGGTGACAAATCTCACAAGTGGGGTAGCCGGCGAACTAACTGGATATAATAAATAAACAAATTGTCCTCTCCGTGTCAGTTTAAAAATTAACACATTCCACTTCTTAAAGTGTCATATACGTTCTTTTGTTGTTGTGCGAATACACTGCTGGTATTTTCGTCGTCTCAATTTTGATCTAATTTTATTAAGAATTAACTGTGTTTATATTTGATTTAAAGAAAAAAATACATAAAGGTATGCTTTTTTGGTAAATATAAAATTCTAAGTTCTTGGTATGAATACAGAGATAGTTACGATGTTTTACAGCTGTTTTTTCTAACCAATCCTGGAACACAATGTTACTAGACTTATAATTATGTGGATGAAACGTTTAAACCAGTCGAAGGCTATATAAATCTATCCTTACATACTTCATTCGCATCCTTTACATTCATACAATTTGTCATATATGCATGCCGATTTCATCTATTCAACAAACGGCCGTTCTTCTTGATCCATGTGATCAAACTACGTAGTTCTCGGACGTCCACGATTTCTCAGACCCCTCCTTTGAGATGAATACGTTCTTTTTGCCATTATTTCGTCGTTCACACACTCCAAGTACTATTTTATAATAATAATGAATATTTAATTAATCACTTTATTTCAAAATTTAATTAAGTTTGTAAAAAAGATCGCCCATAATATATTAAATTTTATCGCCCCAAAACATGATCAACGTATTTTTCTTCTATCGCCTCATTTCTCATTAAAGAACAATTTTCCATCGATATTCTTTTTTTGAAAAGCTGTCATTGTTATTTGGAAAAGATTTGCGTTTATTTTCAACATTCATTTTTAAAAGCTCACAAGAAGTTTGATAGAAGTAATTTACATTTAAAATATTTTCTTTTTACATCTAACAACGTGTCTTTGAAACCGAAGATATTTTCCATTTCTGAAAAGATTCATTCAGTTTTACGTTTGTTGATAGTATTGCTTTCGGCTAATAGTATTTTGTTTCAAAGTGTCTTCTTTATTTTCTGAAGCAATGTTATTTTGTCTTTCTTTATAATTTAAAATAGAATCGAGTACTGAAGAACGAAGTTACGAGATATTTATTTCAAATTGAATATCTTCGTGTAACACGGTAATTGTGCCTTATTTATTTATTTGTAACCAGTTATACACTTCAGATAGCACATAAATAAATAAAAACAATAATAAGTATATCACAATGCACTACCCAACTTAAAAGTAAGTATTTACAAGTCAATTAATCGATATGTTTCATGAGCTAACAAGGTTGTCATAAATAAAAAAATATCACAGAGTATTAAAAGTATTAAAAGTGAGATAAAACAATGCTTAATCAACAAAATTACTTAGCAACTTAAATAACACACAAATCAATTAAAAAACTAAACCATTGAAAGTTAAACAAAAGAAATCAATATAATAAGATAATTTAAATCAATTATAAAATATAATAATTGTAAAATTATAATTTATTTCCCAGAAATATTATATGACACCAAATAGAACATTTTCACAATTTAAATTCATTTTCATTTATACAGTTTAGTACTACCTCACTGGGTTTGCACCCGTATCGAGGTAATATTTTATGAAACAATTATAATACAAAAGAAAAACAAAAAAAAAATTGAAATAGCAAAACATATAAATTTACTAGTCATATGACGTAGTGTAATTATAATATATTATTGTAAGTTTTGAGTATTCTGTAAAAGGCAGTAGTTCTAAAAAATAAGAGCATTTTACATCCTTAATTAAGTTTTGAGGTTTGCCATGTCTTTATGTTTCTTAATGTCTTCAATTTCTGTTAGCACCGACAGGACAGCTTGCATGTTTATAATATGCAGTTAGTCTACTGTCTACTCCATTTGTGGGATATTTATTTATTTATTTATTTATTTAAACATACACGGCAACAAGCCTTTTACATGTTAACAAAATACATATGTAGACACCAGTGGCGGGACTAGGCTTTTCACATCGGGCATGCTTTGTACAAATATACTATTTTACTCGCAAACGAGTGGACGTCCTTGAGAATAATATAATATAGGTATATATATCGGAGACGGGACTAGGCTTTTCATGTTGGTCTTACATTCGTTATAATAATAAAAAAAAAAAGATATCCAGAATGGTTGACATACCCCTTTGCTGAATTTAAGATATTAAATGGTTTATATTCGATGTCTATTAAAAGACACTTAAAAACTTTAGTGGGAGATCTATTGTTTGCCAAAGACTTCATGGGTCCTTAATATAAATAAATAAAATACAAGAAGTCTGCGATACAAATAAATACTATTTTTTAGTATGTAAGTAACTTTAAAGTTAAATGTCGTAATTTCTATACAATTTATTTTGTCTCGCGCATCCATCATAATATTAATCAATCCTTTATGAAGAACGTTTCAAATCTAAAAACTATTAGCGGTTGCACATAGTATCTACCTTCAAATTATTTTTAACTGCCTAGTACGTTACGCACGACTCACACAATCATCACACAACCAATACAAATAAAAACATACTCATATAGGTACATTATGCACCCAAACGTTCTTCGTGCAAGCTTGCTTATTTTGTCCTTAAGATTGCACACATACAACCAAACATACCCAATAATACACATGTATGGCGCGTCATTGCCTACTACGTATTCACACTAAAATTTAAGTGTGTGTTAGTGAGACAGAGGCTACGTATAAAGCAATAACTTACTATTCCATTAATTTAGCTATCACGGTAAATTATTGGATTTTATTAAAAAAAGTCAATATAACGTATCGATTTTACACGCACTTCAATACAAATAGTACGCGCTTTTGATAAAAACTCTAAAACTTACAAAAATTGTATATTTGCTGCGTATATTTTTGTAAATCGTTCTCTTTGCAACGAAATGTTTGGCGGCAAATTCAAACTAGTTTTTGATGATTTCAATATTTTCTTCATAGATCTATGGGCATGCTGTGCTTTTTTGCATGTATGGCAGGCACGCGACTGGTAGACACAACAATGACATAACAATATATTAAATAATTTATAGTGTCGAAGATCAAACAGTAATCAGGGAATACTATAATAACAATTGAAATAATAAACAAAAGAAATAAAATAAAAAAATATCATTATAAAATCAATACATGATGATGAAGTAGTAGTAGTAAAAACCACAATCCTGAGGACATTTCTTGTTTAAAATTCTCAATTTTGGGTATATTGACTATAAATAAATTTATTTATGTAAACAAACGAATTGTTTAAAATTTTACTGCATTTTAAATAAATACAGTTCAATTAAAACAGTAAAACTTAAAACAGTTTGTTTGTTTACATAAATTAATATGGAGTTTTGCGAATTTAATATCGATAAATATAAATAAATTGATAGGTAGTTCTGATGTTTGTACTCTTACATTCACAGAGTGAAAATTCATGATAACAAATATCAATATTTCTAAACACAGTCAATTTTTCACTAATTTTTTTATAGAACTCGAGCGCTTTCGTCAAAAGCTTAATTTGTCAAAGTTGATATTTTCAACCAACGGTACTTGGTGGAAATTCATGTTGAATTAATTATAAATGTTTGTTTAATAATTAGCAAAATTTGTAATTTTTCAGAAAGTCCTCTTAAAAATGTCATACTGAGCGTTTGACGAAAGTGCTCGAGTTGTTTAAAAAAATTGTGTAAAATTCACTGTGTTTAGTAATATTGATATTTATAAATAAATTGTTTGTGTAAAATGAAGTAATAAATATATATTATATATCATAAAAAAAAAATCTTAACAGCATCTCACTCTAGTATGAATGGCAGTGGATAAATTGCTTTTTACAAACATGCCAATTATTGTTGTTGGTTATCTCATTATTTCTATTCACCGTCTGAGTTTTTTTTACCGCTTTAATATTATTATTATCATTGAAAACGGATTTCCATAAACTTCGTTGTCGTAAAATCCAAAAAAAATATACGAGGGAAAAACGTCGCCCAAGTAATTACTTTCCAATCCGTGTAGTTGGATTAATACAAAAAGCGGGAGGAATCGTCTTTTTATAGCGTAGGAGAAAATTTAATGTAAGTTAATTATTTGTTGAAAATTAATTAGGTTATTTAGAAGAATAATTTACCCAAAAATGTGAATATATTATATCTTTTTTTCTCCATCTATCCATCCCACCAAGGTATCTCCCACAAATAAGGTCGAAAGCGGAATAACTGCTTGTAATAGATATCAAATCTTCCTCTCCGTGCAAATAAAACTCAAGATGTTTGAAGGCATTCATGATTTTAAATACCTTGAAACGTGGTTATTTACGAAGTCCTGCCTTTTACAGGACACTCGAAAAGTAAACATTATTGTGCTATAAAAAAAGATACCTTAATACATTAAAAGGATATTAATTTGAGTATTTGCTAACGCGAAAATCGTTTATCATGGAGTTAATAAACACTTTTGTAATTAGAAGAATTTACTTCTTTGCAATAAACTTGCATATCCGGAATCCCCGTGATGGTGTTGATGGTTTATTGAACTTTCAACCAGTATCCTGCTGCCATCTTCAGGAGTTTGAAGTTTTATGTAAGAGTTAGATTTATACTGGCACTTGTGGGATATGCCGTGATGGTATAGTAGTAGTAGTAGTTAGATTTATAAATAAAGGGAAAGTCTCATATTGATTTCATTAATTATCTTAATCAACATGGCATATCTCACAATTGAGGTATGCAATAGACTAACTGCATGAGATAAATGTAGAATTCGTCTCTCCTCCGTGCAAATAGAATAATTAACATTTAGAATAGGTGGCATATCTCATCGTTGAATTGAAAACGATCAATGCGTATTTTTTTAAAAAAGATACTTACTTACTTACTTCCGATGGCCGAACAGCCCTTGTAGGACCTTTTCTCTCCGAAACAATAGATCTCCAAGCCTTTCTATCCTGAGCAATGGACTGCCAGTCGTCTTTAGCATTGAGCTCCTCCAGATCTCGGTTGATGTTATCTAACAATCTTTGTCTTGGTCTGCCTAACGGTCTCCTGCCCTCGGGTATACCCTGCAGAATACCTTTAGTCGCCCTTTCTTCTCCGGATCTAACGACGTGGCCAATCCATTCCAATCTTCGGGATCTGATCTCACTTGTGATGAAAGGTTGTTTAGTTGTGGAGTGAATTTCTTCATTACTTTTAAGCCTCCAGGTTCCTTCTGCAATACCTGGTCGTGGACCCAATATTTTTCTTAGAATTCTATTTTCAAAAGACAGAAGTCTTTGTTGGTCTTTTAGGGTCATACACCAAGATTCCGAAACATAGATGATCACTGGTTTAATGAGGCTATTGTATATGTGAAGTTTCACTCTTCTAGATACAACAGTTTAAATTCATAATTCAAATATATTTATTCAGTAAAAAATATACACTTAAAACAATAATCAATCAATACAAAATAATAATAAAAACATATATTTTTCTTTTATTTGTTCCTTCAAAATTGAGCAGAGCTCGTGCTTTGAAATGATAATACAATTTTTACTTAACATCGCCTATTATATATATTGTATCTAAAAAAAATATTTTACAATTATTCCATTTTATAGTGATACTTAATGAATATCTCATTTTACAGAACTTTCTTAATTTACAGAAAAGTGCGACAAACATATTCATTGCCGATGACTCCGAAGCCCATCTCTTAGATTACAAAAACTTGTACAGGAAAATTTGTAAGTCATATTCTTTTTAGGAGCTCCAAAGAATAATATAAATAAAAATCATTGCATAATCAGCATTCTACTGAGATAAAATGTGATTTATTATATTCCGTAGAACTAAACTACAAACATAGAATGAAAAAAATATATCCTCGTCAGACAAGCAAGCACCTGAGATTTATTTCACCTCCTTGATCCATGGATTAACCCCTATTTGTATAACACACCGTTCTCTCTGGCAATAATGTATAGGTATAATACATTATAAGGTAACTATATAAATTCGCATACACACTTAAAGTATAATACCACATAATACTATTAAGGGTTGTTCCCTTCCTTACTTGTGGATGTTTCAGGAATGGCATTTCCTATACATATGTCATCCACAATCATCTTGCAAAATCTTATATTTATACGAGAAGCTTTAGAGATCGCCTGAAGAGCTCCGCCCGACAAAAGCTCCCCACAATTGTAGATATTTCAGGAATGGTATTTCCTATACATATGTCATCCACAATCCTCTTGCAAAACCTTATGTTTATATGAAAGGCTTCAGAGATCGCTTGAAAAGCTTCGCCCGACCAAACCTCCCCACAATTAATTACAACCGTTAATGTCCCTAAAAGCTTTACAGCATTTCTTGAAGGGACCGAGGTTATGTGTACAGGTCTTAAAAGGTGCATTATAATATTTCTGATGACGCCTGCTGTGGGAATTATATTTTATATCTGTAAATCATATTATATTCCAGTATTATAGAGTGAATCAAAGTAGTCGATAACCTGATGATACAATGAAAGAATTTTCGTTTTTTTTTTAACTTTATTAACTAAATAAATAAATAAAATAAACTTTACACTGTCAATCGACAGATCATTAGTTCGACACAAGACACAAGCATTAATTGCTTCCTTTGATAGTGCCTGGAGTGTATTAATTGTATTCATTTGAAAATATAATTTCATCATTAACAAAAGTATTTCAATTACAATTCAACTTCACACTTAGACAATATCGGCTGGAAACTGTATGAGATTCTATAAAAAAAATGGTGAACTTTAAACTTCACGGGGAGCTTGTATAAGCTTTTTTTAAGTATAAAGTTTAGTTTATTTTCAAAGTCTACTGGTGTTAAATTTTTTTCAACTGTAAAATTTATTATCTTTCAGCAAATGTCTTTTGCCTGCTTAGGACATGGCGTTTTATGATGAAACCAATATTGAATTCCAAAACACATCCACTAATCTCGACCATAAAAATCTTCTACCATAAAAATGAATTGCTTTAAAGTTTTTTTACGTTGAAAACTGGTGAAGACAAGTAAAATAGTTTATTTGTGTTCAAAACTATTCATTTTCAAATTTTATGATTAAAACCAGTAAAGCTTACAGGTTCTTTATTATATTTTGAATATGTTATGATCTTATTTAATTGTATAGGCACAGATGAGAATGAATAATTATTATAGACTTTTATTTATTTCTTAATTACAATTTACATGTAATACTAAATTGATGCTTCTCAACTAGGTAGATCCTGTACTAGGGCAAACATCTCAAAAACATATCAATCATATACAGAAAAAACATACACAATATAAAAAGAATTCATCTTCTGCATAATATACACAATCATATTTATAGTAAGCAAATACTGCACTGTTAACTGTCCATACATGAAATAGTAAATAAAACAAACCATTACTCCATATAAAATTTAAAAAAAAAAATTAAATTCATTGGTTTACTAATAAAGATACAAATTCATACGATAATGCCACTTAATTCGCAGACTTCTAGATTAAGCCTAGACCCACCCAGGATTGTAGCGCTTGTTGTGCTTGTGATGATGATGAGCATCTACTTTTAGTGTTATGTTTAAAGCTATTTTTAGAATTGTGGTTATATTTTGAAGTGACATGAAATTTTGAAATAAGAAATATTATTAAGTATGGACTATGTTTTGCAGTTTACAATAACACAATATTACAAATTATCTGCATGTTAGAGGAACAATACACTATGTTGGTTTTTGACCATATTGACATAACATGAACATATGTAATGTTGTAGTTTTTTTATTCATTTTTTGACATATCCATTATATTTTATGGTATCCATAGGTGAAAATTAATATCTTTTTCCTCTCCGTGCCAACAAAAAAATAGACATTCAGGATGGGTGGCAAACCTCATCGCTGAAAATATTCATGTCTTTATTTTTTGCAACACCTGCCTTTTACAGGTCGCTTGAAAACTTAAGAAAAGAGTGGAAGACCAGTTCATTGTCGGGTGCTCCACGAAATGTTATGAACTATACTCGTATTGTGAGATGTAAATGCAAAAACTTCTAACGCCCATAAACATATTTTGTCACGGTGAAGTTTGTCTCTGATATACAGACATATTATATTATTATGTGCTGTCTTCACTGGGTACAAGTATTCTTGTTCCCATGCATTGCACAATGTGAAACAATATGTTGTATTCAAAGCATTGTTTGTCAGTTTCTCTAAGCTTAATAATATTACTATTACTATATGCTTAATATTTTCTTTCAGATAAACAACATGTTCCTGTGTTGTTCAATAAATGTTCTGTATACCACAAACTCGTTGAATTATAATAAAATTATATCTAACGGATGTTTTATGCAGCAAATATAAGATTCAAATAACATTTTTTCTGCAAACGTGAATGATTTTATTTATATAATTACAATCTGATTATCTACATTAAAGAACCATGTAAACAAAATGCAACGCTATTGTCCAAAAAACATACTCGTATAACCGGTGCTTACGAATTGACTTCAGAGCGGATGACTGCAAGAACTGATATGAGAGATAGGTGGAATTTGTGAACGTTAGCACGGTACAAAGGTTCACTGTGTCGGTGTTTAGGTAGTAGAATTCCATATCGAAAAAATAAAACAGGTGTTTTATTCTACTAAAGATACGGTACAAAGGGCCTGTAGCCTGAACCAGTTCGTAAGCGTCGGAACACCTAATACTAAATCTCTATCACCGGGTTAAATCAAACCTATCGTGATAGAAATCACATTATCTTAAGTGTAAAAATAACCAGTTTCATACTAAAATCAAAAATCTTCGAACACATGCTCTTAACGGAAACACATTTTATGGTAAAAAATTTTGTTCTAAATATTTATTTTCAACACACACAGTCATAACAGCAACTAACATGAAACAAAAATAATCTACGTTCCTTTTCAGACGAACATCCTAACAAAGTTAAACAATTATAGGAAACCATGATACAAAGCAGTCAGCCGTTACAAAATTAGTTACGTTACAATAATATAAGTTAGTAGAAACAAAACAAATTTAGAAACAAGTTTTTAAGTTGATTTAGTTTTCATTTAACTTCACCCATATATGAATTATGTATGTTATGTTATGTGAAAACTCGTGTTGTTGGATTGTATAAATGTACAATGGAATTACTACTTCACTCTTTTGAAGTTAAAAACATTATGTATGCACAAACTTCAAAATAATGTATTTTGCTATTAAAGTATGAATCATTGTATATCCTATTTTGTCGCAAGTTTTGTTGTGACTAAGTTGCAACTTCTGAAGAAAGTTATTAAATTTAAACATCAGCTGTGATTTGTTTTCTCATTGCAAACATTTGCACTACTTTCGCACATAATAAGTATAAAAAGCCTAAGTGTGTTACAGATAATTCAGTAAATTCACAATGACATAATGCAGTTTATGAATATTACTCAATAGGCAACTTCATTCGCACAACCAACAGACGGTACAAACTCCGATTAGTAGAAAACAGGAAAGGTTACAGCCGGATGTTTAAGAAATTTGGTATGGAGGAATAAACATATGCGCATAGATAGTAAGGTACGCATTTACAAAACCTGCGTGAGACCGATAATGGCATATGGCGTCGAAACGCGAGCAGATACTAACAGAACAAAAAATCTCTTTCGAACTTCTGAAATGAAGACTCTACGTGCAATCGCGGGAAAAACGCTCAGAGAAAGAGTCAAAAACACCGAAATAAGAAAAATCTGCGAAACTGAAGATATCGTTCGGAGCAGAAAGAGAAGACGGTTCTGGAGTGACCATGTAGACCACATAAGTAGTGATAGAATAGCCCACATCGCCGCGAACGAGACTCCACTAGGACGAAGATTGCCTGGAAGGCCACTTAAAAGATGGAAGGATAGTTGGTCTTCAGCGTCGCAAGAGGAAACAAATTCCGGGCAAACAGGTCAATGACCTACTGCAAGCAGAAGAAGAAGGAAAGGTGTCACGATGCTTATGAATCGCCTTAGGCTGATTTATGTGGACTTTTCACGTTCTTTCACTAATCCAATCAATTCCTATTTCAAACTGTTAAGTTCGACATCTGTTGAGCATTATTGTCAACTCAATTGCTGTGAAGCAACATCTTCCAGTCAACCGTAAGATACTACCCAATTAAGGTGCTTATTTTTTCATCTAAGTTCAATATCTTAGTCTGACCATTTAGCTACTTACTGTTTTGTCTATCCTTCTTATTTCATTATTACTGTGTATAAAGGGGCGTTCACATTTGCTCACTTTCAGTGATCACTCTGGATGATTCTCCAAAATGAAAAGGTGTGAACAGGTGTTTCATCAATAGTGATCACTAGCGATGACTGATCAAAGCGATTACTACCCGACATAATTTTGATGAAAGGTCCTTTCACTGAAACGACCATACACAGTTTTTTTTTCCTATTATTTGTCTTATTCTCTATGAAGTTATATTGAAAGTCAGAATCATGTACAAAATTATCATGCTGTCGAGAATGTTATATATATATTTTAATTTTAAGTAGTTAAGTGTTATTTTTATTTTTTTTAATTGTTTAATTATTTTTTTACGAAAATACGTCAGAGTACATACAACATGACAACATGTGTTAAAATGGGAGTATTAGATGAACAAGTGTGAATAGACGTGTTCACTTTCGATGAACAGCTTTGACCCTGTCACTCTGGATGATCATCCAAAGTGAAACAATGTGAATGCTTCTTAAGATAGTAAGTACCTACATCCGGTGTGTAAGCAAAGATATTAAATACGCATTTGGTTCATTTTATTGCGGACTTGCCTCAAATTTATTGTTTTATCTAAATCGGTGGGAGGGGCGAATCTCCGATTTCATACTATCTAATATAATAAAAGAGTAAAGAAATAAAAGCGTTGAATTTAGTTCTTCAGTGTTGACATTATGAAACAACGTTTTGGATAGTTTCACAAATGTGTATACCTACATCTTCTCACAAAGAAGCTTAGCGATGATGATGCCAATTCGTTGACGACCGGTGTGGCGTGGAGGCTAACGCACTTGCCTTTGAGTCACTAGGTCCCGGGTTCGATTCCCGGCCAGGGCAAAATGAAGAATGACCTTTTTCAGATTGTCCTGGGTCTGGGTGTTACATGTATATGTGTGTAGTGCATTGTATATATATGTACCGTCGCGTTAGTACCCATAATACAAGATTCACATCTTAATTTGGGACTAGCTCGGTCTGTGTGAATTGTCTATACATGTTATGTTATGTTGGTGAAAACGCTAAGTGTCTTTATGTTATAAGTATGTTGTATTTACGTTTGTGAAACAAAAAAGTGTTGAAATATAATATCGTTTATGAGTATAAATGATATATTTTAAAATAACTTAAACAAAAATATATTAATAAGTCACAAAAAATGTCGAATGTATAAGGAAATTTTCGATAAATACTTTATTCAATAAATATGTACATACAACCAGAGACATCACATCACCAATGTAGATAAAATAATGTATCAATATGAAATCTGCGGCCCTTGTGAAACAGCATGCATGTTCTTGAAGAAAAATTGTGTGGAAAGATATGAATTAATGTCTCTAGTTTCTTAATGTCTACCTCGATTTAGATATGTATTTGTGTAAACATTAGAAATATAAGTTTATTGTTAATTTTGACCAATTGATAATTAACATTAACATAACAGAAAGGAATGGAGAAGAAGTCACTGGGTAATTAACTAGTAGAAATTTATTAAAATGCGTTGTATATGATTGTGTGTAGAAATTTTATGCGCTATACTGAAGAGAAAAATATTTATTATTTACATATATTTTTTCGCCATATAAACACATAAAGCAAACACTGTCAATACCACGGTGCGTATAAATAATAAAAATGTCCTTTGTAAGTCGCTGCGACACTAAAAATAATATAAATAATAAATTGAAAAGGATGTACGTGAAAAATAATTCTGAATAACCAAAACAGATGCTACGTTTGAGCATTTTAACAATGAAAAAATGTCTTCCTCTTTCGTTTCTATTGTACCTTTGTGTCTAAACATTATAGAATTGAAAAATAGGAAACTTATTTTGAATGTTACTCTTTTTATGGAGTGGAAAGCGCTCAAAATTTCCAAATCTTTAAATGGTGTTCTTAAAGAATAAATCAGTTTTCTACTGTTAATATTGTTGATAACAAACACTAGTGAATTTTATTTTTCATTGCGATTTATCCTAATTATATTGTATCTAGACGTCATCAGACGGGCTTGAAGGCGGAGTGTGCTGACATCGAGATTTGAAGTCAGGATATCATAGATTCCAATTCGAAAAGTTTTATTCTACAAATAATTACCAAATTATTTCATAGAACAGCACTTACTTATGCAGCTATTCCTGTCCACTGCTGAACATAAGCCTCCCCAATATTTTTTCAGGCATTTTTGTCCTGAGCTTTCTGCAACCAGTGACCAGCAATACTTCTAACATCGTCAGACCATCGTGTGGGAGGTATTCATCTTCTTCTTTTATCTTAACGATGTCTCCACTCCATTACTCTTTTTGTCCATCTTTGGTCTATGAGCCTAGCACGCCCTGCCCATTTATTTATTTAATTTAATATTGTACACAACCATGACCACTTTTACCTTGCCTCTCTTTTGAAGACATCCAAAACCTCCAATATTAGTATCTCAGTATTTCTTATGCGATCAGAGAGTTTTCAAGAATTCGTGACATCGCTTCTTTGTGTTACACGAAGTTCCTTGATGATCGTCTTGGTTAAAGTCAAAGTTTCTGCCCGATAGGTCAATACTGACAAAAAAAAAATAACAACACTGCAAAAAAATATTATTTTAATTCATTATATAAAGAGCTCATGCCTTTTACAAAAAAAAATAATTTCACATCTAATTTAAGGTATTATTTACTTACAAACTTTACAAACAATTACCTACTTACATACTTTGTGTTCCTGAAGACCATTCACACGTTTACGAGTGATTGAGTTACTTCATATTTAATAAATTGCATATTAATTACTGAGAGTGTACCTATTCGATATGAAAACCTTAGAAGCGCCAATATCTTTGCATTACGATTTCACATTTCTTTCATGCTCTGAAACATTTCCAATCATTATCTCCGTAAATTACCATCCATTTACGTTTTGACTTAACGTCATCACATCATCGAGAATGACACAATATTATTAAATAATGTATGTTATTATTTACTAGCGCGAATATTTCCTTCAGCAGAGCGATTTTACGTTCGCGTGATTGAGTTTTACGAGTTTATCTCAGACACCATACACATAACATATTGTACGGTTGCTTTGTCTAAAGGAAAATAAATAATAACATATGAGATATTATGTGTAGGTATAATGAAATGATCGCGTTTTAGTTATGACTTTTATATATCGAATTTTATCAACACAAAATATAAAGTGGATATTCTAGATACATATTAGAAGAGATCCTACATTCGTTAAGAAGATAAGACAAACAATACGTTTTTTATTTTTGTTTTTTTATTTATTCAGATATTCACGGCCGAAGCCTTTTAAATGTAAAAATTAAGTATACCTACATACAACATACATATGTGTACAAAAACTATTATTTTTTTAAAAAAAGAGAAAACAATTAGTTTGATACAAAACAAGAGTAGAATTAAAAAATAGTATAACATTAAAGTAAAAATTGTCAAAAACAAAAAATTTGGTCAAGATATTAATTTAAAAAATCTAAATGATATAAACAAAAATGTCAAATAGAAAAACAGTCAAATGATTTTCTGTTTAACATTTTTGTCAACATTTGTTCATATAATCACGGTTTAACTGCTATTCTGATAATTATTTCTGGCGTAGTGATGTGTGTTAGAAATTGGTATGGTTTAAACTTTATGTAATGAAAAAGACATTTAACATCTTAAACCCAACGATGAGATATGGCACCTATCCTGAATGTCTTAATTTATTGTCACATTTCTACGTATAAGATTGTAAAATTTTGTATTGTTTTGATTTAACATCAAGGGTATTAATTTTCGCGTGAGTTTTGCAGAATGAAGCCCATAAGGTCAACTTCAAGCCCACACTTGGATAAATAAAAACTTTTGCTCTAGACTGACTGGATGACATGAGAACTGATGTTCTTGAAATATCCAGGGGTAAGTGGTGGGAACCTCTCGCTAATAGCTTGCATGTTTAATCTGCTGGCTGCTCCACTTGTGGCATATGCCGTGATGGTATAGTAGTAGTAGGTAACTGTGTATCTTGCTGAAATTATTACCAACTAGTCAATCAAGTGTGAGAGACAGAATAAGAAACGAAACAATTGAAAAAAATCAAAAATTGTGGATATAATTGATAAAGTTTCCAAGCTCAAATTACAATTGGGTGGTCGTATATTTCGATGAGGGAATGATATTAAGGCACATAGGATATATATAGGATCCTGGAGTGGAGACCGTAGGAGGACAAAAAAAGCATAGGGAGGCCCTAAAATAGATGGGCTGGCTGATGACATTAACCGAGTTATGGGAAAGAAGTGGGTCCGTGTTGCTCAAGACACAAAGAAATGGAAAGATTGTCAAGAGGCCTATATCCAACAATGCAAAATTGAAGACTAGCAGTAAATTAGTAAGTCAATTAAGTCTAAAAATTAATAATAAATGTTAATATTTGTGGCGATACATAAAGGTGATTTGGCTATCTAAAATATTGGCTGTGCCTTTTGCGTGGCTGAATTGTTACTATGGAACAAAAATTCGCAAGATTTGTGGACCCTGTGGAGAGTCGAAGATATCAAAAAACAACTTTACAGACCCTATTATTTACGAGATGTTATGATTCTTAAATAGATCACACCGGTGATTTTCAACAAAACGGCGCATTTTCAAAATATGTATATTTTTTATTATTCTTGTAAATATTTATTGTGAGTAGGAAGTTCATTTCATCCCATCCAATATTGATATTTAGGTAGTTCTTAGAAATATTTACTTTCATGTAGCTAAATACACTACAGGGACGCATGTCAAAGTTTTTATACCATTTTTTTTACGATCAACTGTTTTATGACTTTTGTTTTTACTTTTACGAAAGGCGTTTTGATATTATTATTATTATTATTATCTTTAGGTTTATTTTATAGTAGGAATAATAGTTTGCTCTTACGACGACAATACACAAAATGTTTTCATGTCTTTTTATAAAACACTTTATTGCTTTTAGTGACTCAACACAAAAAGAAATAGTTTGGAAGTGTATAATAACTCCCCTGTTGGTTTTTATTTTTTATCTCTAACGAAATTCGTAGAAGAGGTGTATATTTTTTATAAACTAAACAATCTCGAAAATTCGAAATTCATATTCAAACATGTGTTTTACTAAGGTACTCGTATATATTTTTTTGTAAACAATTTAAACTGTTTTTTTCAACATCATAATACATACTTTTTTCTCTCAATACGCAGTAGAGTAGTGCTTTGACGGATAATTCCATTGGTCTGCATATTAAATAACAATAAAATTTGTTTTAAGTTAGTAGTAATTTTAGTCATTTGTTTTCTTTTGTTCCACGGGATTCCTGGCAAAGAATGTAACTTTCTCTCGTTTGTACGAATAACGTATAAAAGGTAGGTATTCGTTTAATATAACGAGCATTACATCTAAATCTTCACTTCAGCGATGAGATATTTTTTTATTTATTCTTTACTGTACATTGATTAAAAGCAAATTAACACAAAATACATTCAAATAAAATACATTCATACAATCAATATAGAGAGGGCGAGTTTATCGCAGAGCCGTGATTTCTTCCAACTAACCCGATATTTTTCTTGTTCATTTTTTAATTAACACGGAGAGGATGACCTTCATATTTATGTATGTCGTTACTCTGCTGGCTATTACGCTTGTAAACGATGCTGTGATGTTAAAGATGCTATTTTCTCTTACACAGGTTTGAAAAATCTATTCAAATGCTAAACTCATTTTTTTAACACCTTATCTTTCGTTTTATTATACGAGATTCTCTTTCCTGGGGGACTAAAAAGGCCACTTTATATGAATCATATTAGGAATATTAAAACGATTTAACGGTAGCAATTTACCAAATATGAATTGTAGAGGACTTGCTCAATGTGGCCATTTTAGGCCCCCTGATCACCAGTAAACAAGTGGATGACCTTTGAAAATAGATTAGGATAGAAGACAGTATCTCTTTGATTGCATTTCAAGGGACACAATAAATTATGTATAATGGCATTGCAATGTATAATAAAATAAACACTTTTATAATTATGATTTTTATTTTAGGAAACGAGACATATCCTGTTATATTTTTAGTAACACAATCTTTTGTGGTTTTGATAAAACAATGTTATCATGTTTAATAGTGAATATTTTTGTACCTAGTTAAAATTACATAAACTATTGTTCATCAATAGTATAAGTTCTAACGTATTATCCAGTTTTACGAGTTTAATTTAACAGTTTTTAAGTGATCAAACTCACCCAGACTTACTAGCATTTGAGTAATCCAATTTGTCCGAACAATATGTTCTCTTAACAGAATTTAAGCGATCCAACTTACCTCAAAGACATGCTGATTGCTAGCGTTTAACACAGAAACACATTAATATTAAATACAATCGATATGTTAATTTGAAGTATTAAATTGATCCAACATATTCTGAAGGTAGATTTGTTTTTATTTTACAGCAATGAACTTTTTTCTCTTAACAGCATTCAAGTGATCCAACTTGCACCGAAGTTATGTTCTCTTTGGAGCGTTTAAGTGATCCAACTCACTCCCACTATATTTTCTAAACAGCATTCAAGTTATTCCATCTTACCTCGATGTTATGTATAAGAAGATGAAACCTTTGACTTTCAACTATTAATTGCTAAGTTCGTAATAGTTCGTATTAAGAAACCTTTGACTTTCAACTATTAATTGCTAAGTTCGTAATAGTTCGTATTAAGAAACCTTTGACTTTCAACTATTAATTGCTAAGTTCGTAATAGTTCGTATTAAGAAACCTTTGACTTTCAACTATTAATTGCTAAGTTCGTAATAGTTCGTATTAAGAAACCTTTGACTTTCAACTATTAATTGCTAAGTTCGTAATAGTTCGTATTAAGAAACCTTTGACTTTCAACTATTAATTGCTAAGTTCGTAATAGTTCGTATTAAGAAACCTTTGACTTTCAACTATTAATTGCTAAGTTCGTAATAGTTCGTATTAAGAAACCTTTGACTTTCAACTATTAATTGCTAAGTTCGTAATAGTTCGTATTAAGAAACCTTTGACTTTCAACTATTAATTGCTAAGTTCGTAATGAAATATTCTTCATAAATCTCTTATTTAACATCATCAATCAATCATGTTATTCAATTAATTAATACATAATGAAGCATTGTAAATACTTAATGCCATTTTAACATTATCCATGTACCTATCTATGCTCTAGGTGCTGAGATTTGTTTTATGTAATGGAAAATCTGTAATGATAATTTATTACTAGGCATCCCTCTTATCGTCATTGCAACCTCCTCCCTTCGGTTCCACCCTCCCTGGGAATTAAGCTCATTATATTATTAGGATATAATTAATCATTCCATTTTCTAAAATAACAAGAGGAACATCTTATTGTCACACACTGTGTTGAAATACGAATTTATCCACCGATAAGCTTTCCATTAGCCTGAATGGCCTTTTTCCATAATACACAGTTGTTTTAGAGCAAGGGTGGCCAACCCGCGGCCCGCGGGCCACATGGGGCCCGTTTGGTGTCTACGTGCACCCGCGAAGCATATGCACACTTTTTTAAATAATATTCTTTAATAATAATAATTAACACTTTATTGTCAAATATAAATTTTACAAAAGGCGTGCATATTGCCTTGAGGCAATGTCTTCCAGTAAACCTACTACAATGTCGGTACAAGTACCCGTTACTTTTTTTGAATTTTCTAAAGAGGTATTTTGGGAAAATCTTAAAGAAAACCGAGGAGTTTTGAAACATTTCAAATTTCTATACCATTTTGAAAATTGGTGACGGGGGGGGGGTAGAAATTTTAAGGTTAAGTAAAATTATCATAAACGTTTCATAAATAGAGTTTATCTTGTGCGGCCCGGTAGGAAATCCCATTCTGAAATTTGCCCCGGCTACTGAAATGGTTGGCCACCCATGTTTTAGAAGTTTAGAGCATTAGGATTGGAAAAGTTTACTCATGTTTTTGCCTAATTTTTGTTCGTAAATAAATAAATAAAATAAATCACGATATTTATTGCAAAAAGGGCAATCAGTGGAACAACTGCATATAATCGACACAACCCCTTTCACGACACAAGCTTTTAGCTTACTGTGAAAGGTGTATAAGGTTATATTTGGGTTTATAACAAAAACCCAGATATATCTTTCAAAAAAAAAAAACATCTTGAAGGTCATCCTCGCCATGCCATTAAAATAAGGACACTCAGGATGGGTGTCCTACCTCAGAAGAAAATTGATTACGTAAGACTTTATTTTCACATGCGCTTGTTCCGTAGACGAAACTCTGAGGTGATCACTGCATTCAGCTTCCACCACCATCAACAATTCTCACATGTAAAAAATGCCCTCTGTCCTTGAAACAGTTCTTGAACAAGACGTGCACATGAAGCTATCATTGTGGTTTTTCAGAGTGATTTTGGTCTGTAGCACCACATTTCGAAGACCGCCAACCGTCCGCTTTCACTCTTCCCTATAGTCCACGTGTCTCTACAATATAGCAGAATACTCCAGACAATATTTAGATATTTTTTATTATACTTCAAGTGCCTTTTCGGGTCCCCTCAAAGTTGGCAATCACCTCGGTGAACTTGTCCCTGTCCTGCGCTGCTCGGAACAGCTCTTCCACACTTCGGTGTGGTAGAGCTGTTCCGAGTCAGTCAGCCAGTCCACTCACTTATGTTTCGCGGGTCCTCGGCGTCCCTCAATTTCCCCCTTCAATATCAGTTGGAGAAGGTAGTATTTTTTCCCACGCAGAACATGACCCAGATGTGAAATCTTCTGAACCTTGATGGTTGACAACAGTTCCTTGTCAACTCTAGCTCACCTCAGGACTTTGGTATTGGTAACCATGTCTGTCCAGGGAATTCTGAGCATATAGCGAGGGAGCCACATTTCGAATGCTTCCAGTCTATTCATTTAATTGACTTTTAAGGTCCATGTTATATTATACATCCGAGCGTAATTATTATCAAACATAAATATATTATAAATATTGAATACTTTGTATAATAATAAACATACAATTCATATTATATCTTTCCCGGTTTTATGCAATTTGATTTGTATTCTGTTTATTATTGCTAGAGGTCAATGTTTTTGCCGACCTTTGGATTATCTCAAAGCTGATTGATACCATTATCATTTACATCGCTTTTCAATACAGATTTTATTGCAATTCGAGATTTTGTAATGTCATTTAAAAGTAGCTTAAATGCTGACTAATAGAAAAACATGTATTCATACCATCAATAATTATTTCCCACAAGCGGGCTAGCCAACAGAAATACTACGTGTTTTTAAACGACATACATATAATGTGGTGTTCTCACTTTGGCGAATATCGCCAGAGCACCAAAATATCGCCAGCCATTTGAACCGTGTGAACAAAATGACAGCTAGTCTGAAACGATAAAAACCAGTAGAAACGATATCGTCTCGAGTTGACCACCTTCCTACTTTTTTCTGGTGAACGATTTGCGCATGCGTAGATGTGTCCGTGAAAACTTTCTAACCTATAAATTTTATAATGTTTCCCGCTTCGTGACAGCTATTATCTTTGTTGTTGGTTTGTGGCGTTTGTTACCTTAATTTTAGGGACATTAACGGTTGTAATTAACTGTGGAGAAGTTTTTTCGGGGGGAGCCCCTTAGGCGATCTCTTATGCCTCTCATATAAATAAAGATTTTGCACGATGAGTGTGGATGACATAGGAACTACCATTCCTGAAACATCCACGGGTGAGGGAGGGTACAACCCTTAATGTTACCTTAATTAAAAGGCACCTTTAACCTCTAGTATAACATTTTCGACTAAAAATAAACACTTCGCGATCTCCATCTCGACGTCCGCCATTTAGAAAACAATGTCAAAATCAAAGCGCATCTGACAGATCGTTTCTACTTCGGTGGACTGTGTGAACAGGTGTGACGATCAATGGGCGTACGGCGAATTTTGTTTTTTCGCCTGGCGTTATATTTTGAAATTCGCCTGTCGATATTCACCAAATGTGAACACCCCATAAGACATTTAGGATGAGAGGCATAATATGTAATTGCTAAATTGTAGATGTTAATTGAACAGTCTAAAACTTACATAAAAGAGTGGTAGACCTGTTATTCTTTCACAGGTAATCGACGGAGTAAATCTACTGATAATTGTTGCTAAAATACGCAAGTATTATAATATCAAAAGATTATACCATTCGTTGCGATGTGATAGTACAATCGGATGCAATACTTTAAAAGATGTTATCAATAATTATAAAGACAGATCGATCTATTATCATTGTACACATATTACTACAGTATTACTGTTGTCGACTGGTCTTGTCTGTAAAAAGGAAATTAGGGAGGTTTGTAACACTCTATTCAATTGAGTTGACGTATGTTTTGTAAAACTGTGTTAATTTACATCTCGTTACGTTTTACGGTCACATCTTACAAGAATTGGTCTCCCACTCTTCTGCGTAAGTTTTCGAGTGTCCTGTAAAAGGCAGGTGTTCGAAAAAATTAAGACATTTTACATCTTAAATTCAGCCATGAGGTTTGCCACCCATCCTGAATGTCTTGATTTTATATTGGCACGAAGAGGACAGTTTGCATGTTTATTACATGCAGCTGATCTGCTGGCTACCCCACTTGTGGGATATGCCGTGATGGTATAGTAGTAGTAGTAGTAGTAATTTACATCTTCGTCTCTTCCTTGGGCAATTTTTAGCCCAATATGGTGGTGGGGTCTGCTTTTATTGTTTTGTTTCGCCTCTTGGTTCTGTCGAGTGGATCTTCATGGTAAACATCGCAGTTCCGCATGTCTTGTCTCACTTATACTTCACGCCATCAGCGATTTTGGATTCCTCTTGGCCTCTTGCCGGTAGCCTCGATACATTATGCTTTATTGCGTATCATGCCTCCCAGAGTATCAAACCTCCCTGATATCCCCTAGTTCTTATCGAGACATTCTATAAAATAACGTTTACTATCTTATCGCATTTGCATTGGTAGGTAGGTACTAAACCAAACACACTTATGACACACAAAGACTAGATATGCGTTCATAATCACTAAGATTATTATTCGGATGCGATGTAAATTTGTATCAGTGACGTGAAACCGATGTTGATAATCCCCGCTTAACATAATATTCCAACTATCTTAGCGTGTTGAATGCGACGGCTATTGTTCGATTGTCGAGATTAAAAGCAACGTTTTCAGTTCTAAGATGGGTGATTGCATTGTATTAAGTTTTTTCATCTGCGTTTTAAGCCCAAATCCAGTTAAGAATAAAAGGAATAGAAAATATTCTAAAATTTGTTGCTGACTAAACTTAATCGTTCCAGCGCTATTTCGACCGGAGATTTGAACCATTTGAAATCTCGAATATAGGATCGCAAAAATTGTAGCCTAGTGTCAATTCGCAAGCGTTAGAACGCGTTTCTCACTTCTTCCAATTAGATTCACATTGTGTTAACATGTTTCTCCAATTGTCATCTGCACGTTGTGCCCAGATCCTGTTAATTTTTTTTTAAAAAATAGTGAATATTCTAAAAAAATATATCAAGTAGGTAGTAAATATAAGTAAAAAATTTATAAACTTAGTGTTGTTTTTTAAAAGTACTTTTACGGCTCAACAAATCAATTTTTTCATGAAATGTATTTTGTACCGATTTAATAACTTTGTTTTTAGGGTGGGCCTTCCCAATATGAAAACCCTAGGCACACCACTGGTATATATTGCTGATATCACCAACACAATCTTTTAAGCCATGTCAATATAATATTTCTCTTGTAGGTACTAAAAATTTATTTGCTCTGCAAGTACATGGTATCATTAGTTTTTAACTCGATTAATTATTATCATTAAACCACTAAAAAACATACTATAGACTATACTTTACCCTCACGCCGTGTCTTAAGTGGAGTAGGCAGAGAGAACAAAACGCCATATAGATCTATCCGTACATACTTCCTTTGCTTCCTCTACACTCGCACAATTTCTCATACACAAATTTCTTTTAATTAACTCACGTCCGTCTTTGAGAATTTGATTCAAGTAATCAAGCCACGTGGTTCTCGGACGCCCGCGCTTTCTCACATACATTTTCATCTTTCAGACAAGTTTATACTCTTTTTGTCATCTTTTCCTTATCCATTGATTCCACATGTCCAAATAATCGTTACTTATTTATACGCATTCTATCCATAACACTCCACATTCATCCTCTCATTCTTCTTGTAAAAATAAACTTTTACTTTTTTTAATATTATTTTATTCATATATGACTTACCTTCTAGAGATATTAAAAAAATGAACGGTATATTATGAAAGGGGAACGTGCGAGTCGTCGGAATGCTTAACTTTTACTGAATGGTTT
This sequence comes from Athripsodes cinereus, assembly GCA_947579605.1. Lineage (NCBI taxonomy): Eukaryota > Metazoa > Arthropoda > Insecta > Trichoptera > Leptoceridae > Athripsodes > Athripsodes cinereus. The sequence goes on along the minus strand of OX388311.1, from coordinate 32,537,899 downwards.
GGAGCCACTTTTATTTTTTTGTAAAAATCATTGTCTTTTTTAAGTAACTTCTTTTGTTGTCGTTTTGTTATTCTTCTTTTGTATTTTAGTATTTGGTTTTTTATTATTACTTTAACTTTCTTTTAGCTATGTAAACACATTCGAATACAAATGTGCAATCTGTAAATGGGTTAATATGTTTGTATATTGTAATATATTATATCTGTATAAAACCTGTAGATGTGCCAATAAAATAAAATAAAAAAATGCTTGCCGATGAAAGAACATTCCTTATTTTGGCTTTATCATTAACTTAAGTAAAACCACACGTATAGAAAAACTACTTAAGTTTATATGAAAATGTGGCAATCACGCGATAAAAAAAATAACAATGAATTCGTCGCATTTTTCTTGGAAAATGAGCTAATCAGTAGGAATTTGACTGCGTAGTTATATAGACAATTTTCATGCATAGTCTACTGCATGGATTAAGGTCGTAATTATGCTGACGAATTCATTTAGGCCAAAACAAATACAATTAAAAATTTTGGGTATATGTAAGTTTGTTTTAAACACTTTCCTATACACAGATGTCAGTATAGCTGGTGCACTTATCACTTACGTAATTTCTTCGAGACAACCAGTGCTGTCTCAATTTTGCTGAGATAGTTCTTTTCCAAACCCTGATTGCGAAAATTCCTTACGAAACTATGCGACCAAGCTGGGAATCGAACCCAGGACCTCGATGATGCAAGTCAACAGCGATAACCGTTGCATCACGTGGCCGGTTAATAATTTTATAAACTCATATTATATTTTCACGTTTGTTTATTTAAAGTTGACCCATTGAGGAAGCTGGTTATTACTTTTAGAGATTAAAAACAACATCTCATATATAAACCTAGGTCACTATAAGAATGTTCTAATCAAACTCTTATTCATATTTTTCTTTTGTTATTAATCGTACATTTTTTTAACACAGAAAAGACAGTTTGCATGTTTATTACATCCGGCTGATCTTCTGGCTATCCCACTTGTGGGATACAGTACTGGGTGAGTTTAATTTTTATATACCAGCATCGTATAGTCGCTCACTTCAGCATATTCAGAATGATGATGGTTGTCAAACCATGCCATATTTGGTGATCCACTACTGAGGTGCGCTTGTACTTATCTATAGATACATAGTTGTATTGCTGGGTATTGTGTACTTACGCTGCTTATGCTGAAAATTATAATTGTTACATTGATTTCAGTGTACGAGGCCTGAACAGGGTCATCTATCTACAGCTATATACAGTATATGCATTACTGAGTACCTAACTACTGTACTTGTCTATTTAATATTGTACCTTCTTTTATCAACTACTTTTGTATACTTTTTCTAAATAATATTTTTGCACCTGCTGTTTACTGCTACTAAATAATATATATACCCTTCCATTTTATGAATACATATATGTATATATATTTTTTCTGTCTTTTAAACTTGTATTAGTGTTTATATTCTTTTTATCTGATTGTATACCAGTACTTACCTATTAGAAATTGATTGGTAGTACATATGTTATTTCTTTTTCTTTTTGTATACCTATTGTTTTTCTCTTTATGCATTATTTCTCTTGACTGTTCCTTTTTATTTGTATTATTTGTAAAGGCTGATACAGCCGTTTATTATGTTAAATAAATAAATAAATATTATGCTGTTCTATTCACCTACAAGCTGGACGAACAGTCTCGCAGTGTCACCAATAGCAAAAGGAATTCAATTGTTCAATAATATTTCCCCGAATGTGGACATATTCCACATAACATACGGTGAATTTGTAGAGAAAGTGGAAACACTTTTGTAAATGTTTGTTTGTTTTCTCTGGGATCGCATTGGCTGAAAGCTGTAATGGTCCCAGTAAAATATGGTGTCGTTTTAATAATAATAATATGTAATGACGGTATTATGTATGTAGTAGTAGAGGAAACAAATGTATTATTCGTGGTAGGTAAATAAATTATGAAATAATTGTCTAGTTTAATTATTGTGGAAAATCCCATGATGAAGTACATATTATAGGTATTCATCTCGAGGTATTCCTTTACTATTAAAATATGTAAGGTGAGAATGCACTACACAATATCATCTTTGAATAGGTTTATAGGTGTAATGATCACTAAGCAATCATCATTTTTTCTAATAATAATAATAATTGGATAATTTAAATATGACGCCGTTAAATTATCCGTGACCATCTCAAGGGCGCCGTGACATCTCCTGAACAGTAGTGTTTTCAGCTCGGTCCTAAATGTGGAGATAGACTGAATCTCTCTCAGGTCTGCGGGCAATATGTTCCAGACAGTTGGTGCGGTGACTGAAGATCCTTTCTGCAAATATAGAAGCATTCGCCCTGTTGGGTGCTACGAGCTTGTTGACAGCAGTAGAAGCTCGAAGTTTCATGTGGATGTTGTACCGCTTAGGGCCTTTTAAGGACAGTGAGACACTTTTTAAACTCCACGCTATTTGAGACTCTCAGCCATTGTAAATCTTTTAGTAATGAAATGATTCAGCAAACAATGGACCATCAATATATTATACTGTATCAATACTTACATAATTTTATAAACACATCTACAAAAAATTAGTCAATAATGAGCTCACTGGATTGGTCACAACATCAGGCACCCAGGTCTTATCGAAGGCAGAAATGATAGAGACCGACCAAGAGACAGACACCTATATGGAACAAATGAATAGGACATGAATTGTGGCACCTACGTAGAATTAAAGAGACTGGCGGAAAATAGGGAGGAATAGAAAAGAAAATCAAGACTCGTTAAAGACCAACCCAATGGATTGTAACTCGGTATATGACGAGGGACTTGAAGGAGATTTGAACGTATATTTTTTAACCAACATTCATTTAAAACTGCTTGATATAAAATTATATTTGTCGCAATTTTTCTTTTGAATTTCCAGTCTACATCAAAGGTCATCGATTTTTTGCAAGTAATTTGAATTTTTTGTCGCATCTAAATAATATTCTGTTTATTTTGTCAACTCATTCATTTATTTTATGTATATACAATAGAAGCATTTATAAATATATTGTATATATTATCTATTAAAGTAATACTTGTCACTTGGTATTGATAATGATACAACAGTTACTCATTGAAATTCAATATTATAACATTATGCTAAAGTTTGTCAGTAAGCCGTTGACGCTACGTGCGACTAACGTATCAAATGTATCGACACAGCATTATAGTTTCTAAATACGATATAATCGCCTTACTCGTATACTACTGATGCCGTTCTTAGTTCTCTATATTAGTTAGAATTATTATTTTGTTTTGTATTGTTGTGGAATATAATTATACCTGTCGCCCGTGAAATTAATTATATTACTAACACTTTTTATTTAATCATAAAATAAACGTTCGATTTATTCAAAAAAAACTATTTAAATTCTATTGTCGTTGTGAATTAATTTTATTTCAAATTTTTCAGTCTGTGTTTGTTTATTGTATAGGTTTTTTTTAGTGTGTTCAGTTGTGTTTGTTTAGAGTGTTGTATTATTAAAATACTTAGAGATACAAGACGGTATGTTTTTTTCTAGAAAGATATTTTTTCATGCATTATTTAATCATAAATATAATAATTTAATCATGCATAACAGTGCGCAAGACAAGTTTTTCACTGTAGTGCATTTTTTTGTATTAAAATTTAATAATGATATACATCCTTGTCCACGTTAATCAATGTAAATAAAGAATGTTTAGGATTTTATAAAGAGTTTCACCAGATTATGTGAACTAAACATATTATCTAAAAGTCGATTATATTGAACTATTTTCATGTAGGTATGTAGCATTTTGCTTGAAAATAAAAATCTGGTATATTTTTGATGATTTTTTAACGACAACTTCATTAATTAGCATTTTTCGAATGCGTTTATTAACAATAATTCTTATATTGAAGTTGAGTTAGGTTAGGTCTGTTATTATTTTAGACTACAGCACATTAATTGACAATTATTTTAACATTTGACTTGTTGTTAGTTAGGTGAGGTTAGGTCTAGTGTAATTTAATGCAGAAACACATTAATTGACAATTATTTTAACATTTGACTTGTTGTTAGTTAGGTGAGGTTAGGTCTAGTGTAATTTAATGCAGAAACACATTAATTGACAATTATTTTAACATTTGACTTGTTGTTAGTTAGGTGAGGTTAGGTCTAGTGTAATTTAATGCAGAAACACATTAATTGACAATTATTTTAACATTTGACTTGTTGTTAGTTAGGTGAGGTTAGGTCTAGTGTAATTTAATGCAGAAACACATTTGTTGACAATTATTTAAACATTTTATTGATAGTGGATTAGATTATGCTATGTCTGGAATTAATTTATGCTTCAGCACTTAAAATGACAACACATTTTTACATTTGACTGATTGTAGATTGAGTAATATTAAGTATGATGTTATTTTAAGCTATAAACCATTTTACATGGTTGGATAAGATCACAAGTGGGGTAGCCAGCAGACCAGCTGCATGTAATAAACATGAAGATCACCTTATTCGAAATTTTACCATTTTTGTTTGTGTCATCAGCAAAGAGTAGGTCTCCTTAGTTTTCAAATGACCTTAATAAAACAAATAAACATCAAACATTACTTTGAATACATTTTGCATCTTCACTTCAGCGATGAGTTATGTCACTCATCCTGAATGTGTTTATTTGCATGGAGAGGACGATATGCATATTTATATGTTTGTGGAATTGAAAGTCCTCAGCATAGACTACTCTTTTTTTTATTTTTTAAGTACCTATTCTCAAAAAAACATGTATTCATAAAAAACCACTTTTAGTACATTTTCCATTTTCAGTTCAACAATGAAGTATGCCACCTATCATGAATATCTTAATTGGCATGGAGAGGACGATCTGAATGTTTATAACGGACAGTTGGTCCGCTGCATACTCAACTTGTGGTAGATACTGTTTTGATATGAATGAGTGAGAATACTTTGTGATATTCAATATAACGATTCCCGCTCAGAACGAAATGAAAACAAAATGACCTTTTTCAAATTTATTGTTCTGGGTCTGGATTTTACATGTATACCTATGTGTTTAGTACATTATATTTATATAGAGGTATCGACACGTTTGTACCCATAATACAAGATTCATTTCTTAGTTTGGGACTATTTGGATCTGTGTGAATCGTCTAAATATGTTATGTTATGTTTTAATTTAATTCAGTGAATCAACTAAAAGAACAGGTTGTCGGTCACTATACCATCGAGGCCAACACTATGAGAATGTATCTACAATCGATGTATCTATAATGTTTCTATAATCGATTTATCATAGGTACTATAAATGTACTTCAACGTAAAAAGTCATTGACATTGCAGGGCTGGACGTGAATGTATTAAATTTAAAATCGTGTATGGGGAACTTAATTTATTTTTTATTTATTTATTTTAGAAATATATACGGCAAGAAGCCTTTTACATGTTGACATAAATTTTTAAAAATATAAAAAGATAACAGTGACATAACCATAGGTATAAAATTACTTATTGTCTAAAGATAAAACAGTAACCAGAGAGTTATTTGTCAAGAATTATTTGTTAATGAGAATTGTTTTTATAAAAATCCAGCTCGAAGGACCATTGATAACATGTGGTAAAGACATACAATTACAAAGAGTTTAAATCCATCTCAGAGTATCACTCAATTGTATTTGTGTAGAAATAATGAAAATCTGATTCCAGGTATCAATGAAAAGAATTCTACATAAATTGTTTTTTATCCGGCTCAGAGGATCAATAAATAATAGATGACCCTGGTAGAGATTACGTTTATATCCATCTTAAAGAACCAATCATAAGATGATTATTGTAATATCTGAGTATTAATATATTGTAAAATATTGAATGATTTAAAATATGAAATAGCACTTTGTATTTAATTCACAAAAGTATATACAACGCATGCTTAGTGCTTCCACCAACGAATTGCCATCATCAGGGTTGAGTTTCGTTTCACAATGTTTTACTGAAAAATTAAATACAATCAATAAACTTGTTAACTTTGGTCTTTAAACTCAATGGCTTTTCAACGCTCCTTGCGGAGGAAGGGACAAGGCAGAAAACAGCATCCTTCATTCAGAACGCCAATTGAGGCAACTAGTCCCGTGAAATTTCTTACGCTGTAATGTCCTTGTCATAGAAAACGGTATATTGTGAAAAAGTAATAATAAATATTGGACCATTTATATATGACGCCGTTTAGTGATTCGTGACCATCTCAAGAGCGTCGTAACTTCTACTGAATAGTAGTGTTTCCAGCTTGGTCCTAAATGTGGTGGTAGCCTGCTTCTTTCTCAGGTCTGCGGGCAATCTGTTCCAGGCAGTTGTCGCGGCGGCTCTGAAACTCCTTTTTGCAAATGTGGACATACATCCATTAATACCATCACGACATTAACCACAAGTGGGGTTAACAGCGGACTAGCTGCACATAGTTTTAAGTTTAGTGTACATTTTGTATAGATCTCTTTCTGTTTTTTTTTTCTTTTACTTTCATACTATTATTATTACGTTATTCTTCTATTACATTGTTTAATTCCGTATCAATCTATTTATTGCCTCATATCTCACCCACTTGTGAGGTAAGAAAACTAATTGATCACATATTGAGTCAAATTCAATTGTGTGGAATCCGCACGAAGGCAGATATACTCTAATGCTTGAAAAGGTTCAAAAGAAATTTTTAAGACATCTGTATTACCGAACGTATGGATGTTACCCATTTCTGTATCCTTCATTGTTTGTCGCTGGATGTTTGAGTTATGATACACTTGAGAGGAGAAGAACATTTTTCTTACTAAAACATTTTTTTAAATTGTTGAATGGAATAATTCATAATCCAATGATTTTGACAGAGCTGTCATTTTACGTACCACACTCCTACAATAGATCGCGGGGGCATTTGTTGTTCTATCCTACCCATGGAAGAACGAATTTGGCGATGAATTCTCCGGCCAACAGAGCAATGGTATTTTTTAATTTGTTGGCTCAGAACTGTGACATATTTTCTCTGTCCTACAGAGAGTTCGTTGCCTTAATTGAGGCAACGAGCATTCTGTGGTGATCTTTTGTTTGCTTATTTGTTTTTGTTTTAAATATTATGAATATTGTGTTGCTATGTATAAATTGTATCTCTTTGCACATCGCATTGGCCTAAAGCTGTAATGATGTGCAAAGGAAATTTAAAGAGAATAATAATAATAATAATAATAATAATAATATCACACTCTACCGCATTTTGCTGACATGATAAATTGACAATAATAACTGTTGTTGCACTTGCAGACTGATGCATAAATGTAAGCTATCTGGTTGTTTATAAATTTAACACATATGAAACTGTCATACATAATATAGTCGATGTTTTCGACCGAACTTTCATATATAGCTACAAAAAGATAACGTCCTGTTATTTGGTAGTTCACTGCACGAGACTTGAATCCACAACCCATCCTTTTCGCCAGATGTGGTTTGTTCACAAAACGTGAGCAGTAAAATTTTCGCGAGACTGCACTCATTCAAAAGACTCCAATCATTTCTTCCTCAAAATACAAAACGCATGATAGCTCAAACATTTCTCCTTCCAACACTATACTACGCAGACTGTAGGTACCCTTTCCGATACCTCTGAGGAACTCAATGGTAAATTGGATAGGTTGCAGAATGCATGTATACGATTTGTGTATGGTTTAAAAAAATATGACCATATTTCCAAATTTCGAGCAGAACTTAAATGGCAAACATACAAACAATCCCGCGATTTACATATAATCTACTTTCTGTACAACATCCTAAAGCACAATTCCCCTCAATACCTTTCTAAGCGTTTTGAATACCTTTCTTCACATGGACGTCCTCTGAGATCTCAGAATAACCAGTTACTTGCCGTCCCTGCCCACACCACAACCTTCTTCAGTTCATCAATCACGACCCATGCAATTAGAATATGGAATAATCTACCTTGCAATATCAGAAATTCCTCTACGCTACACGTTTTTAAGAATAACCTAAAATCCATAGACTTATCCTAAAAAGTTCCTCCCCGTGCCTTTATCCTTCATTTTACAGTATTTATTAGAGGAAACATGACACATATTATAATGTTCTACTTAGGACTAAGAATGTAATTAGTTATAATTAAATTTAGTATTAGGTTAACTGTTCACATTTAGTATTAATTACACATTGTCAACATAGTATGATACTATCACACATTATTTTGGTTAGCTGGAAGATATTGCCTCCAGGCAATAAGCTCGCCAATTGCTCATGATTTTTTTGATCAATAAAGTGTTCTTATTATTATTATTATTATTATTGTTCAATTAAGCTACCAAGAGACATGCCAAAGGCTTCGTAATGCTCTCCTATAAACCTCAATGGCAGCTTCATGTCTGGTGTTATTCTAGCATACCTAAGTATGAGTGTCTTATGCTGAACACAATAAATTATTGTAGACGGATGGTATGGCAATCATCCTAATCTTTTTAGTTAGATATTTCTTTCTGGTTGAATCTAATACTATCATTTTTGCGCCATGTATTTTTTCTTAGCTTTATGCGATAATTTCATATCTTAAATTTTCATATATAACCTTATACAATGGTTAGTTTAAAAAACAAAATTCGCGAAAGTAATATCTGATTCTAATATGACTTTTCTGTCTTTATTGTGTCGGCGGCCGTTTGTCCCTAATCCAAGTCCTTCACCACACTTGTAGAACTGTACCAGTTCTTGCCAACTTTTATGGTGACCCAACAGCTTTCTTCCCTCTCCCACAACTTCCGAAAATCTCAATGGTAGCTTGGATATTGGAGTATGAGACATTGGCTTAGTAATTGCGACCTTAATATATCTGAATTGATTTTTTTTGCATTTTTTAAATAATTAAACAAAATTTATAAAGGTCAGCTATTTTAAATTTATAATTACACCAGTTGTGTCAATATTGCAACATAAATTTATTCATGATATTATTAAAATCTATGTACTAGACAGTGTTAACTGTATAGTTAATTCATTGACGTAATATTAACATAGACCAGAGACGTAGAATTCGCTCGGAATTCAGGTTCCAAAATTAATATCAACACAAGGTATTAATTGTTGTTTCACTCCATTGTATTACTATATCATCGCTGTTTCACTCCCACTTATTGTAAATATTGTATGTCGTACCCCTTTTCAATACAATAGACTATTTCACAACGTTGTATTGTTTAAGGTTTTTTTTTAATATTGGTTATTGTAACTTTGTGAAAATTTATTTATATTTGAAATAAATATTGACATCCTAGAAAACATACGTATTAAAAATCACCTTAAACTCAATCCAGTGGTCCTAGTCAAAACACATTTTAGCGTTACGTGTTCGTTCAAACGTGGACGACATTGCGAGAACGCGTCAACTTTCGTAGCTAAAATACACAAGTAGCTACGGAAATTGACGCGTTCTCGCAACGTTGTCCACGTTTGAACGAAAACGAAACGAAAACGTAACGCTAAAATGTGTTTTGACTAGGCCCACAGATTTTCTTCTCAAATGTCAAATCAACCCCTTCACTCAACATTAATTAAAACTATTTTATCATCTCATCCTTCCACTCCTACATACATAATAGTAGATATATAATCACACTCTTTTTTGTAGGTTATTAAAAACATGTATCCTGTTTTTTTATTTACCTACTGACAACGGAACTTACTCACATTAGTGACAATCAACAGCGTTTTTCGATTGTTAAAGATGAATACAAAAATATTTTGGAGGCAATATTCGATTGGACTCAATAACAAATTTTTGTTTGAGTTTGTAGTCTTTGAAATAATACGTCTATGCTTGAGCAGTAGTATCTAACAATATGATTTACGTAATGTTACGTATGTGGGTTGGATCCAATACAATTTTTTGTTTGAGTCTCCAGACAATGATATAATTATACAAAATATTATATTTTGAATTTTAAGCATGTCTATATTGTTTTTATTTTTATATCCAAATTAGAATTTATGGGTTAGTTGGAAGATATCGCGCTTCTGCGATAAACTCGCCCATTGCACAAATTTATTTGTCTGGTTCTGCAATGTTTGTGTTTTAATAATGTTTGTTTTTTTGTGCAATAAAGATTTTTATTATTATTATTATTAATTTAAGTAATGTTTTTCAAGTGTTTTTTTAGAAACAGGTTATCTCTAGAGTTAAACTTGGTCAACATTTAAGAAAGACGATGTAATTTTAATGTTTTGTATATTTTTGTGAGGTCTTGTCTTGTTTCTCCACTTGTTTCTATCGAGCGCATCCTCATGGGAAACATTACAGTTCTGCATGTCTTGTATCACTACTTCACGCCATCTACGCTTTGGCCTTCCTCTTGGTCTCTTGCCGGTAACCTCGATACGTTGAGCTTTATTGCCTACATACTCAGGTGGTCTCGCTGTATATACATATTTATTATTAAATTAACAAATTAAAACAAAAATATACATTTTACATAAAATATCACCAAATAAAATAAAAATACAAACTTCACATCCAGTAGTTGGTATTTAGAAACAATCCAAAGAATAACTTATGGTTAAAGAAAGTATTTTCATATTGCCATCATATATCTCTATACATCTCATTTATATAATAGAATTTATATCTAAATAGGAGATTAAAATTCTCTGTTGAACTCTGTATGTACCCTTTCTGGGTGAGGAATTCGCAAAAATATCTGTTAAATAACCATAACAAGTAATTAATAAAACACTTATTTGAAAGCCGGCTCGCGTCCAATAAAAAGTCACAGTGAATATACAATAAATAAGTGTTTTATTTATAATTAATTCAACATGAATTTCCACCAAGTACCGTCGGTTGAAAATATCAACTTAATCATAACAAGTAATATTATGTGTATAAATATTTTGATAAACTTTACTGCTTTTCAATCTGAATAATATTGTTTTTCATTTCTTGAAACTGTTACAAAAATCAAATTTGAAATATCTGCACAAACTTGTGTTACTTGATTTTTTGTTCTATTGTAAGTAAAGCATTAAATTTTCACTAACATTTTCCGTTTTTCTTTTCAGATTCCAAACCAGTTGCAGAAACGAAAGCTCCAGTTTTTAACATACAAGAAATATCCAAATATTGTCGCATCTGAAACATACAAATTTTGAAAAATTTATGTAACCATTAGACAATATTTTACGCCCTAGTCAGTTCTGTTGCAAATTTATAATCAGTACTATATATTAATTTGATTGAGTGATGCATTGTTTAGTAATATTTTGTTTCATGTACTGATTACTTTGTGATTACTTTTACATAGAGTGTCGACATCTTAATAAGATCAATTATTGAGTTTATTATAAACAACACCGGGTGATCAAAGTGAAGTGTCATTCGATATAATAATAAGCACATAATTACGTGCAGTGCAATATTGACATTGAAAAGTTCAAGACTATTGTAAATTTGATCTCAATGCTCTAAGCTTTATATAGTTGATAATAAAATCATGTGTAAAAGATGAAATAAAAAATATTTTTGATTAAATCTAACATTTTACTAATTGAAAAGATATATCTAAAAAATGACAATAATAATATTATTCGTATAAATATAAAACAAAAAAGATTACAAATGCTTTAATTGTATAAGTAAATTATCTATATAATATTTATAATTCAACAAGAAGATATATTATTAATAAATACAGAGACGAATAAAATTATATTATATAGAAAATATTTATAAATAAAGTTTTAAAGATTGTTGAAGATTTAGAATCTATAGAAGATAGAATTATTATATTGTTGTTTGTACAATCACCGCAAACATGACTTCAAATTCTAATTCTACGTATGCTATGAAAAATGATTTCGATCCAACGACACCTGGAGATGAGAAGCCTTCAACACCTGACGCTGAAAAGTGTATCCAGCCAACTGAATACAAGATATACAAGATAAGATGGTTGGTGTTGGCTATCTTTGTGATGTATTCCGCATCGAATGCCATGCAGTGGATACAGTACGCTATCATTGCGGACGTCATTATGGACTACTACAACGTGAGTGCCATCTGGGTCAATTGGACATCCATGATTTATATGATCACTTATATACCGCTCATCTTCCCAGCCAGCTGGATGCTTGATAAATATGTAAGTATTAACATATTCATTTTCAAACAATTTTTCTTTCATGTAAGTATTTAATATTTTCGAGCTGTATGGCTTTCAGTATGACACCTCTTGTGAGGACAATTTTTTTAGCGTAAATATTTAAACGGATAGGTGAAAGTCCCCAGATTTCTTAGCTATCCGGGCTGTTGGTCTTTTATCCTTTCTTTCCTATCCATCCTTTAATGTATGACCGTAATCTGGTAGGCAGAATTTTTCCCAACATTTCGCTTATGTGTGGTATACATCTTCAGGGGGGATTTGGAGGGTTTGTTTGGTTGCCGTGTCGAACCTGAAAACACAAAATGAAAAGGAAGAAAATATTAAATTGGCGATAAAATTGCATAATTGTTCCATTGTAAACTCGACAGAACTTTGTGTTCCTCAGGGAGCTTTCTCATTTTTTATCACATTGTTTGCACTTTATTTTGATTGCCTTTAGGTACTCGTATAATTAGTCCTTCAAACATCTGGTGTAGTATCTAATTGATTCTCACCCTGCACAGTTCAAGTTCTCATCTTTGAAAAGGAGTGCGTATTCCAATATGTACGTGCTCTTGACACTAATTAGCCAGGCAGTACTCAAACTGAGTAACTTTATGAGATCACCTCCCAAGAAAGTTTCGCTGTATTAAACGGAACATGGATGTTTTTCATCCTAATCGACACGTGAACGCTCAAGTCCTACATATCAAACGAAAATTGTTTCCCTAATTACTTCCAAACTACTTACGACTGCTCTTTCCCATACTTTCAGCTACTGTGACGTAATAAACACCCCCGAATGTTTACACATAATACGGAAATTAACTTATACTTTACTAATAATAAATTAGTTGAACTTATATTTCCAATTCGTATATTAACTTTGTTTTAATGTAAAGATTCTAATCATATTATTTTGTTCTTCAGATAATAAGTTTTTCTTCTTTTAATTATAAATACCATCACGGCATATTCCACAAATAGGGTAGCCAGAGGACTAACTGCATGTAATAATCATGCAAATAGCCTCTTTGTACTAATAACGAATAACACTATTAAAATGGCTAACATATCTCATCGCTGAATTTCAAATATTCATTTATTTATCAATACATAAAGCGCTTTTAGCCTTTTAGATGCTAAAAACACTTTAAACAATTTAGTGGCAGGATCTGTATGTCGTTCCATTCTCTCTGCCTACCCCAATTGAGACACGGTGTGAGGGTAAAGTATAGCACAACTCTGTTAACAATCTACAAAAAAAAACCTAAGCATAATTAAAAACAAATGTTTTCTACTACTACTACTACTATATGTTTTTTGTCGATAGAGACGTCTTAAATCTGACAATGTCTTTACAAGACGAAAGACGTCTCTATCAATAATAAAACATATAGTAGAAGAAAACATTAGTTTTTTAATTTCATTATGGAATTTTACTACCTTAACACCGACACGGTGAATAAAAAAAACTGCCTTTCACAAGACATTTGAAAGCTTGAAAAAGAGTAACAGAAAAATTCTTTACCAGGGTCTCATCGGGACAGTATAAAGTCTACAAGCTACAAATATATTTTATGCTCTCATATTTTATTCAAGTACCTACATATTAAGCAAGGAACATACTCATATTATTAACAATTTAGTTTTACCTTGAAAACTGTTTATTCCCTTATTATGAAACACGTTCCGTCACTTTAGTTCTAATTTAAACATTCTCAGACAAATTTATGGTGCCACGAACACCAACCTATATTGTATAGACTAGAAGTTCAAAGAAAAAACTGGTAATTCGACCAAAAACATTGGTATTACACGGCTTGAAGGATATTTAATTTTTTTTTTTTTTTAAAAAAAAGATATATCTGGGTTTTGTTATAAACCCAAATACAACCTTATACACCTTTCACACTAAGCTAAAAGCTTGTGCCGTGAAAGGGGAGTTTGCCGGCACCTGGGATCGAACCACGGACCCCTTGATCTGAAGGCCGAGACTCTACCTCCAGGCTACCGACGAACTCAATTATTTATTCTTTTTGCACATCATCATTATATTATAACAGTTTTAACAAAACAATACAAAATTTAAAATACCTATCAAGTAAAAAAAAGCACAAAATTAAAAAATATGTTTTGTCGCACACCCAACAACACGTGGTAGGAATTATGGAATGGAAGTGGGGGGGGGGCTAGAGAACGGATACTAAGTTAGAAGACTGATTGATTGCTTTTTTTTATTGTAGGGGTCCTTTGATAGCTTTGTCAGGTTAATAAGATGCGCAATACATTATTAAAAGTTGGAAAGAGTATATAAGCATCTTTATATTATGGAGTAAGCAGTATGAAAATATTGTTATGATTATTAATAATTTTGGAACAAGTTTTCTAGGATAATTAATATTCCATTATTATAACAGGTAAATGGCTACGAATGAATTTTTATTGCCTGTAATTATCCCGAAATCATACTTTCCTTGAAGTTTCCTCTTTGATTATAATGTAAATTGTTAACTTTCCAGAATAGAAATGTCTGAAATATCACATGTCGTTTTTATATCCTAGTCTTTTATCAGGATTTATGTTTTAAAGGTTTATAATTTATAGGAGTGTTCTATCTTCTCAAACTATTTTGCCTCCATATTTGGACAGAGGTCTCCTCAATGTTTGTTCATTCCATTCTGTTTTGGACTCGTCTGCATCCAACATTTTTCTTTGAGTCATCCGATCATCTAGCCTGAGGCATTCCAACACTACCTGCCAGTCATCCGTTGAGACTCCTAAACTAGAGCGTTTTGCAGAAAGCTTGGCAATTCATCATTATATATGAGGAACAAGTAACAGATATAAATTTGACTGATATTTTTAAAAAATGCCACGATAGAATGAAGGAATGAATAGATTAATAAATAAAACCCAAAAATGAATATAACTCAGTAAAAAAAATTGGCCTTAAAGTTCTTCGCTATTCTCCACAAACAGAGACTCCGAGAAAATGTTTGACATTGAAGGAGACCCACCGTCCACCCGGATAGCTCAGAAGTCTGGGGACTTCCATTTATCCGATTAAATTTCTACACTAACAAATTTGTCCACACAAGAGGTGCCATGATGGGCAGTCTGAAGGACTGGCCGGCCAAAACCCCCACATGCGGAATCTTTTGACTACACTCCTTCGATGTCCCTCTAGCCGAAATGTTTGACAAATGTCTTTATATGATTCGAAACCTACGTATTCTATTTAGAAGTATATAATAATTAAAAATATAATAGTTTGTATCCACAATGTCGCTGTGAAAAAATACTGCCTGGCGAGTGAATATTGTCGAAACATGAAAATATGAGATCATCCCGTTTAAGTCAAGGCAATCCATTAGTCTACTAAATAAAAACTCAGATCAAAAATTAATAAGTTAGTAATGTTGTATATTTTCCATTTGTGATTTTTTTAAACGAATGAAGTCAGAATAAACAATTATGGATTAAAATATTTATACGAGAATTAACTATGCACGTACTACTTATGTAGTAATCTTTCAGTTATATTATTATTTCAGTTTAATGGTAAAGACTATAATTACTTGTTTAATTTGTATTCCGTTGACTTACAAAATAATGTGGGAAGGCAATTAGTAAATTGGTGTAATCATGTAGTAATGTCATCATTAGAGGATTGTATGCGATTTAAGATGATTATATGCAACGGAGATGCGTAATAAAATTAAATAATATGCTACATGGCATATTTTAATTTGGTTTTGTATCAAAACTGGAAAGATCCGTTTGTGGTAGGGCCCAAAAACTTATTCGATTTTGACTGATTTTCATACTTTCATTGATTTATTATTTTATTTTCTCCGAAAATTTTCAAATTACATAATTTCGAAGGATTTAACCATTTCGAAAAATGCAGTTTTATAGTACTCAACACGAAAGATATTTTTGCATATTTAGATACAATCATTATTGTATTTGTCAACTTTTGATTCCAAACGACTAATATGCAGGTTAAAGTGTTGCAAAAAATGATGATGATTATGGATGACTTTGATTTTGGTGCCTTTTAACAGTCCCTGTGTTGATGTATAATAAATACAATCTTTGCTTCCGAAGATGGTGTCAGGTCATTTTTTCCTCAGTGACATTGGCAGGAAATTCAGGACAGGTCCGATAACAAGCACATCGAGATGCCGTTTTATTTCGTGATAGGTTCGATATTTTTTCGGGTCTCATAAAATGGCAAATATTATATGCAACATTATAACATAATTATTATCGTTAGAATATACAAAAATCTGTATAAATATGCGAAAACCTATAAAAATAACTAATATAAGCAAATTCATATTTATGTTCAACTGCTATACCATCATGGCATATCCTACAAGTGGGGTAGCCATCAGACCAACTGCATGTAATAAAGTACAAGCTTTCCTCTTCGTGCCGGCAAAAAATTAAGACGTTAAGAATGGGTGGCAATCCTCATTTCTTAATTAAAGATGTGAAATGTCTCATTTCTTTCAAATACCTACCTCATCAGATTATATGCACATGCATATATTCATTTGCATTCAATCCGATCTCTAATTATTAAGTATAATTAGAGTAATACATCACACTAGAACATGCATATCGTTTAATATGCCTGTAGGCATTTCCCAAAATCTTCATTAGAGCTGGGAAAAATGACTCATTAAAATTAATTATTTATTTAATGTACAATACGTTTTTAGCATAACCCTTAAATTGTTTAATGGTTGTCATGGTTTTTATTTCGTTTATTTTTTACGACATTGTGGAAAAAACGACGTTTCGACCTTAACGTTTTAACCACCTTCGGGAATTTTTAGTAAAGCCTGGTTTACACTATCCAAGTACACCCGGACCAAGTGCGTTTTGATGAAATATTACAAGTAAACTTTTATCATCTTGGACGTCGTTTTCCGATCAAAGTAAATTTCATGATTTTTGTCTTGTTTTTTTTTAATTATTTACATAAAAAATGTATATTATGTTATTGTTTGCTAGCAACGTGTTTGTCATACGCTTTGGTAATTTGTGGGACCTTGATTGGTTTATTTATTGATGAGATTTGTAATTTTATTTTATTTATTCTGTATGTATCAAACAGTTGAAACAATAAGTACAAACATTAAAAAACAACAATAAGTAAACCAATTAAGATCCCTTTCTTACCAATCTAATAAACATAAATTTGAGGTAGTTCATTAAATAAAAAAAACAGGAAGACATAAAATGCTAAAACACAAAGAAATGTAAAAAAATGTGAAAATATATAAAAATGTTAATAAATGTATAAAAAATTATAAATATAAAAATGTAAAAAAAAAATTAAAAATGATTAAAATGAATTGTAATGTTGATATTTATTGAGTTAAACTATTTGTGTCCTTTAAGACAATAAATAAATAAATTAGATAAAACATTCTAATTGTAACCCAAATAGCCAAAATATGAAATTTAACTCCACGAAGTACAAAATTTTCTTGAATACATATTTATGAGTGACGGTCACCCTTTAGAAATCGGAAAAAGTGAGAATATAAAAATAAATAGCATATTATGTATTTCAGAGTCCTTATTTACAAAAAATGACATGTTTCATTTCGAAAGTAAAATAAAAAAGATATTATTTTATTTATTATACGAGGTGTTGTGTAAATAATTGCGTCTGAAATATGTGACGGGTTGACGTCACATCATGTCACGCTCTGTCAGTTTCCGTCGCACCGTGTGTGACGAGGATAGCCGTAAGAGGCTGATGTCTGCCAGACCTCTTCCACACGACGCGTCACGAAGTATTTCCAATTTTTTTATAGTATTTCATTTTGCTTTCAGTATGAATATTGTGAACTTTTTCCAATGATTTTATTCGTATTTTTTATAAAGAAATAATCTTAATTTATGAAAAACTTGTATAAAGGTTTTTTGATGATTCGAATCAATACTTTGGAGTTGATTCGATTGTCCAAGAATAAAAATATTTTCATTTTTAGAGCTATACCCAACTATATCAATACTGCATAGTATACTATTGAGGTTTTTTTTCCACTGTCTTGAAATCAGATTAAAATTCACTGTCCATCTTATAGTGGCATATTTTATTTAAATAGAATAAATAAATAATACGAATTGATTGGGAAAACCAGTAGATTGACTATATGTACTGAACATACAAGATGTCAAACATGTTGTTGTTTCCATTGAACTGCAACAGATGTCTTTCCAGTTTGAAAGCACAGAAATTGTATGAAATCGTATAAAAGTTGATTTCAATAGTGGAAAAATATTGAGTTGTAACATATAACATGTCATGTGATAAGCATGACACAGAGGAATTGGGAATGTTACCTAGGTTTAAAGAGTACTCTTAACCAAGCCTAAGTCGATTCATAAGCGTCGAAACTCTGTGTTGTGCACTCCTTAAGGAAGTTCACATATGTATGTGTATCATATACAACATACCTAACTAGTTAATACCTATTCAAATAGGTTGACTATGGATGAGTGTGATCAATTGGAATGATTAATCTGGAGCAGTTCAAAATATGTTATACAAATTGTCCTTATCATGTCAATAAAGACATAAAAACATGCAGGACTGGTGGCATATTTCGCTGAATTAGTGATCTTTAATGTCTTATTATGTGGTTACCCATTTAGGTATACATATTTGCCTTTTACAGCACATTCCAAAGCTTAACTTGCGTGCTATTTTCCAAAAAAGAGAAAAATATTACGTTTGTCTAGTAAAAAGTAAAAACTTTTTTTATAAACGGCTTTAAATTATACCGAGTTTAATTATTGATTAACAGATCTCGCCTTTAATTAAGAGTAAACATTATTAATTATTGACTAAGGGATTTGGAATTAAACCTATAAATAACCTATAATATAATAAATAATCGGCTACAAACTAGACATGATCATAAAAATATAATCATAACAATTGATTGTGTGTTTGTTTTATATCTATTTTATAACGCCATTTATTACTTTTACAACCTTGTTATAAGCATGTCGTTATTTCGATTCAATAAAATGATAAACTGTTCGCCAGTTTTATTTGTCGAATTGATTAGCGGGAAAAAATTCTATTGTTGTTAAAATTAAAATACACTTTGTGCTAAAAAAATGTGACTTTTTGGTAATATCGTAAAATTAAAATATAAAACAATTTCATTTTATTTATGTTCATTTCGAAGTAATACTGATATCGCGGGTCATAAATTTTCATACCTCGATTGGTTTTTTATTGAAACTGTATCAACATTATTGTTTTTGTATTTATCAATGGTCAAAGGTCTCCCTTTATATCTCCACATCTCTTTATCTTGATTGGAATGCACACAATTCCCACTCTCCACCCTCAGTAATATTTAAGTGAAAATTGATAAATTACAATAAAAAAAAATATTTGTAGCAAATTATCACCTTGAGATATGCCACCCCTATTGATTTTTATTTTATTTGCACAAAAAGAATTATAAATAATTTTCATGTTTATTACACACATTTAGACTGCTGGGTTGCAAGATTTGTGATGATAATAAGTTGTATTTATTTTTACATCCATTGTGAAATTAATTCAATGCAATTAAAAATGTTTTTGACTATTAATATCGCTATTTAATTAATTTATTTCCATACATTTACTTAACAATTTTTGTGACATAAAAATTGCTAAGTAAATGATATATATTTCCATACATTTACTTAGCAATTTTTGTGACATAGTCTCATTAAAATTGTAATATCTTTAGGTATATATAAAATACTAGCTGACCCGGCTAACGTTGTTTTGCCATATACTAATATCGCCAATAAAAAATAGGGGTTGATGGTAGAAAGGTGAAAATTTAGGGTTGTACGTATTTTTTAATGCCTCACCATAAAAAAAATTATAAATTTTGACCAAAAAATAAAAAAAAAAAAATTCAGGGTGGACTACCCTTAACTTTTAGGGGTATGAAAAATAGATGTTGGTTGATTCTCAGACCTACCCGATAAGGACACAAAATTTTATCGTAATCGGTCCAGCCGTTTCGGATGAGTATGATAACAAACACAGTGACACAAGAATTTTATAAATTAGATTTAAAATGTATTCAGCGATGAGGTTTGCCACCCATCCTGAATGTCTTGATTTTATATTGGCACGAAGAGGACAGTTTGCATGTTTCTTACATGCAGCTGATCTGCTGGCTACCCCACTTGTGGGATATGCCGTGATGGTATAGTATCATGAAGACCATCAGAAATTCCTCTAACAAGCAATGCCAACTTGATCCTTTACCTACCCAACTTCTTAAAGATAATCTAGACCTCCTTATGCCAACGATCACACAGATTTTCGAACTCTCCTTAACGCGTGGCATTATACCAGCACTCTGGAAAGTGTCGCATGTAATTCCGCTTCTCAAAAAGAGCACACTCGACGCCGACGACGCAACCAATTACCGGCCTATCTCCAACCTTCCTTTTCTATCTAAGGTACTCGAGCGCGTAATTGCATCCCAGCTGACAGCTTACCTTGAAAGCAACGACTTATATCAGAGTTACCAATTCGCTTACAGGAAAAACCATTCCACCGAATCCGCCCTTACAAGACTGACATCCGACTTAATAACGGGCGTCGCATCAGGAAACATCGGCCTAGTGACGGTCCTCGACATGAGCGCCGCCTTCGACACCGTGGATCACACAATGCTCCTTCAATGTCTCGAGACCGAATACAATATTCACGGAACCATTCTGGAATGGCTGCGATGCTATCTAACCAATAGAAGGTGGTCCGTAAAAGTGGAATCTGGGTCAACCAACGAAGATGTCGTTACTCAAGGAGTACCGCAAGGATCAGTCCTTGGTCCAATACTGTTTATATTGTACATAGGATGCATTGACCGCCTCCTGGAAGAGTGTGGCATGCAAAACTTCGCATACGCCGACGATCGTGTCCTTGTTAGTTTCTGTAGCCCGGATCAAAAGGACAATTTAGTGGCTACCACTGTCCGGTGCGTTGAAAAACTCTCGTCCATAATGGCCCAGAGACGCCTAAAACTGAATCCAACCAAAACCGAATTTATGTGGGTTGCCTCCCCAGGACGCCAACATCTCATAGACACCAAACAAATCTCTGTCGCTGGCACCAACATAACACCATCGCGCACAATATCCGTTCTCGGCGTCTTGCTGGACGAAGCACTCTCCATGGAAGCCCAAGTATCCAGGACAGTAAGCACAGCCTTTTTCCACATTCGTCAACTGCATCTCGTATCCAAAAATCTATCTGTAGATGCAGTAAAAAGTCTGATCGCCTCCTTTGTCATCTCTCGTCTGGATTACTGCAACATCATATACACAGGACTGCCCCAGACTCTTCTCAATCGCCTCCAGATGGCTTTTAATGCTGCCGCCAGGACTATCTACAGAGAGAACAAGCGTTGCCACATCACTCCACTACTAAAAGATCTACATTGGCTGAGGGTCCCAGAGAGAGTGGAGTTTAAATTGTGTCTCACTGTCCACAAGGCCTTATGCGGCACGGCACCCACATGTCTAACCGAACTCTGTTCCGTCGACGAAACTCCGAGACGACCGCTGCGCTCGGCCTCTTCTGCTGTCAACAAACTCGTGAAACCCAATATGGCGAACACCTCCAAATTTGCAGAAAGGAGCTTCAGAGCCGCCGCGCCATCCGTCTGGAACAGACTGCCCACAGATCTGAGGGTGAATCAGTCCACAACCACGTTTAGAACCAAGTTGAAAACACTACTGTTCGGGAGAAGTCACGGCGCCCTTGAGATGGTCACGGATCATTAAACGGCGCCACATATAAATAGTCCGATTATTATTATTATTATTATTATAGTATTTAAAATGTTTTTAGCCTAAAGCCTGCCCATGGCTGCCAGAAGATGACACCTCATATAGAGTGTATTATTTATTTAACTTCTGTATTTCCTAATTTCAGAGTCCATTAAGGACATACAAACATACATATATTCATATTTACGAACTGACTCAAATATAATATTTATGGTTGGATTATAATCTGAATGTATTCAGATTAGTTATCATGTTAAAAAAACATTGTGCTGTCTAAATTGTATTCCACAATGTCATTATGATATTAATTTAATTCCAGCAATAAACAGTGCTTATTTTTATTAAGTATCTATATTTTTTTATTGGAAGCACATTTTTCACACATTTTCATCAATCATAAAATTCCAAAGATAAAAGAAATGAGCCCATTTTTTTATTGCAGTTCGATGTTCATAGATAAATTACGATTCATAATCTTGGTATATATTTATCATTTGTTTATCAGTCACCTTCAACTTTCCACCCGGGAGTATAGGGCAGAAATCAGCCTTATGCATTCAGAGTCACCTCTTCCTTCATAATTATAGGATTATTTTTTGACAAGTAATTCATAATGTGCTTGTTTTATTAAACCCGGCTTTGAAATAGTAAGCATCGCAAAAAAATAAAACTTCAAAAATTAAAGAGAATTTTTTTTACGCTGTTTTGAGAAATATCTAACTTATTTTTTTAGGTACCTTTACGTTTAATCTTAATGGAGTATTTGGAATTAACTTTACTTTTGAATTTTGATCCATATTTTTGGGATTGTTAAATGTTTTCTGATTGGCACGGAATAGTTAAGCGATTGTATTTTTGCCAATGTTTTTGCAATTTGGAAACAACTATTTAATACCAGCAATACAAAATAATAGTAAATTTTCTAAACATTTATTTAATTTTTGTAAAATTATATTATCCGAAAGCACGTTTCATTTACAGAAACGGAAAATATAAGTCAACGTTACACTAACTTGTCTAAATACTGACTTTAATGGATTGAAACATGCATTAATTTATTATAATTTTTATATAATCTTGTCTTGTTCAACCTATGGTTAACGAAAACTTCAACATAAGAAAAATCTAAAGTTAAAAGTATCATAGTTTCCATCACACTATTTTGAACAAAATAAATGTAAGGAATATGGTGAATGTGAAGAAAGAATAAGAAGTTAATGAAATAAGACAGGGAGATATAAAAATGTCATTGATATTATTTTCCACCCTGTTACACTGTTCTCTCCTCCACGGGGTGACACGTACAAAAAATATAGTAGGTAATAGAATCTCGTAGTAGTAATTGAAGTATTCCACATGACTTGATGTTTTACACCGACTTGACACCGTTAGTGAAAATGTTATGCATGTAGGTAATAATGGACACTATATGCAGCCGAAACAAGAATGAAATGATTAACCTTATTTTCTTAAACGAGAGACACTTTTATTAAGCATATTTATCTATAAAAATTGGTGTAAATACTCAACATTATTTTTTTTACTTAGTATGTCTGTCTACTGTACGTTGGTTTCTCCTAGATAGAAATGATATATAATTATGTACAGTACCTATACAAGAAGCTTTGTTTGCAGTGAGGATGTGAGCTATGATGTGTCTCCTCAGTACAGGATACAGCCGCCTTCTCCAAATGTCACAAGTCCCAAAGACAGGATTAATAATAAATTATTATTTTTTAGAGATGGGCATAGAACTATTGCTCACTATTTCAACACTAGCTAAATATTTTTATACTTTGTCCCGTGTTAAGAACTGGTCTCTCGCTTCTCTTTTCTGTAAGTTTTGAATATGTTCTAACAATTACAAAAACTTTTTCAAACAATACAAATTTCGAATTAAAACGGTAATAATGACAAAGTAATATAATTACCCATTAATGTGTTATGCCCTTAGACACCAACTGAAATTTTTTTATCGAATTGCCAAAAAATAATAATTTGTTCATGATATATTTATTTTGACACAAACAAATCAAATGAATACGTCAACATGATAGAAATGTTTATGCAATGAAATTTGAGTTAAAATGTTATAAAAAATATGCGTACTTTCGGAAATATTGAGGTGGTACGATTTAATAGGAGGTACAATATAGCGTACTCTACCCTAAGAGAAGCCTAAAACAATGATTTTTTTCACATTATTAATTAAAATCCCCCCCTTTACTCCTATCCCCATAAAAGTGACACTCTTGCCCCAAGTACCTTTCCAGTAAGCAATATGCTTATGTTGTGTGTATATTAGTATTGTCGCGTTAGTAACTACTTATAATACAAATTCAAATATTTTTTATGAGATAATAATAAACACATTAAATATAATTATATATTATACATTAAACACAATTATACAGTGTTTTAAAATCATTTTAATTATAATGAATTTCCAAACTGTGAACACAAAAACATTTGATTTATTATACAATTATACTAATTAAGATAAATGCTTTATCTCTTATATTTTTATTATTGTTTATTTTCTTTTTATATTACATGACAACCTTATGGGCTAATGAAATATATCAAATAGTTAATTTGTATACACTTTTAAATTGGGCAATGCATGGTCTCTTGTAATGATTATAATTGTTTGTATTTATTTGTATGTGTTGTCTGAAGTGTGTAATTGGTTTTAAATAAATAAAATAAATAAATAAATATACAGTTCTTTATAATATCTGTTTTTACCCTCAAAATTGAGCAGAGCTCGTGCTTTGAGGGGTTCTTATCATTTTATAAAGATATTCATACCTTTATTTTAGAGTAACTCGAACTGTTTACAAATTGCTCATTTTACGTATGTTATGTTATTATAATACTTGTATACCAGTACTACTTTTTAAGTGCTATCTTCAACAAAATACAAGAGATACATATAACATACATCTCACATTAAATGTATACAGTCAAATAAGACTACATTCTATATATATATATATATATACAAAAATAACGAAGTAGGTACTACATCGGCTCTTCGCTACTGAAGATTTCTCGAAGACAAAAGCTTGAAGGAGCTCTTCTTTACAAAGCTAACAATGCACTTACTCGTTCCTGTTGAATAAAAATAAAAACCTCTTATGTAATGCAGTCTACTGTGCGTACCTTACTAGTGGAAAATCCCGTCATGGTATGAATTAATGAATGAATAATATTTTGTATTTCATTAATTGTATCGACATTTACTTTGTAACACTTTATTTTAAATGATCAAATAAAATAAGATATTTATTATTTTGTTTTGTGTTACTGTTGAGTATGACAAACGCACGACCGGTTTCGTGGACTCCGAGTTCGCATCATCAGGTGCTGATCTATACAGTATAGATCAGCACCTGATGATGCGAACTCGGAGTCCGCGAAACCGGTCGTGCGTTAGTCATACTCAACAGTAACACAAAACAAAATAATAAATATTTTATTTTATTTGATAATTTAATATTTTGTATTTTTAAATAGAACATTTTGTTTATCGTAAACATTGTAGTTGTCATAGGTAAGTATGTGTTAATTGTACAGTGTAGAATAACATTTTAACATATCCACATTACTTTTATTAGCTGGGAAAATAGCCTCCTGGAAAAAGCTCACCAATTGTTTATGAATTTTCTTGGATCAATAAAATGTTGTCATTATTATACGGCATGTTTTATGAATACATGCCTTTTGTTATAACACGTGAAAAGTTAGAGAGAAGAGTGAATGACTTATTCTTTTATTGCAAAATCTAAAAAAAATGACTATAATATTATTATGTTTATGAAAATTCATCCATTTAGATTGGAATTGAAACTCTCAATTCAAAATTAAAGTTACATACATACATACATACCATCACGCCGCTTCCCTCGCGGGGTAGGCAGAAAGGATCGAGCGCCACTTCCTTCTATCCTTGCATACATCTTTCGCTTCCGTCACTGTCATGCATGTTCTCCTGTTCAATGTGCTCAACACGTGACCGTCCTGTAGGATTTGATATAAGTGATCTTGCCATTTAATCTTCGGACGTCCACGTCTTCGAGCACCATTCCTCTCAGCCTTAAAATTAAAGTTAATACGGGAAAACGCGTTCGTTCGCATTTTTAGTGTTACTTGTTACCAGTAAATGAGTTAGAACTGTTTATGTTATCCCATCACTAGTTTTGCCATATTAGCTCTCGCCTACTCTTAGTCCAACGTATGTAATTTCCCTTGCGTCAGAGATCATCATGTTGTTTTGTGTGCGTAGCACAAAAGTAATGAAGTTAACTCCGTGAGTATTTAGGAACGCTACTCAGTATTATTTAAAACTTTGGATTTATGCTTGGCTTAACTTGGGAAATAAATAACAAATTGAAAAAATATATATCAAGCTTCGAAAATAAGTATCTAAGGATGTTATTGGCATGAAATCGCGTCGTCCGACCCTAAACTAAGTGCTTGCAACCCGCCAACGTATGAATATTTGGGTCATGTGTTCACAACATGGTCTGTTGTTTGGTCAGCACCACACACACAACGGAGAGTCTGCGAGCCCCCATTGATATAAGTGTGACGCTGTGCATCTAGGCAACGTAGAACCTGGAAGCTGTATAACTAGGTATGCAACCAGGTTATGATTTTTCACCGTTGTCGTTGCCCTTAGATCTCACCATTTGTTGTCGGTTGATGAACTATCGCTTCCAGCTGTTATAATATGAGTATTGCGGATAGAAAACATGTAAATAATTTACGATGGTTTGGATATCTGAAATGAATTGATGATGTGAAAATGGCAAAGAGAATTTACTTATCTGGAAGAGAGGGTGTGAAATAGCGCAGTTGTCCGAGAACCACGAGTGTATTACAATTCTCTGTTCTATCCAAACGTGGAATTCGTAGAGGACATATTTTTATCATACATATATATTTGCGAACGAACTAAAATATTTATGCGACGATAGTGTATAGAATTAATATTAAAGGAGGGATCGAGTAAACCGCATCACGACATGTCGACTAAGCACTGTCAAGTCAAGTCTCTCTGGACATCCAACCAAATGTCAGCAGCAAAATAAATTGAACAATTTTCCGAACATTAGTGAATTATATTATGATTATAAGCGAAATGAGTTGTATTGTTTATTTCATTTAATTATGTATTTACTGCAAAAGCTATTTAAATATTCATTCATCTTTTACTGTACATTGATCACAATAAATATAATTTTATAGAGTTATGCTGTCCAATAAATACAGCGAATTTATTTCAAAGGCGCGATTTTTACATGTTGAACAAGTTTAAAAAGCATTTGAAAATTATATAATAATTTCATGCAAGCTCACAGAAAATCGAACTGAAGAGATGCACAATTACACAAAACAATCAAACGCAATAATTGTATTGGTTTGAATTTTCATCAAAAATTTTGTACCAGTTAAATAAGAAGGGTGCCGTAGATAGACCAACGTGAGGGGATGGATTCATAATTGGAGTACACTTGCAATGCACTTTCTGAAAGACCCTCAATGGATTACGAGTTGGTATCACAAATATTATTGTGATGATTAAGCGCTATCTGTCACCACCTGTTGGAGGGAAAAGATTTAGACGCCTAGATAGATCCAAGTTTCTTAAGTTTCGGGTTCTTTTTCGTATATTTTGGGTCCATCTTTGGATATAAGCCTTTGATTTTCTATTCCGTTCTGTTCTGGCCTTGCTGCATCTACTTCCTTCTAGGAATTTTCTTTACATTATATTTCCATCTAGTATATAAATGATAAACTGCTGCTACTACTACACCATCACGGCATATCTCACAAGTGGGGTAGCCGGCCGAATAGCTGCACGCAATAATCGTGCAGACAGCAATGGCGAACCTGATCGTTGAATTTGAGATGTAAAATGTCTTTATATTTTCGAACACCTGCGTTTTACAGGACACACGAAAACTTACGGAATAGAGTGGGAGACCAAGTCTTTACTGGATGCTCCACGGCATATGATATATCCGTCTAGTTTAAATATGCAAAATTGAGACATTGCAATATAACGACATGGTCATTCAAGAGAATCTTGCATAGGACCATCGATCGATTTTTATTTCTTTACAGATATCTTTAAAGTGAAATATTATGCTAGATTTTAAAATATCTTAACGTTTTATGTTCTTATTCAGATACTACGTGTTTAAGATATATTACCCAATCTAAATCTTCCTTTAGTTTGAGTAATATTTCTAAAACACGTTGTAAGTATTCGAATGGGACGCTGCAATAAATTTTCAAATAAATTATGCAGAAATTGAAAGGAACGTGTATTGGAAAATTCCCATTATCCATATTTTTCATAAGTCATGCTGCACAAAATGCTTTCGGTTATATTCCATGCTGGAAATTGGAAGTGTTTCATATTTTTGATATTATTATATAATTATAACGTGCTCTTACCAATGTTTTATATAATTTCCTACTAACTTATTTTAACATACCATAATTGACTCATTATCTTCTTCTTCTATCAGTGCCGTATCAGGTCCCCCGACGTTGGCGATCACTCTGGAGAATGCCTCTCTGTCTCGTGCTGTGCGGACCAGTTCTATTATTATTCATTTTGACTCATTATATAGACCTTTTTTATTTTGATCTTGACTTATGAATTTGCAATGTAGATATGTGATTGTGTATGATTGTTTTTTTTCGTTGTTGTCTGTCATAGTTTTTGTTTAACATGTAAAAGGCTCACGCCGTATATGATTTTAAATAAATAAATAATTATATAATGTTTAATAAATATTACTACTATACTGTAGGTACTATACCCTCACGACGTATCCCAAGTGTAGTAGGCAGAGAGAACGGTACGGCATGTAGATCTAGCTTTACACACTTCTTTTATATTCATGTACGCACGTCAATTTGTCTTACTCAACACACGGCCGTCCTTGAGAATTTGATTCACGTAATCAAGCTATGTAGTTCTTAGTCCTCGCTTCCTCATACTCTTTCTTTCAGACAAGTATATTCTCTTTGTCATCTTTTGCTCATCCATTCGTTCCACATGTTCAAACCATCGTAACATATTTACACGCTTCTCTTGTATCTACTCATTATTCTAATATCCTCATTCCTCACTCTATTTCGCAACGTTTACCAAACAATCTCTTCGGTGATCGCATCTCCACAGCATTTATTTCCCTTTCGTCCCTCTTCAACCACGTCCAAGTTTCGAATGGCAATAGATCGAAGTTTTCCGGCCACTTTTCTTCTTTCGTTACCCCTATTGTATCTTCCATCCCTGGCAAACAAACTATTCAATAATATTGCTTTCTATTAGCAATGGTATAGTTAGCTTAATATTATATTTTTATTCTATGAAACTGTGCACCAATGCTCTCTACAAAGATATTTAGACAATGGTCCTAACTGGGTCATGTTTTGAGAATGTCCAATGATAGTTGACCAAAAATAGCATGGTTTTTCGTTCACAATGTTTCCGACAGCCTAGACGACCCTCTTTCACAATACAACATTTGTATGATAACTCAAGCGTCAGAATTATCGTGGAATATGATTACTTGATTGACACAGAGACGCTCTGAATGGAGGATTGAAACTCCGCAGTTTGTCTCTTAGTAATCAATTGTGTCGATGAAAAAACAACAACAACAAAAATCCATTGATGCGTTTATCATATAAACATGAAAACCGACCAATCTTAGTGTACATGTCAAGTGTGTGGGTGTGTTTGTTATCTGCTATCAATTATGTTAAGTCAATACTTCATACATTTGTAATCCAATCGATAAAGATTATTCACTTTTTTCTATGTATCATTCAAAACGATCAGATTTTATCAAAATTAATTCCATTAAGTACTATAAATAAAAGGAAAATATTTTTCGAATAGATATATTTCAATAAGATAATGATACTACTGTTTAATCAACCAGTAATCATTTTTTTTCCTTTGAATAAAACGAATGAATCGAAAAACGCGTGAAGATAAATTTTAGTATAAGAGTTACTTGTTCTTTTCTTCCTCTTAATAGATAATTATCATCTAATGTACTGCACTTTTATTCACAGAGTGAAATAAATTACCCAGCATTGCATTGCAAATACCACAAAGCACTTTTACATAATATATAGACAGCTTTTACTACCCCTGTACCTACACTCCTTACAAACTATTTGAACTTAAGAGTTATTCCTTTTCCCCCACACACCGTGATTTCTTACGTGAGTAGAATTTCAAACAATGGAATCTTTACCGATTTTCACATGTTTCATACAAACTAGTATTGTACAAATATCTTCGATAATTCTTATATACTAACACTTGGGCACGATATTTCAATGTACCCTCAGAGTGATCCTTATAGTAAGTCCACCTTAAAAATATGTGTTATTATGAGCAAACATCAATCTATTATAAACATTTTATACTGAAATATAAGAAACAGGCAGAGCTAGCCTCAATAATACCTACCAGCCCTTAGAGGTTGAAATTTTCATCATTATTTTCAAAATTAAATGCTATTCATTGAGCAATGATCATTGGAAAATTGAGCCTAACCTACAAGTTTAGAGAATACATTAAAGGGATTTTCGTACATTTTCTGTTTATTTATTTTTTTGCGAACTATTTGTAAAGTCGTGAATTATTTGTAAATAGACGTGATACGACAACAGAAGAATTTATAAGATCGAATGTTAAATATATTTTCGATATCACATTGAATGAATTACAAATAATACTTTCGACTACAATAATTTATGTACAATATTGCTAAACGTGAATAGACTATAAAGAAATATGATGAATGTTTTTCAGCTTTTGATGTAGACATAAAGTAATCGCTATAGACTATTGTAACAGCCTTTACTTTGGTCTTCCAATGGTGCAGCTGAATAGGATCCAGGTTGTATTCAATGCTGCTGCAAGACTTCTCCTGAGAGGTCGAAGATTTGAGCACATTTCTCCTCTCCTGCACAACTTACATTGGTTAAAAGTAAAGCAACTAGTGGAGTATAAGATATGTGTGATGGTGTTTTCGGCCTTGAAGGGTGTATTACCATCTTATTTGTCGGAGATGTGCGAGATCGAGACCATCAGTGAAAAACGGCTCATGCTTCGCTCAGCACAGGGTGAGGCAAAATGCAGACTGATTGAGCTATCTCGATCTCGCAAAACAGGCTTTGGAGATAGAGCGTTTAGTGTTGCGTGTCCCAGATGTTGGAACAAGCTGCCTCTGTGTCTGCGAGAGGAGGTGAATGGATAGAGTTTTAAGAGAGGTCTGAAGACACACCTTTTTGCTGGGAGTTGCGCGTGATGGATACGATATGCGGCGCCCTTGAGGTCATGTAATGAGTAAACGGCGCTTTACAAATTGTCCATATTTATATTTATAGACACATGTTATTTGGGGAGAATTTGGGTATATTTCGAACTCATATTCATATTTTGTTAAATTATTTATACCTCAACAATATTAGATTTAAATGGCATTCCGTTCTGCCTGCCTACCTCTTTGGGAATGCGGCGTGATTATATAAGTATTATAATTTAACTCGTTCGATTTAGTAATAGAAGACAAATACCAATGAAAAAATAGATACACTCACTGTTTTTAATACCTGAATAAAAACGGAACCTTTTTAAATTAAGGTGAAATATCAGTTTGAGTGGTAAACTTCACTGAATTAAAGATAAAAATGTAGCTATTTTTTTTTCAAATACCCGCATTTTAAAATACACTCAAAAATTGGCAAAAGAGAGTGGTACGACAATTTTGCCGGGTGCTCTACGAAACAGATAATATTTAATTTTCTTATTACATAACGTGAATAATATCTATCTTATTAAACAAACCATAACGAAGCGAGTAATTTTTACATAAGTAATACAATTTATTACAGAACTCTTGTCGTAGCATGTCCAGCATAATAAAATGCGCGTAGAGATTAGTTGGTAGTACGCTGTAATATTATTGTCGTAGTATTGTATTACATAGTTGTGCGTTGTTCAAAAACACGGGTCAGTCACGTAGACATAACGGAATCGTAGAGTCGATGTGTAGAATTAGTAATGCAGCCAACGATTGTTCTTTTCGTTAAATATTATTTCAGAATTGTTATACTTATTACTTTATATAAATGATGAGACGTTTCAGTGAAATGGGTTAGTTAGAAGAGATTGCGCCTTTGCGATAAACTCGCCCTTTATGCTGTACCTATATTGATTGTATCTAACTTGTTCAATGTAATCCTTTGTAATCAATGTACTGAAAAGAATGAATAAATAAATAAATGTTAAGGTTTATTTGAAATGATGTATGTCAGCATGGAGAGGACATTTAGTATGTTTATTACATCCAGCTGATTCACTGGCTACTCTACGTGTATGCGTGACATGCTAGAATAGTATAGATTTTGATATATAGATGTAAGTTTGTCGGTTATAATGTAAATGTTTAACGTAGTTTTGACATTTAACTGATTTTTTCACAGCTGCATGAGTAAAGATCC
Source organism: Athripsodes cinereus (assembly GCA_947579605.1). Classification (NCBI taxonomy): domain Eukaryota; kingdom Metazoa; phylum Arthropoda; class Insecta; order Trichoptera; family Leptoceridae; genus Athripsodes; species Athripsodes cinereus. Next base: position 32,505,273 of record OX388311.1, on the reverse strand, counting down.
AAAGAATATTAAACCAGCAGATTCAAATTGGCATAAGTAGGAAACAGTAGGTATCCTGGTGCTTACGAATTGATTTGGGCTGGTTTACGTGCCCTTAATCTTTGGAAAGTTCATCATTTTTTTTTCAAGTTTGGTCTTCCACTCTTTCGTTACTTTTCGAGTGTCCTTTAAAAGGCAGGTGTTCGAAAAATAAAGATATTTTACATCTAAAATTCAGTGATGAGATTTTCCACCCACCCAGAATGTCTGGGTATATTTTGTGTTGAAAACGGAGAGGACAGCTGGTCTGTTGGCTACCCCTTTTGTGGATATGCCATGATGGCTCAGTAGTAGTTAATTGTAGTCAGCAAAAATCTTTAGATTATTAAACCTCTACTTGCTAATACAATATGTACTAAGACTAAATGTATTATATTATTATTTAAAATCAAAGCTTAATATTTCATTTATTTCTCATCCCTTTTCAGGTTTATTATTATTTTAAGCTTTGTAATGAACAAAATTGTGAAATCTGAATACTAATTTTAGATCCTGTATTTCTTGTTTGTAGACAGATAAGTTTGAGCCTAATTACAGCTTTCATTAAGCAAATGATCCTTCTAATTTTTGAATAGCTTCTGTTTGAATTGAATTTAAATGTAAGAGTAATTTGTTTTATATGAAATTTAATAAAGTCGATTATTAGTACCGTGATGAACTATGGAACTTTTCATGTAATTTTGGTAATTTATTTTAACCAAAATTCTAAGCTTGTTTATTCAATTTTCAACTTATATTTGGACAATTTGTAAAACGCCGTTTTATGATCTCAAGGACGTAATTTTATGTGTCTATCTTATCCATTCTTCTTATTAACATAATGTATTTTAAATCTAATGAAGCTTTAATTAGAAGTTCTACTATAAATACAAATGTTACAAAAGCTATACATATTAATGTTGTATTAAATCATCATCACCTACCCTGCAAGGAAAGTGAGTCACTGAATACAAATTTAAAATCTTCGCTTTCATGGGTGGGGTAACTTTGGTTTGTAACTTTTGAAATTATATAACGTCAATATTGTTTGAAATGTAACAAGCACTCGATCTTTTTAATGGGAAATCTAACTTTTCTCACAATGATTGATGCTTTTTCGTAGAAAGATGTTCTTTGCAAAGAATTTTAATTTCCTTCGCCCTTAATAATCATCAAGTAGGTACAAAGTATAAACAAGAATTGAAAATCTAAAGAATGATGTATGTATATACATAATAAAGTAGGCTCGTAGATGGAAATAAAATGTGTGAAACATTCTACAAGCTACCTACATACTTGACGTACGTATATTATGTACAATTTGTAAAAGCTACGGTTTACTCGCCTCTACGATTTCTTCTACGCACCGTGCGTAGTATATTACATATATTTGTATGTTTATTATTGTATGAAATATTTCACTTCAGACTTTGATTATCAGTGGCGAACTGAAATTTTAAATAATTTACTTATTTTTTTCAATGATTTGAAAAAACATCTCGACCTCATGCACATGAGGTACGCGGTTCGATACCAGGTGCCAGCAAACTACTCTTTCTCGACTGTTGCTTATTAATTAATTACTTAAAATTTAAACAAAAATGTATTTTTAATTATTTGACTATTGCGTCTGTTTGTTGTTTGTTATACTGCTGGATTCACATGAAAAAGGCTCACACCATGTGTTGATGTATATAAATAAAAATATTGGAAAAAATGGCTGGCATAAATGAAGCACAGCTCGATTTGGATATTATTTATCTGAATACAGTCCTGAACTCGCGCGGTGCGCATTTGCATGGGTGCTTCTTAAAACGTAGAGTGAAGAATATAGTATTCGATAATGTTGTATATACATAAGTACTATTAAAACATACCCATTCTCACACACAGCACAAAGTTTCCTTATAATCCCATCTCATCCCACTATTACATCCCGACACATCCTGTTTCCTCCTCCGATACAAACAGGGATCAGACCCGCTCGCCATGTGTGAAATATGCCCTATCATAAAAAAAATATGTTTTATAAATTCTTACATTTTTCTGTAAGAAGAAGTCAAAGGAATAAATTTACAGTATCCATCTATGTATAACGGGAAAACCTTTTTGATTTTCACGCCAACGTTAGTCGTATGTATAATAAAAAGTTCGTAATTTTTGTTTGTCTATGTTACAAGTATGTACGAAGTTGTTAGTCAAACTTGTCAACTGTTTATTTACGATTCAGCGATGAAGTATGCCACCCATTCTGTATGTTTGAGTTTGCATGACACGGAGAAGATAAAATGTGTGTTATTAATATGCAGTTAGTACACTAGCGAGATGTTTCGTTATGGTATAGAAATATATCCTTGTAGATAATATCTACTTAAACTAAATATGGCGAATTATTTAAAAAAAAAATCTTTCGACCAAAATAACATATAGGTATTAGGTATACCTACTTAATTTAAATGCAAGCTCTCTAGGATTTACTTTCATTCAAAAACCTTAAATAAAATAAAAAATACCTATAATGTATTAAAAAACGAGAAAATAATCACGAAAATTAGAGTTATTGTAATTTATTATATGTTTTCTGGTGATTTTTTTTAAATATCTTTTTATACAAGTATGAATAGTACTGAAAATGATTTCAGTAACAAAACCTTTATTTTGAAAGATAGAAATTACAACAATTTCACACTGCTTACCTGAAAACGTCATTAAACGCTATGAAAGCCTACTCAGCATTTAATACTATCATTAGGTTGCCGACCTTCTTCTAAAGATGTTCAACTCGTAAAAAGAGATTCGTTAGATTTCATTTGTATCCGCTTTGTAAAAGTGATGTTTTTTAAAACCTTCTTTTATGGGATCATTTCTTTTGCAATGAGACAATTTGGATTCACAACTTTTCGTTTGCAATGTTAAAAGATAAAAATAAAAATATTCAACATCTGTTTCATCGTTATTCAATCTGCATGACAGTAGGGAGCTTTTGTGCTTTGGGAAAATCGTTTGTCGCTTGGACGATTTTTATCATTTTCCGGTCATTTATATATTCAGAGATTGCGGGATCCGGTCGTTATAAAGTTTCTCTTTTATATAAAAGTTATACTACCACCACATTCTGAAGGAATATTAATTTTATTCTGAATTTTCCTCAAATCTTCCCTTGTACAGTTTGTGAAGAAGTTTTGTCAAAGTGAATTTCTCAGTCTCTGAAGTCATTTTATTAATCAAGCGAAGAAATTTTCCATTTAAGAGTTTTTGCTAACAACAAACTTACATATGCTATTCCTGAAACTTTCACAAAAGCAAACAAAAATATAACTAATAGTATTTATCGTATTTTATAGCTTAGTAACAAAGTCAAAAAAATAATAATGTAATTAGTCAATGTACAGACGCCACCTGTTTTCTTGTTACATTAAAAGTGTTTTTCAAGGTGCTTAACTTAATTTTTTCAAAGTAGCAAACTTACAGGAGTATTGGCAGGCTTTTTTACTTATGCATTGTGTACTACCTTTATATTTTCATCGCGTGGTGGTGGTGGTGTTGGACATCGCCCTTTTATTTTTGAGAATCTGGTTAGCTTTAAAAATGAACACCTGGAAAAAAAACGTGAAAATAGTTGACATTAGTTATCGCTGTAACGTATCACATATTTTTTCTAAATGTTTTATCGTTCAAAGAACCTACATCATGAGGTTTTTTTTATGTGAATCTTAAGGGTGAGTAGAGGCACTCATTATTTTAATTAAATTATTTCAGGAGTTTAATTTGAAAAGCTCCGCGTTATAAATAACTTTTGAAATGCCTTTGATGCTATTTAAAATATTCACAAAATGTATTATTAAAGATAAGTATACTTCTCTGTCGACTGTAAGTTATTCTAATCATTTTATTTTTATTATTTTTATTCCGATAAACGTTTTTCCAATATTATTTATTTACTTTTCCTTAACATTATGTAAACACTTCTGAATATTTCCCCCAGCGATACGAAGTGTGGAGCTTATTATCGATGCCATTACCAACGATCAATAAAGCACTTAATAAAACAACATTTTTCTGTACATACTTCATAATATATTTTCCACTTTATTTTCTTTATACAACCTTCGATACAATTCGAAAAAAAACATTGTTCTTTTTTCGCGTTGAAGCACAATTAGTGGAGTTTTTATAATTGGATTAATTTATTAAACAAGCGTTTTATACCATAATAATTGAAGAATACTGTAAAAAAGTTCAGGAGCAAAAATAACAATGAGCTTATCATTTATACTCGTATGCCTATAGAAATTATTGATGTTTGAAATGTTATTTTACCGTGCCTTCTTTGTGGCTGGTTCGTTGCTGTGGAACAAAATTCTCTATGATTTGCGGACTCTGGAGAGTGTGAGTGTTGTTCAGGAGGTGTTATGATTCTTAAATGGGTCCTTGCTGTGGTTTTTCCACAAAACGGCGCATCTTAAATAAGTTGTCTAGTTATTACTATTATTATTATAGAAGAAAAGACAGTTGATTTAATACCTATAATCTTGGAGTTGAGACCATAGCAGCATATGAAAAGAATAAGGAGAATCTAAAAATATGGGCTGATAACATTGCACAAGTGATACTAAAGATATGGGTTTGAATCGGAAAAGAATGGTTAAAAATATTAAGTTCTTATAGTGAGGAAATGAAAGCTAGCAGTAAATAAAGTGTAAGTATGTAGGTAACTTTCGAAAGAATGTTTCTTAATGAAACTTTTGAGTTTGTGGCACACAGAAAACCTGTTTCAAATCAGAACTTTTATTTTTATCTGTATAGTTTTCTAATGTAAAAAGTAATCACTGTAGGTTATTATCAAACTTTACTATCTCTCCGATAATCATTTCAAACATCACCATCTGCCGTAAAATAAACATTTGTCAACGCTCATTTAAAACAGCGTTATTCTACCGCGATATATACTTATTCGCTAAAACTTATTCGAATAAGCACTTTCGTACGATTCTTAGTAAGGGCAAAATTAAAAATGGCCTTTCCAAATTGTCCTTGATTTGGGTGTTACATGTATATCATTAGGTGCATTGTATATAAGTTTCGTCATGTTAGTACTCATTATACAAGATGCATCTTTTGTTTAAAAAAATATATATATCTGGGTTTTGGTATAAACCAAGGGTGGCCAACCCGCGGCCCGCGGAACGCATGCGGCCCGTTGGGTGTCTCTGTGCGGCCCGCGAAGCATATGCACATTTTTTTTAAATCAAGAAAATATTCTTAAAGAAAACCGAAGAGTTTTGTAACATTTCAAACTCCTATACCATTCCATATATGGAAGTGAGTATATTGTTGTGCGGCCCGGTAGGAAATTTCATTCTGAAATTTGGCCCGGCTGCTGAAAAGGTTGGCCACCTATGGTATAAACCCAAATACAACGTTATACACATTTCACAGTAAGATTGAAGCTTGTGTCGTGAAAAAGAAATTTTGCCGGCATCAGGGATCGAGCCGCGGACCCCTTGCTCATAAGACCGAGACTCTACCTCCAGGCTACCGACGAAATCAATTGATTTATTACACGTGTGAATTTCAAGTGTTAGGGTCCTGTAAAAATCAGGTGTTTGTAAAACATCTCGAACAAGAAAGACGTTTGACATCTTCGATTCGACCAAACCCACCCTGAATGTTTTATTATTTTACTGGCACGGAGAGGACAGCTTGTATTAAGTTTTGCAGTCAGTCTTCTAGTTAGCCCACCTATGGGATATGGGATAAGTTTATAGGACGTTGGACTGACCGGTATCACATTTAAATGCCTTTGACCAATCTAGTGTGCGTTAACGCTGCATAATTTAATATGTTCGGTAACACCACGACACCATCACGTCGCATGCAAGCTTTTCAAATATAATCAGGAACTTTCATATTTGAGGGGTATAGAAGCAAAGCTACGTCGATCCGTTTTTCATAAATATTTAACTATGAATTCAGGAAGTTTGATTTTCACTGGCTATACACACTGTCTTCTAATTGATGCAATGAAATTCACCTCTAAGCAAAAATAGTTGAAATAAAAATAGAAATATATTTTTCTCACAGTTTCAATGTTCTTGAGTAAGTATCCGTGTATTGAGTAAGAGAAATTGACGTGCGTGCATGAGAAATTGTATGAATGTAGAAGAAGCGAAAAAAGTATATAAAGACAGATCTATATGGCGTTCCGTTCTCTCTGCCTACCCCACTTGGGATACGGCTTGAGGGAATAGATAGATAGATTCAATGTTCTTGGATTAATATGAATTCACTTATTTATTTATTCTTTAAATGTACTCGAAATACATTTGAATTAAATAAAATTAAAAATCAATATATTATTATAGTGAGTGAATTTATCGCGGGGGCGTGATTTCTTTGAACTAATCCAATTTCAATTCACTTCAATTTTTCACTCATTTTCCTCTAACCATACCACGCAATTCCAATAAATGAAGATCATTACGAGAGTTTTTATCGTGGGTTGCTTATCTAAATTCGTTTTATTTACTTTCAAAGATATCTAATGTGTTTCCTCCATGAGGACAATATTGTTATTGAATGTCCTAATACTAGATGCCTAACAAACGAAACATCCGCAATTAAATTTAATAGATCTCCGAAAAGGGGATTAAAATTTAGAATCTAGTTGGACAGTAATCATTAGTAGATACGTTAAAAGTTTAATTATGTAATTTTTTCATAAATTAAAAAATTGTAGTATAAGTTGTCACAATTTTGAGTTCGTCGGTAGCCTGGAGGTAGAATCTCGGCCTTATGAACATGAGGTCCGGGGTTCGATCCCAGGTGCCGGCAAACTCCCCTTTCACGACACAAGCTTTTAGCTTACTGTGAAAGGTGTATAAGGTTGTATTTGGGTTTATAGCAAAACCCAGATATATCATAAAAAAAAAAATTAGCTATAGAACATTTAGACTCCCAGTTTCCTAAACCATCAACTCGGATTTCTAATATTTCAAGATAATATGCCTCGTTAAAATTTTGAAGCAGTATGAATCGAAAAAATATCAATAATATATTTAAAATATATTATTAATAATAATAAACAGTGAAATAAAACAGTGAAAAAAATTAAAAAATAATAAACAGTGCTCAAAAATATATTTTTATATTTTATTTATTAAAACGAAAAAATATCATCAATAATTGTTTATATCTTTTATAATTTTTTATAAAATATTCTTATAACCTACATGACGTACCTATTCCACAACTAGGGTAGCAAGTAAACTTATTTTATTTAGTAAACATACAAGTTGTCCTTACCGAACCAATATTAATCACGGCTTAGTTGAAGATGTTATGTTACGTCTTATTTGTGTTGTTTTATAGGACCTTTTACAGAAAACGTGCAAGAAAGAGTTGGACGCCTATTCATTGGCTAAAACTCCACGAATAAAAATTATTTTAAAGACATTTGTGAAAAATGCTACAATGATGTATTATTATAGCAGTAGGTACACGTTCTAAAGCCATTAGAAATCTCATTAAAATCGTTTAATTGTTGTATCCGCCAACATAACCTTTAATCCTCACACAAAACCCGGATAAATCCGCAAACAATACAACAATGTACCGCTCACTCTGCAACACATTTTAAATTTTTTTCAGCATTATTGGGTCAAACACTTTTTTATTAAAATTACAGAAATACCTTAGTTCTTCCGTAACCCTTGAAATTCAAATAACTAATACTTTGTAGAATGCTTCTGTATGATTTAAAAATGAAAATTTTGCATAATGTGAGTGTAAAAATTTGCATCGGAGATGTTAATAGTATTCGTAAAGTGCATTATTACCATAAGGTATGGAGAGAAAGAACTCGGTTAGTATGGAAAATGCAAATAATATTAATATTCTTTAAATGCTTTGAACTTCGATATGCCTGGTGGTTGCTATGATAAGAGCTAATACATTGTACGAGTATAATACTATTATTTTTACTCATCACGTTGACCTAATTCCATTTTTGTATATTTAAAATTGTCTTTTGTTTTTATAACCCTACCTACAAGACCTACAAGAGGTGATCACCGATGCTGTCAATTGGCTGTGAAAATTAACGTTAAATTTATAGAGCCAGAATGGCAAATGCGTTAAAAAATTTAATCCTTGCTATTTATCTATCCATGAAATAAACATGCTAGTCATCCTTGACGTGCCAATAAAAAGAAGAGATTCATGTTACATAGTAACGTATATCATAAATTATTGTAAAATTTTAGATAATGCATAATATTTCTTAATTGTACCTATGTTAACTTATTAGTTACCTTCTTATACCTATTGATAAATAAATAAATTTAAAATATATACCTACACACTTTATATTTTTTATGTATAATGTGTATATGTATTTTATTTTGTACAAAAATATTATATTCACACATATTGAGCTGGTCCCAAACCAAGATATGATAAATCTTCTATTATGACTACTAACGCGACGATACACATATAATATTATGTATACTCGTACAATATACTAAACACTTATACATGTAACACCCAGACCCAGGACAATTTAAAAAAAGGTTATTCTTCATTTTGCTCTGGCTGGGAATCGAACCCTGGACCTCGTGACTCAAAGGCAAGAGTGTTACCTCCGCGCAGTAGCGGCCGCCTAAAATGAATGACTTTTTTATTTTGTTTTTGAATGATATTCATATATATTTGTAGATTTTTTGTAAAAAATCTATGCTACTATTATTAACCCAGATAAGCCGGCTGTACGTTTTATCGAACACTTGTCGATCACTTGTTCACGTGATGTTTCTGCTTTAGTGCAAAATAATAGGGATGATTTTGCTAGTTTAGCTGCATAAGAGAGACATATTTTAAAACATAACATAGTTTATAACTGTCAGTTGGAATAAGTGGGCGTGTTTTAGAGATTTGTACTCAGCAATTAATTTTATAACAATGTCGCTGCTATTTTCAGGTCGTGAAAGCTTATTTATTTTTAAATATTTTAATAATTTTAATGATTTCCTTGTATTTAAATATGCAATTATTGATAGTGCGAACTTAAATATTAAATTACTTTTAATTTGCAATATTTATCACCATCCAAAAGTTGGTGTACGTTTAATCATACAACAGGAACATACCCGTGACGTCTGTAGTACTAATTGTCATAATATTATAATATGGATATATTGCAGTCTATTTTGTCAATACTAATTTCCAAGTATATGTGTACAGTCGCAATCATATTTCATTTACATTTTTGATTCTCAATTTAATATTTTTTTACTTACGTCTACATTGACTGATGAAATATTGACTATACTTGAAGAGGATGATACAGCAAATGAAGGATGTGATGTACATATTTATGCTTCCACCCGACAATGCATGCGATTACAATACAGATGAAGATTAAATGTCTCTGCATAATTTAACTAAATCACGGTTAAGAGCTCCAGCAGTAGTCGTATTCTGCCGTAGTCGTAGTCTGAAAGCCTTTAGAAACCCAATAATACTTAAATCTGAGCTGACCCAACGGACGAATATGACCATATTTAAGAAAATATACCTATTCTCATATATGGACACCAGATTTGGATGCTCATGGAGAGCGTGAGATCAAGGTTACAGGTAGCGGAAATGCAGTTCCTCAGGGGAGTGGCTGAGGTGTCATTGAGAGACCGTATAAGGTATACGTATGTTCATGAGGCTCTCAAGGTGGAACCAGTATTCCTGCATATAGAGAGGTCACAGTTGCGATAGCTAGGTCACGTGTTCCGCATGCCGGTAGACATATTACCGCTTAGATCTTTGGAGGCTGTAGGAGAGGGCAGAAGACCAGCGGGCCGCTCTAGAAGAAATTAGCAAAGGCAGGTGTCGAACACGTGTGACTTGGTTTGGAGTGGTCAGATGACATGGAAACAGCGGTGGACAGGGATCTCTGCAGGAGGTACCTTGGCGCAATGGGCTCCCGATCCAACTAGGACAAGGGGAAGAAGATGTGATGTGATGACCAATTATGTCTTGTAAGTTTTACAAAAAATACGAAAAAAAATTTGCTCGAAAACTCAAAAACATATCGCGATAGCTACATAATATATTGGAGAATTCTGATAGCCGCAAGGGTGCTCTATCTCAAGACTTCCGCCTGACCTTTCTTCTTGGGACACTCTGTATGTACACTTTGCCTGTTGGCGAATCATTGGAAATATAATAATACAAATAAATCAACATTTTCAAAGATTTTGTCATTTTTTCATATACTCGTATTTAGGTGGTGTATGTTCCTATTGTACCTACGTTTAAACGGACACTAAATATTTTTCAATAAAACTTTTAAAATTGAAAAAAAAATTTTTTATCATTTTTACTGCATTTTTACATGTACAACTACCACATATGAAAAAATCACGACCATCCGAAAAAAAAAATATTTTCAGGACTGTCTGGGTTAATATAGGGGCGTCACATTTATCACTCAAATCGACAAGTTAATCATAAACTTTCAGATCAGAGTTCATTACAAATGATGTGATATCAGTCTTGTGAAAAATTCAATCAAAAGTTTTTTTTTTTTAATTTAGCTCTCTCGCTTCCAGTGTGCTTATTAATGAACATAAGGAATTTTGTCAATGTTGCCGACCGACGGCACTTGGTGGAAGTTTTTGCTAAAATACTATAACTTAAACATTTTTATATTTAGTAATTTCACAGTGACTTTTTTGATTGTGAGCCAGCTTTTAGGAGCTTCTGCTCTCATCATCAAGCGAACGTAAAGTTACTTTATTATTCGCAAAAAAAATTAGCCTGATGATGAAAGCGGAAGATACTGAAAGCCGTTTGCGGTCAATAGTCACAAAATAATGAGGAATTTGAATAAAGTCCACCTACCAAATATTGATTTATTGTTTATATATATTTTTTATAATTTTTAAAGGTTGATTTTGTATGATGCAATAAATAAATATTTCTGTTTTACAAATTATTTATCTTCATACTTTGGATTCATTTTTGCTGCCGCGATCTCCGTGTTATAATACTCGGTTTTGAAGAATTGTAGAGATTTGAAGTACGTGTTGTTGGTTTACGCATCCACATTTATTTTTTAGTTTTAAAACTTTATTCTTCTTCTTCATGAGCTTGTCGGGTCCCCCCAACGTTGGTGATCACCCCGGCGTACCTGTCCCTGTCCTGCGCTGCTTTGAACGGCTTTTCAACATTTCGGATGCACATCTGTCTCCTACTGGATTATCGGCGTCCCTTCCAATCATTTTTCTTTTTTTCCCTTCAGTTTGGAGAAGGCGGTATTTTTCTCCACGCAGAACATGACCCAGATATGAAATCTTCCGGACCTAGATGGTTGACAACAACTCTAGCTCGCCTCAGGACTTCGGTATTGGTAACCATGTCTGTCCAGGGAATTCTGAGTATTCGACGATGGAGCCACATTTCGAATGCTTCCAGTCTGAGTTGACATTTAATAACTGAAAATTTATAAGCTGTAGTTATTCCTCAAACTACATACATATGTTCTTATGAGAGGGTTAAATCAATAAAAAAATTCTTTCCATCATTCAAATATATCGCGGGTATACGACAAACTAAGCATTCGTTCCTTTTGCGTCCCGTGTGCTATTATGAGACATATTATCCAAGATAAACATATTACGTACGAGTTTGTAAGTTCTACATTGTATTTCTTAATTAAGATAGTGTTTTGGCCTTGCCGCTCTCTGAAACAATATCAAGCTTAAGTGTAACATTAGGCACTCTCTTCGCGCGGTAGAGTTACTATGTGGGAATGACTTTTCATATTATAAGCTCTAATATTCTTACCTAGAAATAAAAACAACACCAAAGGCTTAATTCTACTCCCTAGTGTTTCCCATATTGCAGAATATAGCGTTATATTAACTTAGTTGAATACAATACAACTTCCCTTTTTACTTATGTTCTTCATGTTTTTTCACGTGAATTAGACAAATAGATAATCATTTTCTTAATGCGTTCATTAACTTTCATCATTAAATAAATTATTGTTAGTATGAAACAAATATATCCTGTCACACATTTTTCTTTTAGGATAAAGAGATAATTGTAATAATTAAGAGCGATAATTTATCGGCGACTTATTTTTTATTTATTCATTATAAGCACAAAACAGACTATAACTACATACATAAATATAGAAAAAAGGTAAATCTTTCAGAGATCAGCTATCATCCAACACCTTGCGCCACAATTAAAAAAACGTAGGTACCTAACATTCCGACTTATTTATAAACTGTCCCTATGAGCAATTGGCAAAGAATTGGTCTCTCACTCTTTTCCGTAAGTTTTCGGTGTCCTTTTAAAAGTAAAAAGTGTTCAAAAGAATAGAGACATCGTAAATTTGGCGATGAAATTTGTCACGGAAGGACAGCTTGTATGCTTATTACTGGTGTTTATTATTACTACAAATATTTAATTTGCCTGGTTTTCTTTTCGTGTTTCGACTCTCTAGGTGGGTAATTCTGGTACAAGTAAATACACACAAAAGTATTTCAGGCAGTTGTGGACGAAATCTACATGCTACATAACTCGTACTAATGGAACTAATGAACGTGACGCGGGAGATATATTATTATTTGAAGTTAAAGCCTTTTGCTACCTAAAGCAATATAATATAATGTAATTAGGAACCCTAATTTCAAAATACCTACTCAGTTTCGTTGACTTGATTAATTTCTCTCATTTATCATGATTTCCATTACTTTTATTATTTTTCTATAATTTACACGTTATTCTACGTATAGGGTACCTATGTAAAAAGAACGCAAAGTTGACACTTTAAGTTTACGTAACACTTTGGGTATACTTATGTACACTTATAATTACCATTACGTTTATTATTTTTCTATAATTTACACGTAAGTCTAATAATAGGGAATGTAAAACTAACGCCATGTTGACACTTTCAGTTTACGTAACACTTTATGTTCACTTTTAGTTACCATTACGTTTATTATTTTTCTATAATTTACACGTTATTCTATTTATAGGGAATGTAAAATGAACGCAATGTTGACACTTTCAGTTTACGTAACACTTACGAATAGAATAAGTTCGGATATCGCATTCTCTAGGTGTCCATCTTTAATTCTATCTTTTAACCACACATTTCAAAAGAAGGGCTCAGGGTTTGCCTGAAGGCTCCCCCCGACAAAAACCTCCCCTAAATTACACCTCTTAACGTCCGTGACTCACTCAATTTTAAAATGGTCGTTATTCATTTTGTACTTACTGGGAATCGAACCCGGGACCTTGAGACTCAAAAGCGAGAGTGTAACCTCTGCGCCACACTGATTTTCGTGTTTTTACGTCTACGAACTTGCGCTTGTATCACGTTATTTTCACGCTAGTTACATGTACACTACTATTAGCATATCACGGTCAAATATAATATAATCTTTTAATCGCTGCGAAAACGTTTCATTATTATTTATTTATCTACTATCATCAAATACACAATATCTAATAACTTCTTCTTAGACAATGTAAACTTGTTAATCACTTGTACAAACTGTTACTATATTTACAGATATTGTTTTTAAACGATCGTATGATTTTCGGACCTACTTTATTGTATTACGTAGGTACGAAAATTGTATAACAAAGTTAATAATGTAAATAAAATAATCAGGTGATAAACTAACAACGATGTTATAATCGCGTCTAATAAAAAAATAATTTTCGCAAACACTCCTACATTCCAACCGTTATCTCTATCACAACATACCGATTCAATATCAATGCTATCAAGCATTAAAATTGGTGTGAGAAGAGATTTTTTTTCCAACATACGGCTTAGGTCTTTTACATATTTGTCGAAGACACTCAAAAACATGTAAAAAAAATGTGGGAAAACTATTCTTTACCGAAAACTCTACAAGAAATAGAAAAAGTTAATTTTTAGTCTATACATATCTATATCTATCTATACCCTTACGCCGTATCCCATGTAGGCTGGCGGAGAGAACAGAACGTCATATAGATCTATCCTTACGAATAATTCTTTCGCTTCTTCTACAGTCATGCAATTTCTCATACACGCAAGTCTATTACTCTTATTGAACACACAACCGTCCTTAAAAATTTGATCCACGTGGTTCTCAGACTCCCACGCTTACTCACACCCCCTCTTTCAGATAGGTATATCCTCTTTGCCATCTTTTCCTTATCCATTCGTTCCACATGTCCAAACCATCGTTAGTTTTTTACACGCTTTCTAATTTTTAGTTGAATCAAACATTTCTCTAATTATAATTGTATAATATATATTTCTGCTTTTAAACCTTCATACACTTTTTTTAACTCGTTTCCATCCCCTCATTTCATCCCTCATCCCTCTAACATCTCTCGCAGCTGTCGTAAATCTGTTTTCTGATTTGTATCTTTAAACTACTGACTTTGTTAACTTATCTTTGTCTTATTTTTTGTTGTTCATTGTAGTGTTTTCTATTTAACGAAACATAAGAACGGGTTCTCACAGGTCAACCTTCACTAAATCAACTAAGTTGAATTAACGTAGTTAAAAAAAATTATAAAACTTAAATATATAGCAAATAGAAAATTTTAATGCGATCACTGAGGAAAATCGTTGCTAAAACGTTTTGAGATAGAGTGAAGAATGAGGATATCAGTATGCGAGAGAAGTGTTGCGGATAAAATACGTGTAAATAAAGTGTGATGGTTTAGATATGTGGAGCGAATAGACGATGAAGGGATGGCAAAGAGAGAGGCCCAGAAAGTGCCAAGTCTGATGATGGCCAAGAGTTACTTGGCATGCCCACATCACTTTACTCAGTAATGGAGTTTTTTCAGCATATGCTGTGTGTTACTCACGCTTTGAATTCATTGGATTTCGATCAAAAACTCTTGTACTTTAAGTTTCTTTATTTAGTTGTAGAGTTTTTACCGTTTATTGTGTTATGTTTTGCCCGGAATATGGAAAAGGTTCATCAAGCGACGCGACGCCAGGAGCAATTGATTGTATTAATTAAGTTAGACGCAGCGCTAAAGTTCTCAAATAACTCCATGCAGAGTGGTCGCCTGCTACGATGGTGATTATAATAAACGTATTGATATACTCGTAAGGTTCATCGATACATACTAAAATTTGTATATATTTTGATATAATTACCATTAATTAAAAATGAACTAAACTGGAATATATCTTAATCATTCTAAATAGGCATACTTCAGTGCTAAAATTGAGATTTTAAATGTTTAATACTTAGTGCAAACGATTAACAAAGAACTTAAAGATTATTAACGAAAACCTGTTAGAAAATTATCGCTCAAGAATAATTGAAGTGTGAGAACTTGTAGTAAAGCGCTTTTCAACCTTTGTTTAATTTTCTTATTGTTCTAATTAATTAATGGTTGATCAAATTGATATTGGTTTCATTATATTCCAATAAACACTCGGTTAAATATCGATCAATTACTTCGCTTGCTTTTCTTGTTGAAATACGTTCATAGGTACAATGATTTATTATACGGTATGGTTTGTGGTGGATTGTTTGTTTCATTATAGAATTATTTCTTCAGAGTATCATATGTAATGTTTTAGAAGTAATTTTATAACGTTATATGCCACCCGACTTTGTTGTTTTTACTTGTCATAATTTTTTTAATAAATTAATTACAAAAAACACTGTTTCATTTTCACTATAAATTTTTATTGCTTCGAACGTTTTTGTCTACACTAATAGACATTTTCAAGAGGACTTATTTTATTTTTCAGGGTCTCCGAGCATCCGCAGTTCTGGGATCACTTGGTACATGCGTAGGGTCATGGTTGAAAGTATTCTCTGTGCCTCGAGACATGTTCTGGCTGGGCTTCCTTGGCCACAGTATTGTGGGCATCTCCCAAGTGTTCGTGTTGAATCTCCCTGCACGATTGGCCGCCGTCTGGTTTGGACCCAATCAAGTTTCATCCGCTTGCAGCATTGGAGTTTTCGGCAATCAGGTAAGTCATCAAATACCTTAATTCTTATAAAAAAGAAAAGCGCTTTAAAACCATAAATAAATAAACTATATTGATAGGTAAGTTTTAAAGATCGGCTTGTTGTTACTTTCTAATGAATACGATTATTATCTAACGAAAATAAATTAATATTGAAAAGAAAATCTTTACAATAAAATACTCTTTTAATTTATCCAATTAATTCATGATGATAAATCAACTCTGAAATTGAATTTTGAAAAATAAAATAATGTATTGAGATCTTTTCCAAAAACATAAAAACCATCAAAGCTACGAATTTGTCAGAAGGCTTAAGAGTTCTTTTTTTTTTTTTCTTTAGTGTGATTTTAGGTCCCCCAAACGTCGGCTATCACTCCGACGTAAGCTTCTCTTTCCTGTGCCAGCTGAAACAGCTTCTCCGCATTCGGGAATCTTTTCCATTATCTTATATTCTAAGGCAGGACATACTCTTTCTTCCTACACCTACACTTGCTTTCTGTTTTGACGTGAATGATCGAATACAGCAGATTATATTTGTCATAACACAGAATGTGTCTCAAATTATCCGACTTTCTCTTTTTGATCAATCGAAACAATTCTTTTGCAGTGTTGGCTCTTATGTGATGGTGACCATGTCGGATTACATTAGATACATTTATTCAGTGTAGGATACTATTATATAACACTGACTTATGTCGGATAAATAGCACAGGCTACAAATAATCTCATGGCAAATATCTGACTCCTGTCTACAACCATTGCCACACTGTATACCGAAAATAAATTGCTTGTAAAGCAAACACACCTTCCATAACTCTACATCTAGTACCGTTGAAAACGAATATAACAATGTATCAAGATTGTATAATTCAACAGAAATTGTCTTAATACCTTCTTCTTCTCCTTGGGCACTTACTCCTCCCACATGGTGGTGAGGACTGTCTATCTTGTTTCATTTCGCCACTTGATTCTGTCGAGTGCATCCTCATGGGAAACATCGCAGTTCTGAACATTTACGTGGTTTTACAATCAACAACAGATCGTCTGATTGTAAAACCACGAAACCAAGGTACAGAAAGACAAATAAATCAATGTTTGATTTCAATATGTCTTATATTTATATTTCAATTATATTTGGTATATAATTAACTATCGTATATTATATATTATTATTATAATCTTCAAAAAACAAACGCATATATTTCATAAGAACGTTAAAGATTCATACATTTAAAAGTTGGTTAAGAAGTTTTTTGATATGAAGCTTATAAATTCCAAGTTAACAAAATAAAATAGTTTCCACATATTGTTTAACACACCATCGCAACAAGGGAAAGTCTGAAAGTTTGATATGAGTTTTATTGAAAGTAGAATTTAGGAGTTTTCAGAACCCTTTAAAGCCTATCTCTGCACACTTTCTATGTTCACTTAGTGTGTAATAATATAAATACTTCCCTTATATTAAAACAGGGGCAGGGCACTTGAAGAAACGAATGCCTCAGTTTTTGTTTTTGGGTGAATATTGTAAAGTGTTATTCATTGAAACTTGTAATGAGTCTTTAAAATTGGTGGTATGTGGAAGTAACGATCTTGCCAGTGAGTTGGGAGGTCCAAGGTACGATTCTAGGTAAAAAGAAAATGAAAAATTACCATTTCTGAATTATCCTGAGTATGAGTGTTACATGTATGTTTTGTACTTAATACATTATATTATAATATTTACGTATGTTTCAGCCTATTAATAGGTATGCATAATACAAAAATCATATCATAATTTGGAACTAGCCCGAAAAGCGAGTATTCGTAAAATATCGTGAATATAATATTTTAGATCTTCAATTCAGCGATGAGGTATGCAACCATTCCTGAATGTCTTTTTGTTATTGGTACGGAAAAGATGACCTGTATTTTTATATTATACTGATAATTTACTAGCTACTCCACTTCTGGCATATATTTTGAAGCTATAAACAGTTAAATAGATAGTTCATACTATTATAATTTTTCAGTACAATATTATTCATTAAAGTTTCAAAGACCTTTATTAGTCTACCCCTGTATTACATAATATTATCTCACTAAAGAACTTTTCAGTCGTGAAAAAACGTTGAACTTTTTGTACAACACATTTTCATACAAACAAAATATATGTGAAATATGAGAATATCATACACAGAAGGCACGAAGCAAAATGAAGATAATAACAAAGTGACTCGCGTATAATAATTAATCATAATTATTGATATTATTATTCTTTGTTACATACATACCTACTATTGTATTTACCCCTTTTGCTATGTACCTTCTGGTGCTATTGTCTAAGTCATTGTAACAAAATACACTCAATTTTAGACTCAACTTTTTAAAACGTTGTTTTATTTTATTTGGCATTATAAATAAAAAAAAAATTTAAATATAACAGATACAATATTATTTTGCAATATTAGCTCACTTACTGATTTTTTAACAAATTTAGATTTGAATACCCCAAAATGATTTTTTTATTTTGTTTTTACCTACAAAAACCTCCCTTTTAAAAGAAACACAAAAACCATTCAAGGAACTCCACTCTTTTTCTCACAAGTGGTGTGGCCCGCGAACTAACTCCATGGAACAAACATACAAGTAGTTTTCTACGTGGCATTAAAATCTGTTTTTATCTTAAAGTATTATGAGAAAAGAGATCTTTTATATTACGAAAATCAACAATGTGTTATTATTTGTTTTCAAAGTATTGTTTGATAAGATTGTTTGACAATCGTTTCTTTGTGTTAAATATTTGTTTATTAATCACTTTAATACAAAATAAACGTTGGATTTAATTCAATTTATTATTTTATATTGAATTTTGATTTAAAATTAGAGTTTAAACTTAAATATAATCTTGGAATCACCAGCTGTGTTGTTTTAATAATTATAATTCCTTTTGGTTTTCGTAACTTTGTTCAAAACATTTCGCGATTTTCTCTATTTCGACAAAATATTTAGTTTCATATAAATTCCGTTTTAATTAATTGCAACATTTGTACATAGTTCCACGATATTAATTTCAAATATTGTTTCGTTAAAAAATATATTAAATAGCCGATTTAAATGCTCAAGTCTTCAATTATTTTCTATAAGTATGCAGCACAAGAAATTCTCATATAAAAATTATCTCAGATTGCATCCAGCATGAGATACTGATACTTAGATATGCTAGAACATTTTTTTGTAAGAGAAAATTTCCAAGTCTTAAGTATATCTTCTGGTAGCTGAAATGAACAAAACACTTCCCGAAATTAATGGGTAGGTTGCGGGTTCAAGTCTCGTCCAGAGCACTACCAAATAAGGTGACTTTGTCTTTTCTTAGCTTTATACGATAGTTACTATACTATACTACTATACTATACCCTCACGCCGTATCCCAAGTGGGGTAGGCAGAGAGAACGGAACGCCAAAGAGATCTATCTTTACACACTTCTTTCGCTTCCTCCACATTCATACAGTTTCTCATACATGCACGTCGATTCCTCTTACTCAACACGCGGCCGTCCTTGAGAATTTGATACACGTGATCAAGCCACGTGGTTCTCGGACGTCCGCGCTTCCTCACACCCTTTCTTTCAGACAAGTATATCCTCTTTGTCATTCTTACTTCGTTCATTCGTTCAACGTGTCCAAACCACCGTAGTTTATTCACGCACATTCTGTCCACAACACTCTTCTTGCATCCGCTCATTCTTCTAATATCCTCATTCTTCACTCTATCACGCAGCGTTTTACCAACCATTCTTCTCAACGATCGCATCACCACTGCATTTATTCCACTTTCGTCCTTCTTCAGCCACGTCCATGTCTCGCTTGCATACGTAAGTGAAGGTACCAGAATGGTATTGTGCACCAGCATTTTAGCCATGTTCGACACATTGCCATTGCTGACAATGGGTCGAAGTGCACCGTTCACTCTAGCACCGGCCACTTTCTTTCTTTCAATGTCCCTATCGCATCTTCCATCCCTCGCAAACATACTTCCCAAATATACATACTCGCTTACTTGCTCCAAACAGTCGTCGCCAACTTTGATCTCACAAATCGTTTTTTCATTCTCTCTTTCAAACACTAGAACTTTCGTCTTAAATACATTCATTTTCAAACCATTCAAATTGCAACTATCATACACACGATAGTTTCACGTGTTAAATTTATAAATAAATCTTAGAAAAGCCAACGTAACCCCATTTTGGTTTGTTTGTTACTTGGACGATTCTAGAACCTACGACACAAGCCTTTCTCTAGATGAGATGTCTAATTGAGCTACCAGATAGCATTTTTTAAGTTGTCATAATATGAACAATGCTGATTCTTCTTTCTTCACCCTCACCTTTATCCCATTTATTTGAGGTCGGCTCTCTTAGTCTTCATCTTCCAAGTTTGATTGAAAAAAGAACACCGTATGTAGTCAACATCCAAATGACTTTTATTAGCTTCGGGTACTAGTATTCGGAGACTCTCGACTCCATCATCACTTTTTTACTAATCGCCTGATGATGGAGTCAAGGAGAGTCTCCGAATATGAGTACGAGAAGTTAATAAAAGTCATTTGGAAGTTAACTGTGTTTTTTTTCGATTTATCTTGAAATGGACTTCCAATAAGTACCTTTGGTCAATAACATCGAGATTTCATTTTCCAAGTTTTTTGGTTTCCTGCATCCTCCGAACGCAACTCCTCCTCCTTCAGGTCCCTGGCAACTGTGGACTATGCTGATTGTCCTCATGAAATGATTAATTATAGCAATTGCATCGCAAAACAATGGGGTAAAACGTCTTTTTATGTAGGTTTTTTTATTATTATTAATGATGACCTGCACGAGGCTGGATTTGGCTGGAACGAGGTTGAGAAAACAAGCGAGCAAACATAATTTGTATAATAATTTGTTACTTATAGAAAACTGTGTTTGTACTATTAAAAGGTGCTTAAATTGTGTGACATGATGGCTTATCTTTGGATTCATAATAATATATTATTGCGTTTAAAACCTTCACTATGAAACTCATGTTTTGTTTCATAAATTTTATTCTATCATAAATAATTTAATGCTCTCCCAAATTTATCATTATTTGGGTGTATAAAACTTGCTTACATTATGTACTCTCGCCGATTATGTCGCGTAATAGAGCTACACGTTCCTAAGGTTAATTCTACACACATAAATTCGCTATCATTTTACACATTTTATGTCATCATAACAGTGGTATATAAATTTAGTGGAAGAATGTGACATATTAAAGGCGCTGTAGTAACCTATTAAATTAGTAAATCATATTTCATTCCTTCAGTGCATATCCTACAAGTAAGATAGCCAGCAGACCAGCTACATGTTATAAACATGCAAGCTGTTCTCTCTGTGTCAACAAAAGAAGTTTGAATAAATGGAAGTCCTCAGTGGTATCAGAGTGGACGGTGGGTGTCATTAAATGTGAACGCTATTCATCTTTTCTATATTTGGGATCGTATTATACATACATACCATCACGCCGCTTCCCTCGCGGGGTAGGCAGAAAGGATCGAGCGCCACTTCCTTCTATCCTTGCATACATCTTTCGCTTTAGTCACTGTCATACAATTCCTCATGCATGGGATCTTTTTAACTGTCAGCTATAATGATTTCAGTAAGATTTGTCTTGTTTTATATAATATTATAATGAATATAGAGGTAAAGATTTGAATTTGTCGGTAGCCTGGAGGTAGAGTCTCGGCCTCATGAACAAGGGGTCCGTGGTTCGATTTCAGATGCCGGCAAACTCCCCTTTCACGACACAACCTTTTAGCTTACTGTGAAAGGTGTATTTGGGTTTGTAACTTGTAACATAGCCCAGATATATCTTTTTTTTTTTTAAAGATGTATCAAATCTACTTTACTTTCTCTTTGTTTGCCCCACTTAAGATACAAGTTGAGGGGATAGCATAGTATGTAAAAGAAACATACGTGTTTTTATTAAGCTCATTTACTTTACTAATTGGGGAACTCTCACAAAAAAAATTAGTCTCTAAAGGTAGTACAAAAAGTTAGAAAAATTATGGTGCTTTTTATGTTTTTAAATGTGCATTTTTAAGGCTTTTATCACCATTTGAAAAAGCAGTTTTCGCACTTTGCCGCAAAAAGGTCCACCCATGGCGAAACAGGTGTGTAACGTCATCAGACCGTACAGACAGTACTTCGAGTATAATATGTGCCAATACAACATAGCGCCTAACGACGTCACAATGGGCTAATTCAATAACACGGCGTTTAAAATTTTGACAGAAAATATGGATTTTTCAAATGAAAATAATAAATGAAAAGTTTTATTTTATAGTTTCTTATAAGGATATTCGTGATAAGCGTATATTTATTAATATAAATTCTTCTTCTTATTGTAGAATGTAGATCATCGATCTGTTAATTCGAAAATTGATGCCTCTTGTGATGCTGAAGACCAGCTGTCTTTCAAACTTTTTAGTGGTCTTCATCGGGGACGTGAACCGACTGGTTTTTTCTTAGCAGCTATATGTACGATTCTATTTTCAGCCATCCGACATGGTATCTCCAGAATCGTCTCCTTTTCCTACTCCATCTTACGATGTCCTCCGTGTTGCATATGTTCCTAATCTCAATTTTTCTCATTCTCTCTCTGAGAGTGTTGCCCGCAATAGCACTAATTAAATGTTTTCATCTCTAATGTTCTTAGTAGGTTTTTAGTTCGTACCATGTCTGCTCTTGTTTCGACACCAATGTAATATAAATTTATAACATTAATTATATTCCTCACACATCCATGTTTCCCATTGTAATTGTAAACACTGGTTTGTATTATTTCTGGAATCTATCTCAATCATAAAGTTATACACGTTGATGTTTCATCCTATTTATGACGTAATAATGATAAGGTATTTGCATATTATACATAATACATTCATGTATGTTTGTATAAGACTTTATTACATTATAATCTCCCTCACGCACTCTCACTGTTTCATTGTTACATTCGTGTTGAACTTAAAAGTAGCAATCACAACACCATCACTCTTCACAAATCTTGTCAGCCCCAAAACAGTTATTCCGTAACACAGAGGAATGTAGTGCTATTATTATTTCATACTTAGTTTTTTTACAAAGGTCTTTCTTTACATATTATGTATGTAGGTACTTATAGTTTTACGTATTATTAAGCTGTCAAGAAGTCTCAAGTTACAAATAAATTTCAAAGAATGTATAATTAAAAAATGTAAAATATACTTACAGACAATGAGACGATTCTTATAAGGATCATTACAGCACAGGACCAATACAATCCCAGGAGATAACACATCCGATCATTCTCTAAATATCATCATCCCTCACTATCTATCACGCAACTTTTTACCAACCATTCTTCTCAGCGATCGCGATTGGACTCTTAACATATAAGTGACTAAGCGCGATTGGACTCTTAACATATAAGTGACTAAGCGCGATTGGACTCTTAACATATAAGTGATTAAGCGCGATTGGACTCTTAACATATAAGTGATTAAGCGCGATTGGACTCATAGCACTGTTCGAAAATTTTCTAAAACAAAGTTTTGTTTCTTTAGGCAGATAAAAATATTTAATAATGAAGAAAAATATGAAATTAAATTACAAGCCTTGGAGATTTCACAGTCCCAAAACAATTTTGTTAAGTCTGATTATTTTATTATATTTGTGTCAAGGATCATAATATTAAAATGAAATGCAAATTACCTTATGTATTGTCGTCGTTATTTTTTAAATTACTTTATTTTATATCATTTTCTTACAAATTAATATTTTTCCATAGCAGAATAATAAGTACTTATAATGATTTTTTCAGCGCCGTTTAATGGAGTATCCATCTTGTCAATGGCCCTGGGAAATGTAGAAAAGCGATGTCCTCAGTTTGCTTACATAAATGTTGTTTTTTACGAAGGTTCTCAGGGAGTCGTTTCCGTATGACGAGTCCCGTGACACTAAAAACCCTGTCTGTCGTAGAAGCAGGATTTGTTGATCTAGTCCAGCATGTATTCTAATATTATAATCTTTGATCCTTTCAAGACCATAAGTAATTTTTAATATCCATATCTGCTTTATTGCCAAAATAAATACAATAAGATTGTCTATGAGTATACAACATCTGGTGAGTATTTTGCCTGGTCCATAACACAATAATCCACAAATATATACAACAAATACCTTCATAAATCTTAGTTCTAGTAACAATATACTAAAGCCCTTTTTTGTTAAAATATTATCTAATTAAACTAATTTTAGCAACATATTGGTGTTTTCAATGTAAAAAGTGAAAAATAAAACATAAAAGTTAAAAATCTGAAATGTTATAAAAATCGATAACAATGTCATACATTTTTCGATCAAATATTTGAATTGTGTTTTGAGTAAAAGAAACCGACGTGCGTGCATGAGAAATTGTATGACTGTAGAGGAAGCGAAAAAAGTATGTAAGGACAGATCTAATTGGCGTTCCGTTCTCTCTGCCTACCCCACTTGGGATACGGCGTGAGGGAATAGATAGATAGATAGATAGATAGTTAAGTAAATATCATCTGATCATAAAGATTACATTGAATTTTCATTCTTTTATATTATAGCAAAAAAATGTGGAAAAAGTTATGATTTTATCTTTAGGTAAAGCATATACCCTCTTAACCTTAAAGGGTTAAGGAACCTGAATAAAAAAATTATATACTTTCTTTTATCATCAGTAAGAAATCGAAAACCGCTACAAATTAGAAGCTTTGTGAATAGGTCTGGGTTTTTGATATAGGCTTAAATACTACCATTTCATTTTTATGTTCACCTGTGATTGCTTCTTGGGAATCAATCATCATTTTTTGAATTTATTTCTCTACGTAAATAATAAAATCTTCAACTTTACGGCATTTCCTTAACTGTAGCTGTAATACAAATGAAAAAATATTCTCATTCCCAAGTTAATCCTTTCTCGTATGTTATGCTCTCCTGAACATTTCTAATGTAATAAATAAATTTAAAAGCTCGTATGAGTTTATTTTTTTATTTATTTGTGAATACATCTCCCTTTATAATAATTAACATAACATAACATGCATAGATAATTCACACAGATTGAGCTAGTCCCAAACTACGATTGAATCTTGTATTATGGGTACTAACGCGACGATACACATATACGAGTAAATGATCAATGCACTAAATACATACATGTAACACATGCGTGAATCGAACCCGAGACCTCGTGACTCAAAGGTCAGAGCGTTACCTCTACGCCACACCGGCCGGCATTTACAGAGTAATTTTTTTTAATCATTAATGGTATACATCCTTATCCTCGTACTATTAGAATAATATAAAAATAATGAATTATTCAAAAAAATACATAGTCCACAAAATTATCAAGCTGCGACATTAAACTTATGAGAACATATTATTCATAAGTCACAGCTGAAACTGTAATATGTAATCCATTGGTTAAAAGGTTAAAAAATTAAAAGTTTCAAGAATGCTCCTGTAATATAATAATATTATAAATGATTTTTTTAAATACATACATAGTAGTGCTCTAGGGTAATATTGCTGGTTCATTATTAAGAAAGAAAAAATGGTAAAAAATTGAGGTGAAGAAAAAAAATTACAATATTATAAATTACTCTCATAACTTTCATAGATTATTCTTGCACGATGTAGTGGTTTTGTTTTAAGTTTTTCTTTTGATATTATTTTATATTTCACAAGTTGATTAATATTGGAGTCAAGTACCAATTTGAATTTTTAGTTTTATTTTTTAATTTGTTTTATTTACGAGTATTACACTCTTTGAACTTTTGATATAAGTAAATAAAAGAAAGTCTGGAGGATAAAATTTTAAAATATTTTTTTATTAATTTATTTTGTTATTAACTGTTCATTAGTTATTATTTTTATCATTATGAAATGTTAAAAATCATCAATTATTTTTACAATATATTGTAGAGCGAATGGAATCCAATATTTTCTTAAAGACATATATACACAAATAAACAAACTCAAATACTAAATATTTGGGATATTCGCAACGGTTTATATATAAATATTAACTTGATAAACTACAACCCCCCATCCAAAACTTCCACTTCGAAATCTTTCCACAATGTAAACCTTATTGGTTTTGTTTAACACAAAAGCAATGATAGAAACTGTATAATATCAGCTACAACAATGACATCCTGGACAGAGCTTCTAACTTCTATTCAGACAGCTGCCCTCTTGAAACCACCCCCTGTCCAATTCACCCACTTAAGTTGCTCGTCCACCAGATACAGAAACGTTATTTTGCCATTTGCTATTAGTGAATCTTCGGGCTAATTCGTATTCGGACCAAAGCAAGTATATCGTAAGACATCGTTTTTTTATAAAACCATCAAGTAACAAAAAAAAACAACATCGTTACTAAATTTCAAAACCATACTCATATTTATTGTTACTGGTTGAATTGAAATGACCTCTTATATGGTCGGATATTTCAGGAAACGA
This sequence comes from Athripsodes cinereus, assembly GCA_947579605.1. Taxonomy (NCBI): domain Eukaryota; kingdom Metazoa; phylum Arthropoda; class Insecta; order Trichoptera; family Leptoceridae; genus Athripsodes; species Athripsodes cinereus. The sequence goes on along the minus strand of OX388311.1, from coordinate 32,478,708 downwards.
AGAACTCCTATTTATCCGTACTTTTGTAAGACAATGACAATAAAAATCTAAGCATTCTGAAGTTAAGTCTACCAGTACCACTAAGCTAGAAGTTACATCTCTACCACGTTAGTGGGTGGTGGATATGGCTGATGTAGTAGATTCCACCTTGACACCCACATTTCCACAAATATCTTGAAGCTTGCAGCCTTTGTGGTATCAAAAAAGTTTAACATTTTGGTTCAACGGTTTGTGTATTCATCAAATATTGAATATATATTTCTTCTTTCATACTTTTTCTTAAAGAGTCGTAAGCTTTTCATTTGATAAATAAATAAATCTTAGAGACATTCGGTCTTTTCAAATTTCAATTTATGAATATGCATACAATAATAATATGATGAATTATGATGTACCGATTCTATTTAAATTATAAAAAACAAAAGCAATATATTATTATTCCATTTCTTTGTTTTTAAAATACACGTTAATTAATACTATTGTCACACCTTCTGCACAGAAACATAATTGCAGTTACCGATTGATACTCGTACGAATATAATTATTCGTCCGAATCGCGTCTTTGCATTATTCCGCAGCTTTCCGTATACATACAGTAGACGCTCACCCTTACATATTTTATGGTTGAGTTAGATTCCATTAAACTGTTTAGACATTTGTGTTAAGTTTTCCAATGTTCTTTTCTATTCACTTTGTTATCTTCTCTCTACACAATGTTTCAGACATGAAATGGATTCCATTTTTCATTTCTTTTCTGTATTTTGCTTCCGTTTTCAATTTACAGAAACAAATGTATCGATACATTTTTGTTTTATTGTATTCTTCACGGTTTGTGGACAAAATATTGTAAGCAGAATGTTATTAAGTTGTTATAAAGCTTTCAAAGCATACAAAAATACTCATCAGCAATAATACAACAATTGGTACGTATTGAAATGTCGTCGTATTTTTTTACAATTGAAATCTTACTTTTTGTAAAAGTTTAATTGATTTTAATATAACAAAGATTCACTTAAATTTCTGGAAAATGTAAATAACTCGGAGGTTGTGCAATACATAGTAAACATATGAACTCTATCTCATTGCTTCGGCTGATCTATGAACATGCGAACAAACTATATGAACGACTGAATGAATTGTTATTTTGTTTAAAAGAACCGTGTTAATAGTAAAAAAAGGATTTTTGTAATTAATAAATAAACAGAAAAATAAAAAGAAAAAAAATTCAAGACTTTGAAATTAAAGCCCCCGCTTTCAAAACTTCAGTTTTTATTTTCAGACTGACGTAGAGTGTCTTTACTCGCACGCAATTAATAATTATGTAGTCATAGATGTTTCATTTTTAGCAAAGAGTATATTGTGTAAAATACTTCATATTTTACTTCTAAGGCACTCAAAAATCTATGCTGAATTTTTTGTTTAATGTTGTATCCAATGAAAATATTAAATAGCTAGGTATGATGAATGTTCAATCTTTTAAATATCGCCGATATATTTCATTCTTTGATAGTATCAACTGCGCCTATCTAAAACTTTTGTTCGTCTTCAAATTTATTCAAAACAACCCTAAACAAACTTTTGTCTGGGAACTTATTGTTTTGGGTTGTTAGTTATGTTTAAATAACCAGCCTATTTCAGAGTATCGACAACTTGTCAAGGCGTGGATATTTCAGGTACAGACTTTACACTGATGACACTTACATAGGCATTCATAGAACGAGGTTGGTTGAAAGGTAAACACAAATTGTATATTACTTATTGCCTTTGAAATTTTGATATATTATGAGTCCAAATAATTTACAATTTTAGTTACTAAATATAATATGTACTTATACTTGTACAATGTGTATGGAACTGACTTGTAAACAATTATTGATTTATTTAAGACATAAATGGCTAGTGCCTTTTACATAAAATCATATATTACACAATAATAAAATCACAAATTTCTAGTTCAAAGCATTAGAAATTACTAAAAAAATAATAGCAATACAATAATTCATCCACTTATCCATCTCACATCATCAGTCACAATCGTCCATAAATCTTATACAAAACACAGGGAACATTATGATGAAATATAGTATTGATCTAGATTTTTCAGATTTTTTACTAAGAGTCCGACTAAGAGTTGTAAGTTTTCGACTGCCCCGCAAAAAGCTAGTAATCGTTAAATACCACAATAATAAAATATTTATTTATTTATTTATAAACAGCCATATTTAAGCTTTTTCATGTATAGAAAAATAAAAGTATCAAAAGATTTATTAGTACAAATTTTAAATCAGATGCAGATATTAGATTAAAAATATAAAAAAAACACACACACACACACAGTAAGAAGAGCTTTGTCATATAAATGAAAACACAAGATATTAAACACAAGAAAATATTTATCATATTATTTATTATTTAGCTCAGTGTAGACACCCATCCTGAGTGTCTTTATCTTTTATAAATCTAAATATGTTCTTTTGACTTAACAGGACCATGTATTTTCTGTTTATATTTGATTTATAAAAATATTAGGGAACTATTTGTTCGGCTATTAATCCATTCGTTCGGCAAGAAAAAAACAGCATTTAAGTCATTTGCACGGCAAACAATGTTTTCATCGGCAATAAATAAGAAATAAGTGCAACACTTGTTTTACAAACAAACTTGGTTATATCGGTAAATTAAAAAAATTTAACAGCTTAATAAATACTCGCACAACAAAATAATTAATTGACCAGCAGAATTGTTATTTGAGCAGCAGAATTATTATTTGACCTGCAGAAAATATTAGATAAACAATATTTTTCACACACCGATTTACCTTCGGATCCACATGAAGTTTTCGTGATTTCTTACCAAATTAATGATGACTACGAAAATAATGCCAGTTTCCGCTTTGCTATATTAACGAAATATCTAACTGAAATGTCGAAAAACGCTAGTGTCGTTCATTTAGATGCTACATATAAAATCACATAAAAAGATGCTACTTACAAAGATTTATTATTTAAACAAGATTAAAAATTTAGCTTTCACAAGTTTAATTAAAATTAGCTCACGGTTTGCTGCTCATTTATTTATTTTGCTAGACAAATAATCATTATGCCGGTCAAATAATAATTTTGCTGGTCGATTAAATTTAGAGTTTTACAATATCATATTATTTGCAATAGAAATGTAATATTCTCGCTGGGCATAAGTAGCATATCAACATTATATATTTGTCGGCAGAATACATTTTTCTGCTGAACAAAACATCAATATTATGCTGATCGTTTAAATGATAGCCATACAAATACCTATATGTTTTATAGCACTTCACTTTTTGAAGAAACTGTTATAGTAAAGATATATCCATGGTATTTTTATCACAATTTAATTAAACTTTGAAATTCGAAAGGTGAAAATGTGAATACTTTCCAAGAATATTCATCATTTTCTCTATTAACATCAGAGGTAGGTAATCCAATTTCTAAAGGTGGCGTGACAAACCTGACAATGGATTATTGTCCATCTGTCATTGTGAAGGATTGATGATCCTAAGGTGAGAATGTCACGCCTCCGCTTCCGCTCGTTGAATGATGATGAATGTCCCGCTACTACACAACCGAAACATTATCAGAAATAATTATTATTATTATGAAACAATAACCGTAACACCAAACTATTAAACATGGGAACCTTAATTAATATGAATATTGCTATATGTTAATATGAATATTGTTGTATATTAATATGAATATTGCTATATGTTAATACGAATATTTCTATTTGTTAATATGAATATTGCTATGTGTTAATATTTATTTATTTATTTAAATCATGTACGGCGTGAGCCTTTTACATGTTTACAAAGTATGACAGATAACAACTATAACAACAACAACAACAAAAAAACATTCGTACACAATCACATGAATATTGTTATATGTTAATATGAATATTTCTATCTATACCATCACATCTCGGTAAAGTTACCGGTAGACTAACCAGCGTGCTATAAACACGTGAGTTGTTCGCTCTACAAAAAACATGAACAAATGTCATTATTTCTTTTTTTTTATATTCACAACATCACGACATTTTCATTTGTTGAATAGCCAACAAACTGTCTACATATAGTAAACATAGGCACAAGTTATTTAAGAAAGAAGCAACCCACTGCAACGTTCAGGAGTAAGCTGATACACTGCTTTTCAAGAAAAGTCATGGCGCCCTTGAGATGGTCACGGATCATTAAACGGCGCCAAATATAAATTATTATTATCTCATATCTCATTTATTAAACAAAACAATATTAGATTCTACATTTGAACACAATATAAGATTAAGAATAAAATTTAAATAAAACATTAAATAACAAAAACCATAAAATATTAAAATAAATTTAGGTATATTCAAATGTAGAACCCCAACATTATTCGAGTTGATTCTTCCATGATGTTCTATGAAATAGTACAATCATGGGAGATCACTTACAGAGCTACAGGGACAAAAACCTTCTTACTATCCTGGTGGACGATAGAAGTACGGCCTTCTGCATGCTGTATTTGAGCCTGTCATCTACTCCCAGTTTTCTGAGATTGCTTGACAGACTCTTAGGTATTAAACCATTCACAGACAACACTATAGGCACGATGATTGTGGTAGGTATTCTCCACATATCTTTGATTTCATGAGCAAGATCAATATATTTTATTATCTTATCTTGCTCAGCTTTATTTAAATTTTCATCGTGCGGTATAGTGATGTCTATGATGTATGTTTTACGACATCTGCGATCAACCAATACAATATCTGGTCGATTAGCTATAATAGTTCGATCAGTTTGAATTGGTCGATCCCAGTAGAGTTTAGTGTCATTGTTTTCAAATACCGATACTGGACAATAATTATAGTATGGTAATTTTGATTCCTGTTCAATTAATTTAAATTTCAAAGCTAAATTTTGGTGTAATATTTTTGCTACCTGATCATGTCTTTTCAAATAGTCTGTTCCGGAAAGAAGAGAACATCCAGACAAAATATGTCTTAATGTCTCTCCCTCCCGATAACAGGCTCTGCATCTATCCGAAATATTTTGTTTCATTATAAATTTAGAATAATTGTTTGTGACTATTACTTGGTCTTGAATGGCACAAACAAATCCTTCGGTTTCGCCAAAAAGATCTCCAAATCTCAACCAATGGACCGAATCCACAGTATCAACATTCTGAGATGTTAACACTTCATAGAATCGACCATGGAGAGACTTGGATTTCTATATGTCCATTCTATCATCACTATTCAATATCGGTAGTGAGACACTTGAGTTCGACAAACACAACGGTGAATAACCCTGATCACAAGATATTATATCATCATACCCATCTTTGTTCCTAGAATTTTGAAAAAAAGTTTTTAAAGATTGAATTTCCTGATTGTGTAATTTTTTAATATTCAATAAGCCCTTTCCTCCCAATTTCCTTGGGAGGTAGAGTCTCATTATAGATGATCTTGGATGATGTATACGATACCTTGTCATCATGGTTCTGAACTTTCTGTCGATGACATCCAGCTCCGTCTGGTTCCATTTGAGTATCCCAAATGTATACAATAGTAAAGGAATTGCCCATGTATTAACTGCCCTAATTTTATTGTGTCCCGAAAGATATGTATTTAAAACTTTTTTGCATCTGATAAGAATTTTTTTCTTAATATCATTTTTAAATATTTTATGATCTAAACATAATAATTCATTATTATTATTATTATTAAGTCGTCCTCTTTGTGTTAATAAAAGTAAAGACATTCACGATGGCTGTCATACCTCAACGCTGAATTGATGATGTTGGATACTTTGAACGAATACACTTCTTTTATAGAACTGTAGTTAATATTCCTAGTTGATTTATTATTGATCATAGACTATGTAATTTCAGAGCACCTTAATTCTAAACCTTACTTTACCTAAGATATTTTTGTATCTAACCCAAAATTTTATGAACTGTTGACCCAATATTAAAAAGATAATATATGCACATAACTGTAAATATTTTTTTCATAGAATATTAATATCACATTTTTTAAGTTTAATGAATAATTAAAAAAAATCATAAGTTCAAAAAATCTATTTCATGTTCAAATATTGCATAATTTTATAAATAATTATTATCAAAAAGTCTGTTTGACCGTTACTTTTAATCAAGAACATTGTGTCATCTATAAAAATAAAAATAATATGGTGATGATTCTATGTTGATCGAATCAATCACTGCTGATATCAATACGAGATTCCATAAATCTCGGGGGCCCATCTGTTTTCCCACCATCGTGACCACCACTGGTACCCATAGACAATAATGATAAATAATAATAATAACAAAATGATGTATGGTGCCATTGGTTGGAAGGTCGGGCCTACGTTCTACGGTTAAAGCTTCAATAGACACGTTGTTAGAAGATACTACCAAATTATATGCAGATTTTTTTTTTATTAACTATGCATGAGAACTATATGCTACATAAAAATCGCATTTAAGGGGCCCCTTTAGCAAAAACGATAAAACATTCCATTTTTAACAAGTTTGGTACACAAACTCTCAAAACTTGTTGACCCTACGAACATTTTGATTTGATAAAATATGAAAACAAATGTTAATTACCAATATCAAACTTTAACTTAAAAAAAAACCTCGATTTTGGTTTCATAGTACCTATTCGTTTATAAAAAAGCATATTTCTAAAAATCAAATTCAGGGGTGTGTTTGGTACATAAATGCACGAGAACCCTACAAATTTTCATGTATTTATTTTAATATTGAGAATATTTAGATAGTTATTACAATTATAGAACAAAAAATTTTTCATAGATATTGACCGACTTAAAATTTTTTTTTTTTGATAAAATTTCTCATTTTTGAAACCAAAATCACCACAAGAACTAATTTTTTTGTTTACTAAAAAAAGTTTGTTAAAATCTGTAGTATTTATATGCTTGATTGGATGAATAAAAAATATATATATTTCACAAATAATTTGTATTTTGATATAACAAAGAGTACCTAAATAAATCTCATCAGTCTGCGATTTATTTATTTTTTAGTAAAAAACTAATATTGGTAATAAATATTTGATTTTTTATTTTATCAAATCAATATGTTTGCAAGGGTCAACAAGTTTTGTCAGTTTTTCTATCAAATTTGTTGAAAATAGAATATTTTACCGTTTTTGCTAAACGGGGCCCTTAATTTAGGCTGTTCCGTAAAGCCTCCCCATCAGCAACTAACAAGTTTAACTCGTTTTTTTGTATATTTTTAATAACTATAAATATCGTGTTTCATTAATAAATTATTTAATTTTTAATTTGTCCTGTTAAAGTAAAATTTTATTTATTTATTTTATTCATTCTTTACTGTACATTGATTACAAACAATTACATAAAAGTTAAACATTAAAGTTAGATACAATCAATATACAGAGAGCGAGTTTATCGCAAAGGCGCGATCTCTTCTAACTTACCCAAACATTTCACATCTTTAATTCAGCAAGGAAGTATGCCACCTGGTTCTGAATATCTTAATTTTTAATTGACACATAGAAGATGCCCCACGAAGTACTATGAGAGTGCAAATACATTAAAATAATTGCAAAGTAAATAAGAGTAAATGTTTTAAGATTCTTTCAGATCAGTTCGGATTTTTTTTTTTTTTTTTTTTATTTTTATTTATTGGTATCAATTAAAGTCATAAAATAAACATGGTCCTGTTAAGTCATAAGTTGACTTGTCAACAGGTTCTTAATATAAAACAATTATTAAATTATTAAATTATATAATTTCATTTCAGTTTACATTTCATTTTTCCAACTGGAACTAATATCAAAATTCTAAATAAGAAAAAAACAATAACAATAAAAGTAACTTTAAAAATAAAGGTATAATTGTGATGATTTAAAATAATAAAAGTCTCTCTAAAATATGTAGCAAAAATAACAAAAATCAACTAAAGCATTAGAATTTTTTTTAAAAAAAAAAAGAAAAAAAACAATTACAAAAGAGTTGTTCTGATAACTACAAATAATAAAAGTCTCTTTAAAATATTTAGTAAAAATAGTAATCAATCAACTTAATTAAGCATAAGATGAAAATATAATCAAATAAATCAACAAAAAGAAAAATATAAAATTAAAGGGGATGAAAACATGGGGATTGCTTCCAGGATCTCTGTCCACTACAAACCTTTTGGAGAATTATATGCATTTGCATATTATCCGTTGTTTTGTTATTGTCAACTGGTGAGAATAATCTGCTCTGAAATAATAATTGATAGATTCCATAGCCGATCGTGACATCATCCTGTGATGTATTACAGAGAAAATACGTTTTTGTTTTTATATATCATCCTTTTTCCGGTCTCTTGTTTATTTATATTTTTATATCTATCTGGATCAAGGTTACAATTTACGAGTTTGTACATACATATTTTTATGTGACTGTTTCGTTTCTCAATATTCCTCAATAAAAAAACATATACGCTGTTTTATATTTTTCTTGCATTGATTGCATTGTCCTGGAATAGAACCGCTATTTTATTATTTCATTGAAAATTGTTTAAACCCCATGGATCAGTAAAAAAGATAGCAGCATGCTGTACATTCATATCTTCACGGCATTTCCCACAAGTGGGGTAGCCAGTGTACCAACTACACTTAATAAGCATGAAAGTGATCCTTTTCATGCCAATAAAAGTCTAGGCATTCAGAATGAATGGTGTGCCTTATCGCAGACCTGAAAATATTTGATATCTTAAACGTAATGTTTGATAAATACTTGCTTCTTAAAGGACGCACGAAAATTAACAGAAAGAGTGGGTGAGCTACTCTTACCGGAGATTCCAAGAGCATGCAAAAAAGTCTCGCAGTGTTCTGTGCTTTAATCGCTCATTTGTTCACGTAGGAAAAGCTTTTAATTTGCAAATGAATGAACTTAACGTTTTTGAAAATATTATTTCAGGACTGGAATGCAAGTAATTGTCGTATTATAAAAAAAGTATTTTATAAAATATCGAAATGAAAAGTGTTTTAAAACTTACAAGGACCAAATAAAGCATTACAATATCTTTGATATTTCCTGTTTTCAAAAGCTATTCTTTTACTTTCAACGTAAGAATAATATATTATCAAAAGCTCTGAAACTTGCCGACAAAGCTTAGGTATGCTCTTTTAAAAAAAATCACCCACTTTTACTTGACATAGAACCAATATTCCAACAACCTTTTATCCTCTAGAAAGAGGTTATGATTTAATAAAACCATCACTTGGTCTAACCCTCGTATAAATTTCGTTATTTCACGATGAATTGACAAATTTCTTTTAGAAGGAAGTAGTTTGATTTTTTTTTTATTATTCAGGAGTACCTATATAAGCTTTTTACGCCTCTTTTTAAGCTTCAAATTGTTTTTCAGCATTTTTTTGGTGTTTTATTATTGAAATTAACAAGGATCCTTTATCGCTCACTCCACATTAAGATGACAAGCGGATTTGAAGACCTTTTTTATATTCATATTAATTCATGTAAATACCTGAGACACCATTATAAAATTGTTTTTTACATCGTACTTATCTCATAATATTTCCGCGTTTAATAAAGTGTACATACTTATATATAGGTACTACCTTTTTTTACCAATCGACTAAATAAATATCATTTTGCACGAAATTTACATACAAAATGATGCAAGAATTGGAACATCGATTAACCTACCTAAAAAAAACTCGTAAACATCGCCATAGGAAGATCTTTTGATGGCAAATGAAGTATTTTTTAAATTATACGTTTTCGTGAATTTGTCATTTAAGTTTGTAAGAGAAAATAATAAAACCTCTGGTATGTCTCATACATCCGATATCCTATTTCATTTATGCGCTGTTATTATTTTATTTAATGGTTTATCTTTTGTTTTATATAATTGTTAAGTTAATGTACCTACTTTTGTTTCATTCTTGTACACTTGGTGACAAACTGGTGTATGTTTTGATTTGTATTATGGTCTTTAATGCATTGGAATAACTGTCTGTGTCCTGTAAGAAATAAGTGAAATAAAAATTTAATTAAATAATATGTCACTCGATATAAAAGAGTTTTAGGTTTTAAGTTTTGGAGGCTGTGTTTGAGGGAATCGTTTTCTCTATAACAGCTCGTTTGAAAGACGCCAGACTCTGAGTCAGTCTAAGATTTGATAGGAGATAATTCCAGCAATGAACACCCTGAGCTGCAAAAGAGTTTGAGTTTATATTAGTAAATGGAAGGCATTCTAAATACTAAATTTATGATTTGTGCGGAGAGGACAACTTGCATATTTATTGCAAGTTGTAGTTATTCCGCTGGCTACCCCACTTGTGAGAAATAGCACGATGGTATAAATTGATGAATAAGAAAATGTATTTATTTATCTTCGACAATAATTATCAACAAAAAACAATAATTTAACAACAAAAAGTCACTCGTGTATAAATACATATTCAGACACAACCTCAAGATATAATCCTTTAATTAAATATATCTATTATCACATCATTCATTTGCATTTTATATTTCATAATATATCTTACAATGGTGCTACTACGATAAGCCTTTTACACAAATGTTGTATGGTTTACCGTAGCAACGTAGAAATACGTAACTACGTGGTGACGTAGTTGGTATTTACGTACCTACCAAATAAGGGGAAGTTAGCTTTTCTAAGCCTTGTAATATTTATTTATTTATTTATTGAACTGCAATTAAAACATTTTGCATGAAAGAAAGTACTATAAAATAAAAATAACATTTAAACGAGTTCGTCGGTAGCCTGGAGGTAGAGTCTCGGCCTTCAGAACATGGGGTCCGTGGTTCGATCCCAGGTGCTGGCAAAACTCCCCTTTCACGGCACAAGCTTTTAGCTTACTGTGAAAGGTGTATTTGGGTTTGTAACTTGTAACATAGCCCAGATATATCTTTTTTTTAATAAAGTTTAACTTAATTTTATATAAAAAAAAAAAAAAAAAAAAAAAAAAAAAAAAAAAAAAAAAAAAAAAAAAAAAAAATGAATTTGAATTTGAATGAATAAAGAAAAAAACCTATTATAAAACACTGAAATAATTAACAGCCTAGTAGGACAGCCAAGCAATAGCCTATGCAAGAACAACATGCACAACAACGATTGGTCTCTCTATCTATCCATCTATACCCTCACGCCGTGTCCCAGGAGGGGTAGACGGAGAGAACGGAACGCCATATAGATCTATCCTTACAAACTTCTTTCGCTTCCTCCACATTCATCCCGTTTCTCATACATGTTCGTCGATTTCTCTTACTCAAGACGCGGCCGTCCTTTAGGATTTGATCCACGTGCTCAAGCCACGTGGCTCTCGGCCGTCCGCGCTTCTTCACACCTCCTCTTTCAGACAAATACATCATCTTCGTCATTCTTTCATCTTGCATTCGCTCAACATGTCCAAACCATCGTAACTTGGTTTACAACGATTGTTTAGAATATTTACTAATTTTTTTATTGATTAACCGGATATGGATGCAGATGACAAAACCAATCAGAAACCTCGATTTGGTGAACGTTGTCCATGGACACTGAAAGTGATCACTTAAGCCAGCCTAGAGCCAATTCGTAAGCGTTGGGACACCTTTCTCACTTCCTCCGATTAGATTTTACACAATGTTGCATTGTGTAAACATGGTTCTCCAATCGAGGTTTCTGATTGGTTACAACGATTGGTTTATGTTTTAAATTTACAATTATTAAATTAGTGCTTTTGAAAAAGGCTGTCTAATCTAAACATTACCAATGCATATCATTCGATACACGGTGTATAGATTTTGAAAACACTTAAGCCAAAATCGATGTTTATTTTCAAGTGAATCTTTATGATGTTCGTAAAACACTAGATCTCAATCCGTTATCTCCGGGTACCCCAATTTTATTTTATTAATCTCTTTGACGCATAGTATGCTCAGTAAGTTCATAATTACGTGACGTTTGTGTAAGTTGTTTGAAGTCTTTCAAGTTGTTGATAACAAATCATTTGTAAATAATATTACCCTTTGGATATCACGTAATGCAGGAATCTTTACCGTAAATAAACTTGTTCAAGGGTGGTTGATTCAGGTAAAAGGTCGCGTTCTAAAAATACAGCCACGTGAGTATGAAACCTGAAAATTTTGTCATAAATAGATTCAATAAATGTTTACGAATTTCAAATACATTATTTTAAGGTTACATTAAATAAACTCTTTTTCTTTGTTTTACCTAAAGTTAAAAATAAGTTCTACATTTGGGGGTATTTCTTTAATATTTTTTTTGTTTTTTTTTTAATAATATCACTATGATAAAAACGATGCCAAAATTAAATGACCTGTCCTTAAAAAAAAAAGCACCCGTAAAATATTGCGCACTAATACTTAATAAAAAAAAAGCATCCGTAAAATATTGCGCACTAATACTTAATAAAAAAAAGCATCCGTAAAATATTGCGCACTAATACTTTATAAGATATTTTTTGACAAATTCAACGAAGAGATATGCAACTGAATTTGTAATTTTTGAAATGAATATGCGACAAACTCGCCCTCTGTATATTGACTGTATCTAACTTGAATGTTAACCATTAATGTAATTGTTTGTAATCAATGTACAATAAAGAATGAATAAATAATTTTAAGAGATCTGTACATTCATGATTTGCAGTATGTATACTGGCTACCCCATTTACGACAGATGCCACAATAAAATACTCATATATTTCAATAATTGGCATCTAATTATGCTTTTAGTAAACATATATCTAGTTTTTTTTTTTATTATAAGTGCAATGAATCGAAATTTCGTCGAAATATTTTTGAATTAATCCCCACTGACTTCGTACCTTTATGACTTATATTTTTGTAAGAAACTTAAGACAAATCTCGCAGCAACCCCTTTGAATTATTCATGCAAAGGTATTTTATTCTAAAAATAGCAGCTTTCATTCCTCAGATTATGAAAGCGCGCAGATATTATTTTTAGAAATTATCGTTCAAACCAAATAGATTTATATAGCCTTCGTCGTGTTGTAGTTGAATTATTGATAAACTCAATCCGTTTATTTCTCTCAAAATTTCCTAATCCGATTTAAAGACTATCTTAAAATATCTCATGTTGCCAATTTATTCCTCTTGGCCATTTCTAATACATTTCATAATAGAGATTTTGCTATTCGAATACCCATCGAACATTTATTCTTCTTCTTTTTGTGCGATATTTGATATCACCAATGTTGGCGATCACTCTTACAAAGGCTTTCCTATCCCGTGCCAAAAGAGACCCTCCACACAAATCTCTGTAGTCCAATCTTTTAATTAGCTTAGCCTTGAGGTTTTCCTTATACCAGAACTACGTCAATTTTTTTAATTTTTTTAAACGATAAGATTGTTTATTTAATAGACATAAAAAGCCAACGAGAAATTTGTTGTATAATTATAAATAAATAAATAAATAAATAAAGCTTTATTGGCATCAATATATAATGTGTACATGTTTTTTGTTCCAATAAACTACCAAAAGGCGGGCTTATCGCATATGCGATTTCTTCCAGCCAACCCGAAAAAATAAAATAATAAATAAATAAAATTAAAACAATAGAAAAAACATATAGATATAAGTTTTTTCTAATTATAGTTTTAATTATAGTTTTACTCGAAAAGTTGTATTTTACAATAGCAATTTTCATTCGATAGATAAATTTTTAATTTTATGGTTACAACATTGGAATGCTTGTAATAAAGAAGTTAAACTATCAAATAATTTAACAAAAATAATAAACACCCGACAAATAATTGACATTCCACTCTTTTCTGTATGTTTTTCAAGTGTCCTGTAAAAGGCATGTGTTCGGAAAAATAAAGACATTCTCGTCATTAGTTTCAGATCGCAAAATTTGATGTTTTCCCTAATATCAATGTTTCTAAACAACCGTCACCAGATGTTCAAAAAGGTATAGGAGTATTATTTAAAATATTCTGCAAACTTTTCATTTATTTTTTTAAAATCTATCCGATATATATTTTATCAAAATTTCTACCTTGAAATATTACAAAAATCTTCGGTTTTGTTTATGAATATTTTCACAATCCTATGGATTAAATTTTAAAGCTCCTCATTTTCGCGGGGCAAATAATCTTTACTTTTTCATTCTTGCTTCTGAGAATCACCAATAATGATATTAAAACTTAAAAAGAAAATAATGCCGTAGACTTTACACAGCGCAAAAAGAAGCCTTAGTTATAAAAGTAATATTAAAGTTATATACATAATCAATTTATTTGACAAAATTTATTTTCAAGTTCCAAACTATTTGAAAGACGAAAAATGAATTATGCATTATTTTTACAGACAGAAATCAGAATTACCATTTCAAAGAAAAATAAAAAGAATATATTTTTTTTTCTGAATTGAAAATATTTTTGGCTTATTGAATTATTCGGAATTATCTTTCATAACGAATTTTCTTATTTAATATAATTCGACTTACTACTATTTTATTCTGATATATAATATTTCATTTTTACTGTTTTACATAGGTATGTTTGTTCACTTCAATTTCTTTACATAAATTTCATAAATTTACATAAATTTTGTTTTAGCTCCATGAAATCTCACTCTTTTCCGCTATTTTTCAAATGTCCTATAAATGTCCATCTTGCATGCCTTATTTTTTATTGTAGAGAAGTTTATTACATGCAAATTGGTCCGATGGCTACCCCACTTGTGGTATATGCCGTGTTAGATATATTAGAGTATATATCCTTACCTAATGGATCCTGTTAAATAAATTGTATTAAGTACTTCCACAGCAGCTTTATTAATCGTGAGCCGGCTTTCAAGAGCTTCCGCATTCATCATCAGGCTAAAGTAATGTGAGGAAATTATATTCAAATACAATTAAACATGTATTTCCACAAAGGAACCGTCGGTCAACGATATTGGTTACATTATTAAATCTTCTAAAACTATATATCTACAAAATCATCTACAAAAAATATGTTTACCTAAGATTCGATAAACTTGTATCAGTTATCGAACAATAAAATATATTATTATTATTACCTTCGATTGCAAATCTAAATAAAATACCAATGGGAGTAGTAATGACGTCACAATATTACAAAGGAATGAGAAGAACAAAGCAGAAAGAGGAGAAAAGAGAAGAGATACAATCTCAACGTGAAAAGGGGGAAGAGATTTAGCAGGATTTAGTTATTTTAGAAGGATTATGATTAGGAGCTTAGGAAATGTTTAGCAGGATTATGAATATTTTGCATTATTTCTAAATATTAAATTGTTAAATTATCAAATAAAATAAAATAAATATTTATTATTTTTGTTTCGTGTTACTGTTGAGTAAGACTAACGCACGACCGGTTTCGCGGACTCCGAGTTCGCATCATCAGGTGCTGATCTATACTGAATTAAAACAAAACAAATACAAAAGTTCGTTAGGGTTTACAGTGAGGGTGTAGGGGTAGGCGGGGTCGTGTTGGTTTCAGGCGTGGAGTTCTTGAAATATGAGATGGGGAATAGTTGTAGTAAGGGAGATGAATACACCTAATAGAGCTTGGAGAAAAATATTGTACATAGGAGAGTTGTCTAAACAATTAACGAAACTATTTCCCGACATAATTCGACCAGCCTTCTACACGAACAACAAACTTGCCAACTTATTAGCCAACTCTAAATCAAAGACGGACATTCTAAAGAAAAGCGTGGTGTACGAAATTAAATGTGGGGATTGTAATAAAGTATATATAGGACAGACGTTTAGGAACTTAAAAACTAGAATTGACGAGCACCGACGATGTATTACCAACAACAACTTCTCTGAATTTGCAAACCATATAATAGAAACTGACCACTCTTTTAGCAACCATAGTTTAAAATTATTACATACACACACATACCGACCAACTTTGACAGCACTGGAAGCAATAGAAATTAATAAAAATAATAACTCGACTAAAACAGCTATTAATAATAATAATCTTCCGAATTCATCTCCCTTACTACAACTATTCCCCATCTCATATTCCAAGAACTCCACGCCTGAAACCAACACGACCCCGCCTACCCCTACACCCTCACTGTAAACCCTAACGAACTTTTGTATTTGTTTTGTTTTAATTCAGTATAGATCAGCACCTGATGATGCGAACTCGGAGTCCGCGAAACCGGTCGTGCGTTAGTTTTACTCAACAGTAACACGAAACAAAAATAATAAATATTTATTTTATTTTATTTGATAATTTAAAATGAAGTGTTACAAAGTAAATGCCGATACAATGAAATTATTTAATTGTTACTTTATAATCGTAGTGATAGCTAATTTAGAGTATTAATGTGACTTATGTACTTGTAAAAAAATTAAATATTCGAGACGAGAGTCTCCTTTACCATTGAATGGTTCACCGAAATTGATCGCGATTTAAATTTAATCAAGTAACGGAAGTGCGTTATAGAATACTAAAAACATTCAAAATGTCTCGAAACTGTTACATAGTTAATCCTTCTAAAATAAATTATATTGTTTTTTCAATTTATCATGTTAATTTTAGCATTTTTTCAAATAAACTTAGCAGATTTTTGTAAAGAATCTAGCAGGAATTTCAACGTCAACTCGGTAACCCTTATGTGATAGGTCCGCTGGGAAGTATGTGTTAATAATATACACACAATGACAATAACAAAATTCTAGATAAAAGTGAGATGGGTATAATATGTATGTACCTACACGTATATCTGATAACTCTATTCTAACTTAGAATAATAAAAATAATATTTATGACAAATTGTTACGTTTTCTCTATGGCAGACTTTCCCGTAGTTTATGGCATTGTGATTATCATAGACAAATAATAATTTCATTCGAACTGATTTGAAATATTGACGTGTGCTCTATTCTTGACAATGTTTTAAACTTGTAAAATTGTTTTCTAATTATCTTGTTTGTTTCTTTGATGAAAAATGTTGTAAAATTACATAGTTTGTTTTTTTCCATTCACTAATATCCATAATTTATTTTCAAATAGGTACTCCGTATTTAATTTTTGCTTTTTTCTATGATGGATAAAATAACATAACATGCATGGACAATTCACACAAATTGAGCTAGTTTCAAACTAAGATATGAATTTTGTGGTATGAGTTCTAACAAAACGATACACATATATAATTATACAATATACAATACACTAAACACATAGTTATACTTGTAACACCCTGACCCAGGACAATTATGTAATTGAAAAAGGTCATTCATATTAAAAATATTTCTTAAATGCTTATATACTTTGTTCTTAATTCACGGCGTATCCCAAGTAGGGTAGGCAGAGAAGACGGAATGCCATATTAATTTATACAAACTTCACATCATATATAGAATACATAGATATATAAGGTTGTATTTGGGTTTATAACAAAAACCCAGATATATCTTTTTAAAAAAAAAAAAAAAAAAAAAAAAAAAAAAAAAAAAAAAAAAAAAAAAAAAAAAAAAAAAAAAAAAAAAATACAAACTTCATTCACTTTTTTCCAGATTCATATCTCTTTCAAGTGCATCGATTTTTCTAACTTAACTCCCAGCCATCCTTGGTAATTTGATCCGAATGGCCAAATCACGTAGTTTTCTCACATGTCCAAATCATCGCAACTTTCTAAAATACACACTTTCATTTTTTCTGAATAGACAAATGTTTCATTTTGATATTAATGGTTATTTTGTCTTGTTAGAAGACTAAAGAGTTTTTATTCATAATTTATGTTTTATTGTTGCCTTAATACAGCGGTCGGGGAACCGGGGTAAATTACCCCAAATGGGGTAAAAACGAAATTTTGGGGGGTAGGTAATACGGATTTTTCCTAATTTAATATTTTATAAACGTATTGTTATTGTAACAAGATATTAAAAAATGAGGGGGTTAAATCGACTCACTCCTAAACAGGGTAGAAATGACTTTTTTGGGAGTAATAACGATTTTATTCTAATTTACTGTCGTATAATATAAACGTTTTAGTATTTCTGCAAAACATCAAAAAATGAGAGGGTAATATCGACTTTTTTATAATATTTTGGGGTAATGGTTAAAAAAGTTGTACCGACCGCTGTCTTAATATTTGGTTCACCAACCTTGAATCATAGGTAACTTCTGTTTGTTTTACCCTTACCCTTCGAGGATAACACCTTTTCTATTGAATTCAAATCATAAAGTAGGATTTTATTATTTGCTCTATCTTCTGATTCCATCTGTATTCCTACACCCGAGTTATACATAATGTCTAGAGTAAATATACAAACACGCAGTTGTACACAATGACGACTCTTCACAAAGTCGGAGACTTATTGAAATAATATTATTTACCTATGATCTATTCGCAATCATACTATCAGACAAATAAAATAGACTATACTATAGCATTCTCTATATCTAAACCTTGTTCATTTCTACTGAAAGTCAGGACCACCATGAACGCGTTATTTGTGCGTAAAGCCCTTGTCCTTTTCCTGTCTACAAGCCCCCCCGCAGCTTTCCGCAAACGATAATTTTTTTTTTAAATCTTTATTTCATATTTTATACATACAATTACAATTCACATTTATCAAATTACATATACAGATATATTCATAAAACTGTGCAATCAACGAACGAAGCCCGTTAAGTCATTGAAATGACTTGTCAACAATATTGTTCTTTTTAGATTGTCTGGTTCATATCTTGCAATATTCTTATAACAACTTTTGTCTGTTTGTGATATGTGTGTTTATAATATGTCAGAATCGTTTCTGACACATTGTAAACAGACAATCGAAACTCTTTTCGGATCTCAGACAAGAATGACATATTAGTTCTGTAGACTGTCTAAGGTTTATGGTTTATGTAGTAAACTTATTCATAGCAAAAAATTTTATCGATAAACTGTCAAATATTGAAATATACTAAAGATGAATATTATAATCAAAAGAATATCGGAATACGTTTTTTTTAATAATTATAATTCGTATATTGTAATTCGGGCGGCGTCCCTCTTTCACAATACACCGTTCCTATGACAGCGACATCAGAGCGCAGAGAATGTCGTGGAAAGAGATGACGCAATTGGCGCAGAGACGCTCTGAATGGAGGAGGCTGGTTTCTGCCCTGTGCTCCCGAAAGGAGCTTTGAGGGCAATGAATGCATGTCGTTTATTGGCGTTTCTTTGTTTTTTTTTTATCTTTTGTTTTTTCATTTTTCCTGCTGAGATCGCCTTGGCCAAAAGCTGTTATGGTCTCAGTGCAAGGTGATGTTTTTAGAATAATAATAATATTGTGATATTATTCAAGCAGAATATTGCTTTCATAATAAAAGAAATCAATTGATTTTCAATCTTGAGACACGTCTAAATCGAATTTCACTCATCTAGACTAAGTATTTATTATCCTACACTGCTGATGGAAAACGAACGACTTCTATAGTATGCATACATACTATGAACTTCTCTAGACGGGGAAAAAACGATTTCCGATTTGGTAAAGTATTTTTGTCTCTGTCCCATGAAGTAATTTGTTTTGATACGTGTAAATTTGAATCTCTATTATTTGTATAGATCTACGCTGATGCATCAGAAGAAAAATCTTTTGCTGGAGTTAGTACATTGACGTCATTGATCTCCTTGTCTCTAGTAATTCTATATTGTTTTGAACTTGTTTCCATTGTAAATTTATGCTAGAACATTGTAGAGAAACCTAACTCAAACCCTCATAATTCAGAAGTCGAATACCTCTATTTATCTGCACATTTAATTCAAAATTATTGTCCTCACGGGCAGGCCTGCCATGCCACCTTTGTAGGAATCTTTTAACTTACTTCTCTCTTCAATTACTTCCCTTTTGAAGGTTAATAAAAATTTAAACAAAAGTAGGACAGGAATAACAAGTAGAACAAGTAGTAATAAAACATAAATTAAAAACTATGTGTGTACAAATTGGGGAATAATTGAAGACAGAGTGAGGTGTCCAGAGACGTGTTATTAGGCGTTCAAAGGGTTTGAGACCGAGAGTCGCCTGGTGTGGAAACATTATATGCTTGAACAATAATTAGGTAAATATCTACGTATAAAGTTGTCATTATGGTTGACAAGGCAAAATTTCAAACCATTGGTATGTCACCCGGTAGCTTAATTGAACATGGCGCACTTCGCAAAAAGCATGGATTGTGCATTCAATAAATTAATAAGTTTCATTTACAAATATGGATACATTATTAAGTTACATGTTAAATTTACATATGCAATCTCATACGATGATTAGATGTAAAAATAACTTAGCAGAATAGTTGCTTATGTTGGATTTGTTAGAGAAAAATCCAGATCCCGTGGAGCACCCGGTAAAGAATTGGTCTCCCACTCTTCTGCGTAAGTTTTCGAGTGTCCTGTAAAAGGCAGGTGTTCGAAAAAATTAAGACATTTTACATCTTAAATTCAGCGATGAGGTTTGCCACCCATCCTGAATGTCTTGATTTTATATTGGCACGAAGAGGAAAGTTTGCATGTTTCTTGCATGCAGCTGATCTGCTGGCTACCCCACTTGTGGGATGTGCCGTGATGGTATAGTATAGTATAAAATCCAGATTTTACAAAATCCAGTGCATGTTTTGATTTTATTTCTTGCGAATTATTATTTTTTATAAGAATAATTAATCTTAATTTATATCATTAACTTTCTAAATAAGGCTATTCGTAAGTAATTGTTTGAGCAATGACCCTCTTTTGGTTATTTATTTTATTTCGAAACAAATCATAAATACACAAATTGTCAACAATCATATACTACAATAACTCCGGATCTCTTTAATGAAAATCCGAGATGTTTCTTTCGGATTACCGATACTTTCTAGATTTGAAGTTTTTGTTTGCTGTCGTACAAAATAAACAGAAAAATCTTTTTATTTTTGCTGAAAATTTAATCTTTATTATAAAAATACGCTTTATTTACCACTAGACGTAATTGCTCCATGCACATTTCAATTACATCATTTTAAAGTAAACTAAATTAACTAATTTGGTACTTCAAATTGCACTTTACTCGCATAATGCATTCTGGTAACAAAATTAATGGAAAACATTTAAATGCAGAAGTGCTTTCCAAGATTCAATTATCTGGTTCAATTGATACTATTAACTGAAAAGCATTTTAGTGGACGACACAATTATTATAATATGCATGCCACTATGGCCTTTTCACAGGCATTGATGAACACAAATCTCTCACATCTGTCTGACTTGAGCGATCTGCATCCAGTCATCGCATTATCAGATCTATTTGTTTGTGGTTTACCAACACTTTTCTTTCCCATTTAAAACCCTTTTTAACCCATCAAGAGTGACCAACTTTAGCTACGCGACCAGTAGGCCTAGACAATTTGTATTTGGCGATCGACTACAAGCGAACTTTTCGACAATGTGTCAATTTGGTAGACAAAACCACATAATTCGAAACGATATTTCGTTAACGCTTCCATGACGTCACAAATTCGCCGACGCCGTATATTTCCCCTTACGAATTCGTCGTTTGGTAGACTTTTCTGTTTAATTTTGACAGCTTGGCGAATTCTTCGCTAAATCTTGACGCAAAATTCGTCAGCGGCGCCATTTTTCTGACGACGAGAAATAGTTGTAGAAATCAAGTAGAAAGTATTTCGTTTATTAAAAATTCGGGGCGTAGAAAGGTGATTTCATAAATTATTTTCGATTAGAAATGTATATTAATATATTTATTTTGTTTTAGAATATAATAATGGTGATACATAATCAATTTATTGACATTTTATTTAAAAGAAAACATTGCGGTAAATCCTACAAAATTGTGAGAAATAAATTTGTGTTTGCTATAGAAATATATGGTTTTGAAGCAATTTAATATTTAAAAACATTATAATCAAATTGAAATATAATCAATAGTATGAATTTTCACAGACATATAATTTAATTGTTTATCAATAAGTTGTTTGTGTTGAACATAATATAATGTTGGTGTATATTTCTATAAACAGTTAAGTGCATTTAATGTCTAAAGTTTTAATGAAAACTACATTCAACATCTTTAGCATCTTATGTGATGAGCTCCAAACTTAATCAATGTTGAAAGGAACAAAAATGTACATGGTGAAAATCAAGGTAAGTGTTATTCAAATTGGATGTGCATAATTTTGTTGAATAATATCTAATTTTAAAATAATTCTCAATTTTGTTCTCACTTTTAGGTGTTAACTACCCTTTGCTTTTTAGCGCTGGTTTGTATCACAAAAAGTTGTTGTAAATCATCTAATTATCCAACGGATGACCAGTCACTTTATATCTGAGGTGGAAGATGCAATGATTTCCCCGATGTATGCCAATAACTGGATAAAGTTCCCAGACACACTGCAAAATAGCACATTACTACATTATTATTTTGTAAAAGAAAGAGGTATGACGTTACCGCTCTAATTTTTGCATTCAATATTTATTTTCATTCTCCAATAGCTTATGATTTAATTAAAGATTTTTTGTATTACCAATAAAATGTCATCTACGAGATCTCTGCATCTATGAATGTATCTCCATCATCGGAGAACAATAAAAAATTCAAAGCAGAATTGTCATGCCGAGAGAAACATGTTAATTTACTAATTGAATCATAACGACTAACAGGATATGCAGAAAATAATGTAGGATACATTGCCAAAACTATGCAAGTATTCATGATTTTATCTAACTTTGGAGGGTACAATGAAGTCGTTAGACTTATCCCTGTAAATGCAATTACTGCCAAAGATTTCAAAGCATACACGCTGGACGTCGTCAAATTGATTCAGGATTGTGGTTTTACTGTAACATGTATTATTACAGACAATAATAGAACCAATGAGGGTCTATTTAAAGAATTATCCTCCAGTACTTTCTTTGCTCATCCTTCAGATGAAAACAAGCAAATATTTGTGTTGTATGATTTTGTTCATATTTTTAAAAATATTTGTAATAACTTGCTCAATTTGAGATCTTTAGATTAAGCTTTCAAGTACCCAAGTATTGATGGGAAAAATATCATGACAGCTAGTTTTAAGGCTTTTAGGGATTTTTATGTTTTCCAGTCTGGAAACCTTGTCAGAGAGGCGTATAAATTAAATCATAAGACCTTACATCCAAATAACATTAAAAGGCGGAATGTATTACCTACTTGTAGAAAATATTTTCCAGTCATCCACAATTGCCGCATTATTTTCACATCATGATCACAAAGAGACTGCATTATTCTTACAAATAATTAGACTGTGGTGGGAAATTATTAATGTCAAGAGTTTGTTTAAAGGCCAAAGCAAAAGGAATGACTTTTGCATGACAATTTATTCCAGTGATGATTGTCAAATTGTACGTTTGAAAAAAAAATTGGCATGGCTATATCGCCGAAATGAACTTCCAGAAGGCACTGTTTTATCTAAAGACACTTTTACAGCTTTAACTCACAGTATATAATCATTTATTCAATTAGTTAAGTATACTTTTGAACTTGATTCTAATATTACTTACATACTTAATATTATCAGGTAAGTTTCAGACTGACCAATTAGAATCCAGATTTGGACAGTATAGGAGACTTTCTGGATGTACATATAATGTTTCCTACAACCAGATTATAGAGACAGAAAAGAAATATTTTATAAGACAATTTTTTAAAAATAGCATTAATTTCCCGTTGCTGGATGATGTAACTGATTTGATGGTTTCTGACGATGTTAAGAAATTTGCATGCATATTTAATAGTAATTATCTCGAAATACTTGACATTGACGAGTCATCGAGAATTTATGTATGTTAGTGGTTATTACTACAGCACACAATATTAAAAAAAGATTTTTTAAAAGTAATTGTTTATCGTGTTCAGCTTTGATCATTCAAAGCAAAGGATCCAAAATATCAAATGTTTACTTTGATATGCTTCAAAATGGTGGTCTCAGTGAATCAACAGGTTCAGTATGCATTCTCTTCACACATATTTGTTCCATATTTGAATACATATATGGTAAATTAAGATACTTTGTTTTCAATATTTAAATCAAATCCTAATCAAAAAAACTTGTTCAGCTGCTTAACTATTATAAGCATAAAGTCAGACAATTTTAACATAGATTAAGATTCTACTTGTGAATGTGGAATGACAAATATTGAGATTTATTCGTTGATTATAAATACTTTTGCAAATATTATCCTCAATAACTTTTCAAAACTCAAAATGACAAAATTCATTCTAATACTAGACTTACGTCTAGGAGAAAATTAGATACTTTTAAATGATACCTACATACAATGCTTCTTTTCATTATTATATAGAATATTTGTAAGATCTTCATAGTTAAAAGTTATTTGAAATATTTATACTCTACTTAGTGTACATTGTGCCAATACTTTTTGTCATATTGATATTTTCAACCAACGGTTCTTGGAAGAAATCCATGTTGAATTAATTAGAAATAAAACAATTCTTTGAAAACAGAATTAACATAACGTGGAGATAAATATTTCAGAATGATAATAAATATAGTAAATAATATGACTTAATAATGAATAAAACAATTATTTATAGTATATCCACTGTGACACAGTTAATTCTGTTTACACTAGTTGTCATTACATTGTGTATTCTATTTTAAATATATTTTTCATTTTTAATCCTTTATACACTTGTTGATTGTATATTATTCATGTATTTTGTATTTGAAATAAATTAACATGTTTTGAGATAAAAATGTTGTCTTTTCTTTTACATCTTGTCAAACAAATTATTTTAAAACTTTTACCCAGTTTGAAAAGAATTGTTTATTATTGGATTGTCACATAAAAATACTATTTAATACATTCATTGAAGTGATAGGCAAGTATCATGTGTCACTTAAGTTTTCACTTACTGAAATTCATCATACTACATACTTCAAGACTCATTTTCAAAACAGGACTCCCAACATTAGCTATTACAATGTTGCCAAGTTGTGCTTCCAGGCTTGAATTATAGGTGGCAGTGAATGTACATAATTATGGTAATTATAAAATTTTCATGATACAAACAAATTATCTATTCCATTACTCATACACCATTACACACCCTTGAGACGGTATAGGAACTGTTACACGGTGTCAAAAATAAAATCATCATCATTACTCCATCTGTGTTAAAAGGTAGGATATAACATCGAATAAGCAGGTCTTGAGCATCTCTCGCTGCCATCATGTTCATTCAATTCTAAAGATAGAGACTTACCCTATGCTTTTGAATCTGTATAATATTTTTTTTTAAAAAAGATATATCCGGGTTTTGTTATAAACCCTTATACACCTTTCACAGTAAGCTAAAAGCTTGTGTCGTGAAAAGGGAGTTTGCCGGCACCTGGGATCGAACCCTGGACCCCTTGTTCACAAGGCCGAGACTCTACCTCCAGGCTACCGACGATATTGTTGTTGCATATTCAAAAAGGAACATGTGAATTCATAAATGTTTTGACATTTCCAGAATAAACTGCTCATAATGACATCATAACTGTAGTGTATGAACTTTGTACACTGCACCTGTACATTGACCTTTAGACTTGTTTACAAGCTAAGCAAAGATAATGACTGAGTAGCAATACGCTACTGCCTATATAGGTTAGCCACCTATTGAGAACGACGCTCATTAATTGATAGAACCTTGACTTGCACTGTTAGGCTGCGTGTTTTGACAAATTGTGTTCGACAAATTATAATAGGAATTATTTATTGAATATATTGTGTAAATATAAAAATACGTGTCGTTATTCAAAAAGAACCTAATATTGTTATACTTGACCCAGTATACAATACGTGGCGCAGTTTCGGTAGTTTAACAAATAATTTAATGTCGACACGCAACAATAGTTTTTTTTTCCGCGCCGAAAATAATTATTGTCGGCGGTACGCGGGAAAAAAGTGAAAGGCAGTCTACAGGAGTAAAAAGGAGGCAGGAGTCTCCAAAGCCGGATTAGCCAGCAGTGCAGGTAGCAGCAAAGAGACAGGAGTCTCAGAAGCCAGTTGGGCAAGGTTGCAGGTAGCAGCAGGGAGACAGGAAGTCTCAGGAGCCAGTTTGAGGCAAGGTGCAGGCAGCAGTGGGTAACAGGAGTCACCCAGCATCCAGGCGGAGCCAGTTGGTGGATCCAGGAAGCCAGGAGAGAGGAGAGGTCTTGCAAGTCAGCCAGGCGGAGTCCATTGCGGTTGCAAGGAAATCCAGAAGACCGGGGCGATTGGAGGAGTCTCTCATAAGTTAAGTCTTTTTTATTCTTAGTTGTTTTTGCCTGTGATTTTCCGAAATGACTTCGAGAAGTTTAGAGCCGTTTTGTCACAAGACAATGAGTTGGCCTTCTTACAGGACAAGGTGGGAGAACGCCTTATTGTTAAATGATGAAAGTTGGACTGATGTGAAGAAGCGTGCTTTCTTCATAACATCGTTGTCCCAAGGCAGTTTCAAGCTACTGTCTGATCTGTGTTTTCCAGCTTCTGTGGAAAAACAGTCTTGTAAAGAGTTGATTCAGATATTTAATGGTTATTTTAAAGAGGAAAAAAGTGTATTTGAGTCGCGTGAAATTTTTTTCAAGGCTACTCAAGGTCATTCGGAAAATGTTAAAGATTTTGCCTTAAGATTAAGAGAATTAAGTATAAATTGTGAATTTGGTACTAGATTAGAAAGTAATATAAAAGATTTGTTTATAATCGGAATTAGAAATAAAGAGATTAAACAACAGTTATTTTTAAAATGTGATAAAGATAAAGTATCTTTGAACGAAGCAGTTGCTTTGGCTTCTAGTTATGAGCACATACTAGAGAGTAAATTAGAAAAAGAGGTAGAAAATTTTGAGGAAATTAGCCAGATTTCCAGGCGAAACAATAATAGTTTCAGTAGTTCAAGTAGTACAGATACAGATTATAAGAAAAATAATCGACCGTCAAAATTTTCAAGGTTAAATTCAAATGTAAATACGAGTAGGTATAAGCATAATAAAAATGTTTCATGTTTTATTTGTAAGGGAAATCACTATAAAAGTGAATGTAAATTTAATAGAGAATTTTTTTGTGGAAAATGTAGATCTAAAGGGCATTTGAGTGAAAATTGTTATAAGATTCAAGGTATTTATAATTCGCAAGACACCGAAAACGATTTTATAAAATTAAATGTAAGAATTGAGAATAAAAATGTTGAATGTATTTTAGATTCGGGAGCGAATATTAGCTGTATATCTATTCAAAAATTGCAAGAAATATTCAACGAAAAAAGAGAAGTGTGATGAAATTAATTTATCTACGTATAGCGGGCACAGTTTGAATGTGTTAGGTATTAAACATTGTAAAATGAATCATAATGGAATGGAAAAAAATATTAAATTTGTTGTAACAGAGAGCGGGAATAAAATAATATTGGGTACAGATTTTATGCGTAGGTATAATATAGGGTACAAAGTACATAGCACGGAAGGCAGTGAATTAAACAATATTGTTGCATGTAAGTCCATTGAAAATATTCCGAATTTCAGTGCGAACGCATCGCTTGCGTGTAATGTGAAACAACAAAAATTAGATTTTGTAAATAAAAATAATAGTTTTAATTCGAAATTAATTTTAGAGAGAAGTAAAAGTGATTATACATTGGAAAAAGTTGTTAAATATGTGGAAAAAAATAATTGGCCGTGCAAAAGACAGTTAAATGAATCTATTGCGAAGTTGTTTAATGTGAAAGAACATTTGACTGTGTACAAGGATTATTTATTCTACAGAGATAGAATTGTTATTCCGGAATCAGTTAAAGGTATTGTGATAAATTATTTGTGTAAAAATTATTCAGTTATTGGGAAAATGAAATCATTTGTTAGAAGTTATTTTTATTGGGTTAATTTTAATATAGACATTGAGAATATAGTTAAGAATTTAGTGAAAAAGCGGAATAACAATGGATGTAAATGTTTAAATAGGTATAGATATGAGAAAAGGTATGTAAATATGGAAACTTGTAAAGATAGTTCCAGGGGTTTGAAATTTGTCTCGGGGAGGAAAAAGGAATTTAATTTGGGTACATCAGTACTTGTCAAAGATCTCAGAAGTGAAAAGATGGTTTTAGGTAAAATTGAAAAGGTATTAGGCGATACAACTTTTCTTATTAGAATCAAAGGTACTGGTCAGCTCTGGAAGAGACATATGGATCGGATAGATGTGAGATCTGTGCATTGGGATGACAGTCCCTCTGATTAATAGTAGGAGTTTAGGTCCCCTCCCCCTGTTTGAAGGCAAAGCTCTCACCGGTTCTGAATTTTTCAGGTCAGATTGGAAGCCATTGGCGGGGACAGCTGAGACCCAGGACTTAGGCTGGTGGAAGACTTCATCTGGTGGCCCTGGACAGAAGGAAGAACTTGTCTGCGTGATGTATTTATAATGTTTGTCTTGTTTATATAGAATCATGAAATAAGTAGAGAACACAGTCACTCGCATAGAATTGTATAAAGATTGGAATATGTAGAATAGTAAGGTTTTTCAAGATTGTGAGGGGAGAGTGTAGTGTATGAACTTTGTACACTGCACCTGTACATTGACCTTTAGACTTGTTTACAAGCTAAGCAAAGATAATGACTGAGTAGCAATACGCTACTGCCTATATAGGTTAGCCACCTATTGAGAACGACGCTCATTAATTGATAGAACCTTGACTTGCACTGTTAGGCTGCGTGTTTTGACAAATTGTGTTCGACAAATTATAATAGGAATTATTTATTGAATATATTGTGTAAATATAAAAATACGTGTCGTTATTCAAAAAGAACCTAATATTGTTATACTTGACCCAGTATACAATAATAACCATTTTATAAAGTGATTCTTAGTATCAAATATTAAAATTCAATACTTAAAAAATAATATCACATGCCAATAGAAAGTCCAAACTACAATTTTAATATATATATATATATATGGACAATTTGTAAAGCGCCGTTTACTCATAACATGACCTCAAGGGCGCCGTAAATGATGCCTTAATGAAGTTTTAAAAGGGTATGCCCAAATAAAATGTGTGCACATGTCTCTTTTTGAATATGCTATGACGATATAATATATTATTTTCTTTAAATTGGTAATATATGTACATATAATAAAAAAATAATTGTGCAATACAAGTATTTTATTTATAAATTTATTTAAAATCATACACAGCATGAGCCTTTTAAATGTTAACAAAGAATGGTTTTGCTCAACATGACCTTTCTTGGAGAATCGAGAATCAAAGGATTTAGCAGAGTAGTAATATTCTTGTTGGATATATGCTGTGGTAGGTTGAAGACATGTTGCACAGGTGAAGTGATGAACGAACCCACACCCACCCTGTCAACTGCTGGAATTACATTGTATTGTATTGAGGTATTGAACACTTAGCTACCGGCGCCAAACTCTCAACTGCTTATCTTGTAGGTACTCACAATTCCAGACAATAACCTGCGCTTCGGAGGCTTCCTTAATGGGATCTTTTTCTGAATCATAAAAAAATACCATATACCTACTTGTACATACACTGAGCGACAATAATCAACCAACATTTTAAATTAATTTTACACAATTTTATCATAATGTACATGTTTATAATAACTTCACAAAACCCATGAAAATGTTGTGCTATGATGGTTTATGTTACACATATGTAGTATGTTATACAAATTAATGGTATAGAAAGAGCAATGAGGTATATATATATATATATATGCAAAAGAAGTATGTTAGGACAGATCTATGTAGCGTTCCGTTCTCTCTGCTTACCCCACTTAGGATGCGGCGTGAGGGAATAGAATAGTTTATTTTTCATTTTGCTGTGTATATATGGGCGGAGATTTTACTCTAGCCTTTGTATTTACTACTATAATCGTATGGCATGTCAGGCGCTATAAATCATAAAAATCACTAAAAACATAAATCATAAAAAAATGTCAAAGAGATAAAATTGTAAAAAAAAATGTCAAAAAGATAAAATTGTAAAAAAAAATGACAAAAAGATAAAATTGTAAAATAAAATACAATCGCAAAATATTTAAAATTTATAAAATGACTCT
Source organism: Athripsodes cinereus (assembly GCA_947579605.1). Taxonomy (NCBI): domain Eukaryota; kingdom Metazoa; phylum Arthropoda; class Insecta; order Trichoptera; family Leptoceridae; genus Athripsodes; species Athripsodes cinereus. The sequence goes on along the minus strand of OX388311.1, from coordinate 32,448,551 downwards.
TGTATCCCTCAGCCAAATTCTGGCTTCGGTTGTCAGATTACTAAAACCTTCCATCACACCGTGGAACCTATAAATAGGGCAATCAGCAACAATAATATGTTGCGTGGTTTGTGATGTTGCCCCGCAATCGCAGCTTGGGTCGGCAATGTACCCCCATTTATGGCGCTCCGTTGCGCTTCTGCTGCAGTCCATTCTAATGCGGTTCAATCTCACCCACTCCCTACGGTCCAACGTAAAACCAGCAATGAGGTAATCTCTAATCACAAGAGAAGTTGTGTTACAGAGGTAAGACAGATTACAGAAAAAGATAGATATAAATGAATAATATAAAACATACTAACTTGCAAATGAGTGCGAAATCTGGAAAATTTTGTATGATTGGCGTTTTTCTCCAACATTACAGAAAACAGAGATGATCGGTCTTGCTATTTAACTGTACTGTAGTTGTTGTAATTCACGTGTTTCTCCTTTCTGGATCCTTTGAAGAACTATAAAAAAAATGATTTTGTTTATAAATATGTTAGGTATAATATTTTTACCCGGATCAGATTTGTATGCATGAAACATTTCATTCTAATGGGTAAATAAACCAAACATCAGTGGGCCTAGTCAAAACACATTTTAGCGTTACGTTTTCGTCCAAGTTTAAACAAAAACGTAACGCTAAAATGTGTTTTGACTAGGTCAACTGAGATTTTAGATAATTTGTATTGTCAATTGACAGAATAAAAAACAAATTACATTTGTGGATACGATAATAAGGACACATAATTACTTATAGAGACCATTAATAACACTATTATGATCATTTATTTCATTTTGAAGGGCTCCTTTTTTCACTTCAATTTTCACAAAACTTTTCAGAATAATAGGATAAAACGTAGCAACTTATCTATTATATATTTATTGTGCCTTACCTTGATATGGTAACAAGTTGACTTCCTTCACTTGAAACATTGAACACCCCAGAAACTTGCATCTACAATATAAAAATATTGTTAAATTTTATTATGACAGTCATGCATTCATTTCTCAAATAAAATAATAAATTCAATTAATGCTTCGTCCCCGATGTTAAATAATCATGTTCAAACTAAAATAACTTATCTAATATATAAATCAATAACAAAATATGCGTATGTTTTATTTAAATAACGATATCAAAAACAACCATACGTTCAGAATATTCTCATACACCGATCACTGCATTTTATTACAAACAAGTCAAATTTTCTTTCAATAATAAGTAAATAAATTATAAGCAATACCATTAAACACAATACAACCAATTTTACTTACATAATATACAAATATTAAACCACAAAATATTATAAACACTCGACGACAACAAACATGTCAAACAAATATTGACATTTCGATCATGGACCATCGACAAAAATGATATGGCTGCCAACACAACAATTAAAAAAAATCATGGCGGAAAACGACGCTCGCTACGTAAACGAAAGCGTTTGTCGACAAAAAGTTTTCGTTTCGAAGTGTGTTTGTCTACCAAATCAAAATTCGATAGCCAAGATTTCTTCTTGGCGAATTTCGTTAACGAATCGCTTTCTAATGTGAAATGTCTAGGCCTACTGTTCTGCTCATTTTCAGATTGGTTATTTGAAGATCGGCTCTTCTTTTCTTTAATAAAATAATAATAATAAGAATGCTTTATTGATCAGAAAAAAATCATCAGCAATTGGCGAGCTTATTGCCTGGAGGCAATATTTTCCAGGTAACCAAAATAATGTGTGATACTATGTTGACAATGTGTAATTAATACTAAATGTGAACAGTTAATACTAAATTTAATTAAAACTAATTACATTCTTAATCCTAAGTAGAACATTATATATGTCATGTTTCCTCTAATAAATACTACAAAATGAAGGACAAAGGCACGGGGAGGAACTTTTTAGGATAAGTCTATGGATTTTAGGTTATTCTTAAAAACGTGTAGCGTAGAGGAATTTCTAATATTGCAAGGTAGATTATTCCACATTCTAATTGCATGGGTCGTAAATGATGAACTGAAGAAGGTTGTGTTGTGGGCAGGGACGGCAAGTAACTGGTTATTCTGAGATCTCAGAGGACGTCCATGTGAAGACAAGTATTCAAAACGCTTAAAAAGGTAATGAGGGGAATTGTGCTTTAGGATGTTGTACAGAAATAAAGTATATGTAGATCTTAAATACCTCTAACTGATATAAGTATACAATCAATTTACCAATATCATCACAGCATTTCCCACAAATCGAGTAGACCAGTGGACTAACTGCAAAAAGACCTCTTGTATGTGCATGTTTAATGAACATACAAGACATTTTTTTGTCCCTTAAAAAAGAATAAACACATTCGTAGCTGGTGACAAATCTCATGTTGAGTTGTAGATTTAAAATGTTTCATAATTATATATTATTAATTGAGTTATTCAAATGGTTTAAATTTTACTATTTTTAATAATATAGTGACCTGCTTTCGACTTACAAAGTCATTGTGAGTTTATCAGTGACTTTGTTAGTCGAAACCAGGTCACTTTGTTATTAAAAATAATAAAACTTAAAGTTTGTGTTTCTTGACTAAAAAAAAGCCTCATTGGTACCTACTTGATGTTTTACTTAAACCTTTCTTTTACAGGACACTGGAAAACTTATGAAAAAGAGTGAGAGATTTATTCCTTGTCGGGGACTTCACTGTAATATCTATTATTTAAATTATTTTCCAATATTTTGTAATTAACTTTTCACAACTGATTAATAAATGCTTGTTAGTGTAATAACGTCATTGCTTTAAAAGGATATAACGGGACAGAGCTTTATCAATGCCGTGACTGTGATACACTTTTAATTATTGTTTTTAATTAACTCTGTCATCAGCTAAAGCGATTAGAGAATTATATGGACCGTCCATTAGGGGGAGAGATAGTCACTTAACTATAAAATCAATTGTATTTTGAGACTGGTCACTCTGATCGGGACTCCGAGAGAAGTGTTAACAATTTATTTTTGGCATAGCTTTAAATCCAATTCAGCATAGAAATAAATAACAAGTAAAAACAAATCCAATGCGTAGCAACCTCCTTGCAAAATTGCGAAATAAATGGCGAAAAGTACGTATTCAAAATAGCTACAACACTTTTGACGCAATTTTACAACTTTGTGTCTTCAAATGAAATTAATCTCGGATTACAAAATATCTTTTTGGGAATGTCATCACGTTATCGTTATTATCTCAAGTTCAAGCCATGTAGTTCTCGGACGCCCGCGCTTCCTCACACCCCTCCTTTCAGCCAAGTATATCCTCTTTGTCATTCTTTCCTCTTTCATTAGTTCCACATGACCAAACCATCTCAATTTATTTACACGCATTCTATCCACAACACTCCTCTTGAATCCACTCATTCTTCTAATATCCTCATTCCTAACTCTATCACGCAACGTTTTACCAACCATCCTCCTCAGCGATCTCATCTCCACAGCGTTTATTCCACTTTCGTCCTTCTTCAACCATGTCCACGTTTCGCTTGCATACATAAGTGTCGGTACCAGGATGGTATTGCACTAGCAATTTTGCCATGTTCGATACATTGTCATTGCTGACAATGGGTCGAAGTGCACCGTTAATCCTAGCACCGGCTACTTTTCTTCTTTCGATATCCTTGTCACATCTTACATCCCTCGCAAACAAACGGAAATACCTATTATCCGAAAGAGTGGGTGTAGAAAAGTGCGTTCGTCCAGGAATCACATGCCGAAGTTTTCAATATTCTCTCTTATAAACACCAATGATAGATTCATGAGCAAGTATTTTTCTGGGATGAGTATAGCATGCTGGAAACTTTCATGTCTAAGTATAGATAGAATTATACCTATCGTAACTTACTTCTAGGTATTTTGCAACCGATATCTATGTACATATTTTATTATCGTTGTCTTTTCTAAGTCTTACATGGTAGTTTCGTGTGTTTAATTTGCACATATAGGTACATTCGACATTTTAGTCTCGGCGTTTTATTCACATTTGCAGCAATATTTTTATCTCCATTTTCACCACTCACGAGAACGAGGCAGCCAGCAAAGCACTAGGGCAATAAATATCTTCAGCTGAATTTATCGTGGCGCAGCGTGGTGTCCTCACTGAATACTACCCTACTACTCTACTGTATAAACTACATACATACACATGCACATACTGCGATACTTATATCTAAGTATTAATACATACTCTGTACACCGTTAATCAAAATTTTAACGTCATTAATCGTTCAAGCCGTTAACGGGAAAATTGAACAAGTTAAATTTATGACACATTCAGGTGTTTAAAACTAGATTTCTCTTTCTCAGATGTGCAGATGTTTCAGGTTTGTGGGTCTAATTTCCAGAATAAACAGGATAGTTCAGTACGGAATTAAGCGAATAATAATTCATCTAGAGTGGTTTAAAAACAAATAGATTTTTTTTCTATAATGTTCACATTATTTTTTGATAATATGAAGCAAGTTTCAATATCTTGTAAGATCCCGTTTTGATTAAAATTGTTAAATTTTTATTAATAAAAATGCTGTCATAATTAGCAGTATGACTATGGAAGTATTAAATCACTCACAGGCTGTTTCACCACCTCTGGATAAAGTGCCAGATAGCCAATCCAACACAAATCTAACGGATAAAACAAAAAATTCGTTTCACGACTCCCTGACAGCGCTATCCTATAGATAAAGGTCTTGATAAGTTATCCAGCGGATAAGTCTTAGATAGTGTTAAACTGTCAAAATTTGGCGGATAACAATCCGTAAGAAATCTGTAGGTAGTGAAACGCTTGCTTCAGTTTATCTTGTAGATAAATTTAACCTAAGGATAGTTATCTAGAACTTTATCCAGAGGTGGTGAAACAGCCCTTCAATGAATCAAATACTTACACACTTTTTGCCGAGTTTAAACCTCTACGTGGCACCACAATTCTATTTACTGCATCAGCAGATCTGAGTGATTAAAATATAAAATGTATTTTTTAGAATAGGTACCTGTCTTTTACAGGACACTCGAACACTTACTATTATTACTGACAATAAGACGATTCTTACAAGGATCATTACAGCTAAGGCCAATGCGATCCCAGAAGAAAGCCTTAAAAGATATTCAGACAATGCCACAACTACAATATACCTTCAGTTTTCCTTACGAATTCTGCATTGTCACGTTAAAGATATCCATATCTCTAACCAGACCATTAACTGGGGATTTTGGAATAGATTGGTAGATATTTTCTCTATTGGGCGCTCCACAACTTTGTTAATTCTGTTAATTTACGATTAAAGGATTAACATATTAAGTTCCAGCTACGACTCTGTATAATGATTGTGTACTTACTTCTGTGTGCTTATATCATATCGTATGGGAACCAACGACCAGTGGAAATAGAAAACATGGTGAATTATAATGCTATGGCAATGTGAAACACAAATAATGAAATTAAAACCTTTCATCCTCTCAGCACTTATTTAACAGTACGACGCCGGCGACGCTTCGGAACAATGGTGAAGTGAAAACATCCCCTCCACGTGTATAAATACTTTGCTCTTTAGGTATAAGGTGTATGTTGTTTATTTTTTCCAGTACCCATACATTAAAAGGCTACCCATATTCTAATAGAAAACAAATTTAATATTATACTCGACAGCCATAAGATATATTGAAGAGCTTTTTCTTACAATTGTTTGAAATTTCAAATAGATCTAGTTCACTCATTGAAATGTCGTTGGAATCATAATTTTATTTACAAAAATATCACGCCTCTTTCCTTGCGGGGTGGGCAGAGAGGATCGAGCTTCATTTACTCATATTTTTAAAAGGCCAGTGGGCCGTTGATGTATCAATAAATAAATAAATATCCTTGCAAAAAGCCTTTTGATTCCATCCCATCCATGAGATTCCTCATGCGTGCTCAACTGTTCATTCTACTAGGAATTCTACTCCGTTATTTAGGATCCGATCTACATGGTATACTCTGATCCTCGGGCGACCATGACTCTCTATGAGTCTCCTTCCTCTTCCTTTCTCTCAGCCATGTACAAATAAATCTCCTTTGTCACTCTCTGACCTTTCATTCTTTCACATGCCCATTTTATTTATTTATTATTTTATGATAAACAAACTTGTCTATAATATAGCTTTTCATAATAAAAATATTGTCACTCTATCAATATCATACCCATTTGTCACAAAACATACACTGCAATAATATTATTCGCTTGTCAAAAATTTACCACTGTGTCGAAAATATATATAGTGTTGGCTGAAAATGGAAGCGTTGACTGACTATGTACATAAATGAATGAGATAAATAATGGATTATTTGTAGTACCGAACAGTGTTACATATTTGTAATACTGAACAAAATACAATATAATGCCACGCTCCACGCTGTCACACTAAATGACATTTTAAATGGTAATGGACATAGGACTTTGTGATGGACAATGAATGAATGTGACGGATTTAATGATTGTTTGTTTTCATTGTTAGTGGGTATGTGAATTTATAAATGTTTTGACATTTATAGAATAAACTGTTTATAATGACATCATATCCATTTTATAAAGTGATTCTTAGTATCAAATATTAAAATTCAATACTTAAAGAATAATATCAAATGCCAATGAAAAGTCCAAACAACAATTTATCTTATGAATTTTTTGACACAATTGAATGTCGGGAACCGGATTTTTTACTTACTAGAAGTGTAGATGTCTAACATATTTTGAACTACTACAGATTAATCATTCCAATTGATCACACTCATCCATTGTCATCCTATTTTAATAGGTATTATCTAGTTAGGAATGTTGTATATGATACACATACATAATTGTGAACTTCCTTAAGGAGTGCACAACACAGAGTTTCGACGCTTATGAATCGACTTAGGCTTGGTTAAGAGTACTCTTTAAACCTAGGTAACATTCCCAATTCCTCTGTGTCATGCTTATCACATGACTTGAAATTTTTGAAAGTTGTATATATGTTACAACTCAATATTTTTCCACTATTGAAATCAACTTTTATACGATTTCATACAATTTCTGTACTTTCAAACTGGAAAGACATCTGTTGCAATTGGAAACTACAATTTTAATGCCCTAATGAACAGCTTTTAATGAGTTATACTTAAATAAAAATGTTCGCATATACCTCTTTTTGAATATGCAACGACGATAGATATGTATTTGATTTTTTTTCTAGTTTAGTTTAAAAAATATACATACAACGGCACTTTATATCCCCGGCTTCCTTACTTATGATAAGTTTGAGATACGGTTATCTCAATTTTTAGAGCACCATTTACTCCGATCCTCGTATACACTTTTCATTTTCCTCACTGTCACACAATTCATTATGCACGTTCTCCTATTCAGTGTGGTCATTGCGTGTCCGTACTGTAGAATCTGGTTTATAATTAAGATCTTGCCGTTTGATCCTCGGATAGCCACGTCTCCAAGCATCATTCCTCTTAGCCAAATACATTTTCTTAGTCATTTTGTTCTCGTCTATTCTTTTCTTGTGCCCAAACGAGCGTAGCTTATTCACATTCATTCTTGTTACTACCCCAGATTTCATTCAACACTCTTCTCGTGTGACACTATTACGCACTCTTTTTACCACGCATTCTTCTCAATGATCTCATTTGTACTGCATTTATGAATGAATACATCACCTGTTCAGTTCCATAACTCGACAAAATAGAATTGTCTTGTATTCAAGAAATCGCATTTTTGTGATTTTGGTATACCTATTTATATAAAGTTTGCTTTAAAACCACGACAAAAGAGAAATACACTTTATAATGCAAGCTTTTTACTCATGTGACATAAATTGCGGATTGAGTATTACTTGTGGTTATTCGTTTATTCATTCCTTATTTTATTGATTGATATTGTATTTAATTTTTGATTCTTAATTTTTACAGACAATCATGTATTGACTTGTTTTATTTCATTTGACATGGTTTTATCTGGAATTCATTGATTCGTTGTCTTACATATTTGATGATTTTTATTTCATTATTTTATTTTATTTTTTTACTTTATTTTATTGTTTTATTATTGTTTTATTTTCTTTAATTTTTATCTTGTTCATCTGTTTATTCTTGTATTCATTGATTAATCTGTTTGTATAATTTTCCATATATTCATTTTTTCACCTTATTTTGCATGCGTTTAATTATTGAATCATTTGCATATTTTCATTTTTATTTAGGTAGTTAGTTAATTAATTTATTTGATTATTTATTTATTTGTTTATTTATTTGTTCATTGTTATATTATTTTTTTTTATTCATTTAATTTTCCATCATTTTCCAAATATTCATTTGTTTACTTTATTGTGTTTGCGTTTAATTATTGACTCATTGACATATTTTCATTTTTAATTAATTTATTTAGTATTTGTTTATTTGTTCATTGCGATTTTTTTTTGGATATAATGATAATTTGTTGATTGTATATTGTTTATTATTATTATTCGCAGCACGCCTCGATACAGGTTAACCTAGTGAGGCTGCTGCAACTTAATTGTAACCATGTTAAGAAAAAATGTATGTTGATATTTTGTATTTATGCACAATAAAAGAATTTCTTCTTCTTCTTCTTCTTCTAATAATCACACTGTAAAAGACATACGTTGTCTCTTCTATTCTGTTTCGAACAATTCGAAATCTTAATTTTTGGAATTGAAAATGGAGACATTATTTTTTTCCATAACTATTTGTATTTTTTGTAATTATTTGTTTATAGGTGTATTTTTTGTAGTAATTTGTTTGTGGAGTTAGAAGAGTATGCATTACCAAATAAATAATTTTTTTTGAAATATTCGACTTGCTTAGTAACGGAAATGGACAATCGACATGATAAAGATAAAATCTGAAAAACCTCGGACCTTAATACGCATTTAATATAAAATAACGAGCATCACACACTACTACAATACTTAAATTTTTACTGAGTTCTACATATGCTTACCTACACACTTTTATTGTACATGAAGCGGTTACGCAGAGGTTTGCGGTTTAAAGGGCTGTAAACTTTTTACACACATTATTACTACCCTTCAGAGCTGATATGTAGGTTTATACATATGTTTTTATAAATTTAGAGTGGAGCACCCGGTAAAGAATTGGTCTCCCATTCTTCCCAGAAAGTTTTCGAGTGTCTTGTGAAAGGCAGGTGTTCGAAAAAACTAAGACATTGTACATCTGAAATTCAGCGATGAGGTTTGCCACCCATCCTGAATGTCTTGATTTTATATTGGCACGAGGAGGACAGTTTGCATGGTTCTTACATGCAGTTGGTCTACTGGCTACCCCACTTGTGGGATATGCCGTGATGGTATAGTAGTAGTAGTAGTAGCACCTATTAAGGATTTTATTTAACTTCTACTACCACTATACCATCACAGCATATACCACAAGTGGTATAGCCAGCAGACCAGTTGCAAGTAATAAACATGCAAACCGTCTTTTCCACGCTGATAAAAAACAGGGCATTAAGAATGGGTGGCAAACCTCGTCGCTGAATTTAAGATGTAAAACATCTTTTTTTTTCCAAACCAATTCTTTCCCTAGTACTCCACGACATGTGAAACAATTAATATCTCCAATTCAGCGATGAGACATGCAACCTATCCCTGAGTGCTTTACTTTTATTGAGACGAGAAGGACAATCTCCATATTTTTATTTATAATTAGTCTGCTGGCTACCCTACGTAGGGATATGCCATTATGGTATTGTAGTAGTAGTGATAACAAAATATATTGTCAGAAAAACACCTCTTATAAAAAAAAAATGTATTTTATTATTATTGATGTAACACACAGACCCAGGGCAATTCGGAAAAGGTCCTTCTTCTCTTTGCCCTGACCAGGAATCGAACCCGGGACCTCGTGACTCAAAGGCAAGAGCGTTATTTCTGCGCCACCTCGGCCATCAAAAAAGTATTATCAATACTTTCATCAGAATGTACTTATAAAGATTAGATATAATTTTGTTTGTTTGTAATTTAAGTTCTCTCTCTGGAACAAGTCTCATATTGTAAGTTACTATGTTAATTCTAATTAAGATATTGTTCAGATTATGTTCACGAATATCCCTTTTCGTGTTCGAGTTAAAAGGCATATTATTATAATTAAACATATTAAATTCTTAGTCTCGCTACTACATATAGTTACGCAGTTCATGTACTGCGTACTTAATATAATTGAAATACTTGTACTTTATTAATTTTGATGTAAAATAATGTATGTTAAATTTTTGACTCAATCGGATGTCATAATTTGGATTTCACTTACTCAAAAGTGTAAATGTTAATTATACGATAAAAAATTAACGAAAAAAAACATTGTGTTCATTCTGTGAAATAAACCCACGAATATTCTAATTTCTAATATCATTGATAAAATTAAAATAGATTAAAAATAGAGTCAAATAGTGTTCATAGTGAAAGTAACACTAGATTTTTTTTTATTGTAAATCTATTTTAATTCTACTAAAATGTACTTTCACAAAGTTATTCCAAGTACCTTCTATGCAACTTATTCTAATAATATAATTTTAAGTACATTGTAAACTCAAAGGCATTCGTGATGTTTAACGAATACATTCCTTTTACAGGACACTCAAAAAATTAAAGAAAAGATTGGGACACCCATGCTTTGCCAAAATTTCAAAAGAATATAATTACATTCTGCGCGATTTCGGGTGTTTCGACACTCAAATTATCCTGACCGGTTATACGCTTTATATCAAGTATGAATACGTAAAATAATATATGCGCAGTGTACACAATTACACACATACTTATTACATTTTATGTGTACATTGAATACTAATTGATCTGAAGCATTTATTGTAATAGACAATTATTATACAATGTTGTTATTAAATAGAGAATTCAAACAGGTTAACATCCCGTAATAAACTACCCTAAATGAACAACAACTTACAAATTAATACGTAATTGTATTGTAAGTCCACAGAACAATAATTTTGACTCCTAACATTTTCTTATTAAATTTTTTAAATATTTTTTCTTAAAAAACACCAATTACAGAATTTTGTATTCCTGACTGAAAATTAAAGAATACTACTACTACTACTATACCATCACCGTATATCCCACAAGTGGGGTAGCCAGCAGACCAGCTGTATATAATAAACATGCAAGCTGTCAATATTAAAGAATGTGAATTGTAAAATATCATGGAATGCGTGATACCTCACGTAAAAAAAAATATATGCCACCCATTTTGAAAACATTAATTTATTTTTTTATCACAATGAGGATTAGCTCAATGTTCATCACATTATATTTATTCCGCTGGCTACCTACTTGTAGGAAATGCCACAATGGCATTGATAGATAGATAGAAATTTCAACATATTATTTTTATAATTTCAAGTACTTATTTTCTTCTTGTGATATTAATTTATGTTTTTATTAATTAATTTATAAGTAAATTAAAACACTGTTATATTTTCACTATTGACAGTGTTTTTAATTATTGATAAATTAATTAATATGAATTTTCACAGTATGAACACAAACACCCTTCAACAATTATGTTTTTATCATACAAAATAGATACCTACTAAAGAAAAGTATGTCATACTACTCATGTTATGTTTATATTTTCGACCTGATATTTTCAACGTTACGTGTATTCGATGATTAACTTTTCTACACAACTGTATCATCTTACGAATAACCTCCTTTTATAATTGTTCTCTGATCCCTTGAGGACGACCTCCTTTACGCTTTTCACTTGACATGATAATATTATCTGCCCTCTGTGGCCTTCTCTTATACATTGTAACGAATGTCAACATGCAATGCTCCCAATGGATACTACCCGAGACTTAATGTCCTCGTTTTATTCGCTACAATTTATGTCCTTTATATTAAATAAAGATATTTTTTATTTAAACTAGCACCACTAAACTAAAGTAAAAGGCAGGTGTTCGAAAGACATTTTACATCTTAAATTCGGCGATGAGGTTTGCCACCCATCCTGAATGTCTTAATTTTATTTTGGCACGGAGAAGACAGCCTGCATGTTTTATATGCAGCTGGTCTGCTGGCTACCCCACTTGTGGGATATGCCGTGATGGTATAGTAGTACCACTAAACTATATCATCACGATATCATCTGCAAGTAGAGAAGCCAAACGAATATTTAATGTATCTAATAAACATTCAGATCATCGTCTCCGTGACATAAAAATAAGGTTTACAATATTTTCAATTTTTTTATTGTTTAACCGGATTTGAATGCAGATGACAAAACCAATGAGAAATATCGATTAGAGAACCATGTCTACACAATGCAACATTGTGCAAAATCTTTGCATAAAGCGTCTCTCGATTGGTGGACCTTACATCGTGACAGTGAGAATGGTGGAATTGGTGAACGTTGTCCATGGACACCGAAAATGTTCACTAAAGCCAGCCTAGAGCCAAGCCGAAAGCGTTGGGGCGCCTCACTCACTTCTTCCGATCAGATTTTGCACTTGTGCTGTTGTTGCATTGTGTAGACATGGTTCTCTAATCGAGATTTGTGATTGGTTTTGTAAAAATAAGGCATTCGAGAAGGATAGCATATCTCAGCTCCCAGTATTATCCTAGAGGAATAATAAAAAATAGAAACATTATACATCTTAAATTCAGCAATGAGGTTTGCCACAAGTCCTGAATGTCTTAATTTTTATTGTCACGGAGAGGACAGTTTGTAGATTTAGTGTATGCAGCAGATATGGTGGCTACCTCATTTGTGAGATATGCCGTTATGTTTTCATAATAAAAATAATAAAAAAAAATACTCAGTGTCAATACATAAGTATAATATCATAGACTTTATAATATTTCAGTAACAGCATTAACTGTTATGATTGACACTTGACTTTATGATTAATATTTTGATAGTGATTTTATCACAGTTAATCGCCTTAAATCTAATTAATGAGATATTTATGCCATGTGGGTACCTACTCACTGTGTACATAACAAGTCTTTACTATTAGGTAATTATAGTTTGATAAGTCGATTAACTTGAGAGTGTACTTAATAACAATATGTTGCTTGGTGTTTTGTGTTTGCCGTTAGTTTGTCAACACTATTCTCGTTACTAAAACTACCACAAAGGCGACCTAATTTTATATGTGTATGATAAGAAGAGGGCTGTTGTATGTCCATGATAATGTTTTATGAGTGGAATAAAATTATCTATTACCTTTTTGATGTACCATGTATACGATATGTGACAGCCGAATGCCATAAAAAAGGCTAGCATCTGGGCGTCCGTTCAGTATAATTAGCTGCCTAAAAGGCCGGCCGGCTAAAACCTTTACATGAGAATATTTTCTGCTGTATTTTCATCTTCGATATCTCTCTAAAAAAACAGAAATATTAGTAAACATACAATGACAAGTAAATGTTTAAATTTCAATAATTTTAGCAATTAAAACACAGGCATGATGACAGTAATATACAAAATAAACATTAGAAAACAACATAATTATCAACCAAAAGTCTAGATAAGTGTAAAGTGTCCAGAAACTTATTTCCGAACGACAGCCCTATCAATTTAACTGACTCATAAAGAATAAGTGTTCGTATTTGTTATCTTATACCATTGGCAGATGGACGAATCTAACCCTGTTTTTTTCAATTGAAATATCGAGAGTCTTCTCTCAGACTATAACTGGCTTCCATATTTCGTAAAAGTAATTTTTTTTATATAAAAAAACTCAATTCTAGCATTATTTTTTTTAATACATTAGTTTAAATAAGTTCCGAGGTCTTTGATGGTATAAATATTATTCTTAGCACCTTCGCACACTTCTACACAATGTGGTTCTTATTTATTAATAATATTTTCTATTATTTATCATCGGTCTCTCCCAGCAGCTATTTTGTGATAATGATAATTTAATATTTTATTATAATATTTCTAGTACAATGGCTGGAGAGAGGACACTACCTTTGTGTTCCCCATTTTAATATTATTATTTATATTAAAATATTATCATCACAGAATGGGTGAACATGCAATAGAAAGAAAGTATAAGTCAACCGCGTTATTCGGAGATTCAGGGTGAAACATAACCCAGAGGAATAAAATTTCTTATTTATGTTTAACTATTTCAATATCTTGTATTTCTTACACTTAAGTTTATTATTCTTAAGTGTTTTCATGCCATATGAGGTCATGTTATGAGTAAACGGCGCTTTACAAATTGTCCATATAATTGTTTAACAAAAAAAATCGTTTAATGTGGCCAGATCTAGTCAACAAATCTGTAATATTGAGGACAAATTGCAATTAATATAAAATTTTCAAATTCATAATGATGGGAAAATGTGAGAGATGGCATGGTCCTGGTAGAAGACAAATCTCATTGCTCTACAACTTAAAAGACTGGATGCGGGATATTAACTAAAAAAATAAACGTCGAAAGGTAAACTCATCGTTCAGGCAAACTCTTCCAGGTAACATTTGTTAACAATCAGACTCTAATAATTATTTATTGCCAATGTTTGTAGATCATAAAGCTATGGATTAGATAATTTAGATCATAGATCATACATATGGATTGACCACGACATCAGGCATCCAGGCCTACTCATCACCATCTCGGAGGGCAACACCGAAGAAAGTAATGGTAAAGGCCGACCAAGAGATATCTACATGGACCAAGTGAAGAAGGGCATGAACTGTGGCACATACGTAGAGTTAAAAATACTAGCAGAAAATAGGGAGTAATGGAGAAAAAAATCAAACTCGTTGTGGACCAATCTAATGGATTGTAACTCACTTTATTATATAGGTACTCGTACACACATAAGTGACAATAAATAAAATCATTAAATATGTTTAAACCATAAGCAAACCAATTAAGGTTCCTTCCTTACCAACTAACTATAAATAGTGAACATTTTATTATGAAAAGTTATCTGAATACTTTTTGTTTGACTCTATGTACATTTTCCTCTGTATATCGATAGTGCTTTACATAATTTATTCCCACTTTGACATTTTATAAATATTGCTCCAATATTATTTATCTCAATTTCACTTCCGTTCCTTCCATTTCCATTTATTTTATTTTTACAGTTCAATATAGTAAATATTTTATGAATTTTATCACGATACATTTTGTTACATAACTCACGTATTATGTTAGAAACGTTGTTACATTGTTTTGTAACCTTGTAATGTTTTGGCAGTTGTTTCAAGTTCGCATTGTACATTATCCAATTTTACATCATCCCATTTTGCCCAAGAAAAAAATGTTGTACATGGCTCTTCGTTTTCTCAAATAACTCTACATTTTCTTCTATCACTCTTCGTTTTTACCTATTCAATGCTTGTCTGCCAAAACAAATTCATACTTTGAAATAAAATCTTATTAATTATAAGTATATTCATTGAATCATCGTAAACTCACTTTTAACTACATTTTCATTAGTATTCATTGCAACTTTTATATATTCTATTTTCATTATTATTGTTATTTTAATATGTATAAAAACTGAATGGGCTTTGATAAAAATAATTTAACTTAATACTTGGGTATTTATAAAAAGGACATTGCATTGAGTATTCCTTGTCATTGTATAGTATTTAATTGTGTTATATATATGTATGTATTTTCTGTAGTATTCTGTTGATTTAACAAATAAAATAAAATAATTACATACAGGATCTTAAGCTTTCACGAATTACTAACTTGTTCCGTCCAATGTGGCCGTTGTCTGGTGGGCAGAAATTATCTCAATGGAAAACGCAGCCTGGAACAAGTTAGTACTACGCAGTTAGACGTCCGAGCTTAACGACACATAGCTTTACTCTCCCGCCGTGTCCAAGTGGGATATTCGGAAAGGATGGGTGGCCAATTTAATCTACCCCTACGTTCTTATTTCGCTTCATTCACATTCATATAAATTTTCATAAATGCACCCTGGTTGCTCTTAATCAATATACGATTTTATTTGAGAATTTGATCTACAAAACTCGAATAAGTAATTTATTTTATATGCCAGCTTCGAATACCAATGCAGGACTACGAAGACTTCTAAATAGAATCACACCATTTTAACAATACACTGACAGACGTCGACATATTCGGATTACCTTTGAATGCATATAAGAGGCAGGAATTCAGAAAACTTACTTCCTCACTTTTAACGATGAATCAACAGATAAGTAGTAATCAGTAACCAAAGCCCGATATCCATCTCTTCTTTTAGATAAATGCACTTTCTTTATTAACCTTTCATCATTGCATTAACATTCACCTTAATTACTATACATTTTCCCCTTATGATAACATATAGTTTCTATTTGGCTCCTATCACTTTATCGGTACATTTTATAATCTATACTACTGTGGTATCATTGTATCATTAGAATTTAATTGAGGATCCTTCCTATTATAAACCAACGCCAGCGGGAGTGCTTTCAATAGGTACCTGATTTATTACAACTGTATCGCTACTTATTATTATTATTATTACTCTCTTATTACGTTTCATAAATCAAATTCTTATTTTTATTATTATTACATTATTTATTTATTTTTATTTTTTATTTTTATTTTTTATTTTATAGTTTACGCAAACATACAGTTATTACAATACATAGGTAATACAAATAGATAAAAAAATCGGCACATAAACCAGCAAAGTTTGCTAACACATTACAAAATAAATCTTACCAAACATACTACAATGAAAGAAAAAAAGAACATGATAATTTTAAAGAATCACTGCCGAGTCCGAAAACCCGCCAATCATGCGCATACATTATAAAGAAAACTTACAGTAAGGGAAGGATTAGGGACAGAAACGGTTAGGAGAAAGGAAGACATCAATAGAGACATCAATAGAGCGGAGGACCCCTGCCTATGCCCGCCGAGACCCAGAATCTGTCAAAGATCTAGCAATCATCCTTTTAAAACTAGAAATGGACTCATGAAAAATATCCATGTCTACAAAAAAAGCATTGTAATTGTCACATGACCGGTGAACGAATGAACTTTGAAGATAATTAGTGCTGCACCTAGGCTGTTTGAAAGTAAGCGTAGTCCTGGTGAATCTAGTTGGGCAATTGATAAAAATTTTACTTAGTAAATAATTATTATCAACAACGTTGTGAAGTATTTTGTATAAAAAAGTCATATCGCTTAAGGTACGTCTATTCTCCAAACTAATCATTCGATGATGACGTGCAGACAGGCGCGAGTTTTCAAAAGACAAAAAGCATCTAAAGTCCAAATGTTTTAAAAATTTATTTTGTATCTTTTCCAACCTGTCGATATAAGTTATATATTGGGGACTCCAAACCACAGACGCAAACTCGAGGCAACTACGTACATACGTGTAGTAAAGCAATTTCAGAGTATCTATTGACTTGAATGGCTTGGAGACCCTCATTATAAATCCAAATTGTTTAAAAGCCTTATCTATAATCATATCAATATGTGCTCTAAATGTCATTTTGCTATCCAGTAATACACCAAGATCCCTAACATTCTGACATCTCTTTAAAGACGTTTCATTCATCTTGTAATCGTAGTGAAGAGGTTCCTTACGTCTTGTAAAGGATATGGCATTACATTTAGAAACATTGAGAAACAGTTGGTTTTTAGTGCAATAATTATAGAGATTATGTAAGTCCGCCTGTAGAGATTTAGCATCCTCCAAATGACATATTTTTTGGTATACCTTTATGTCATCTGCATATATTAGAAAATTTGACGACTTAAAACATTGTTGAACATCATTGATATATAAGATGAAGAGAATTGGACCCAGGTGGGATCCCTGGGGAACACCGGATACACAATATTTAAATTGGGATTTTTCATTGTTAATAGCAACAGCCTGATGCCGTTCCCTGATGTAAGAGGTCATCCAACGTAAAAGATTGCCATGCACACCGTACTTACCCAGCTTATGAATTAATATTTCATGGTTAATTTTATCGAAAGCTTTAGAGAAGTCTGAAGAATTATACTGGCATTATCACACCAGCACCAATTATAATAGCATGCTCTCTCTAACCGCAACCCTTGAGAACTCCCATTGCTACCAACCTGTTAAATACTTGTAATATAGCAAGACACTTAAGGAGTGCAATATATTGTAGAACAATCGAAGGCTGGTTATTATTACAAAGATGCTTGGTGTCAAGAGCATAAAACTACGAAAAAGTAATAAGAAGTAAGGGAAAAAGCAGAGCAATGTAGCAAAAGTGAAATTTATCAATTGAACGGAGATTGAAGTACACGACGTTGTTCTATCACATTGCAATTTTGTACTTTATTGACCTTTATGTTTAAGACCAATTGGGAGTAAAAATCATTTTTGAAATTCTTGATACTTGGCACCTTTGTAATAAGCAGCCTTCAGTGATACTTGCTTATTATTTTTGATGGTCGGTTAGTCCTTAGAAGAGCCTTGGTCAAAGCAATGAATCTCTGTTTCTTAGTATTGATTTCCACCAGATTTCCGTTTGTCTAATAGTCTTTGCCATGTTCTAGTTAACGGTGTTTTACTCTTAAATAATTTCAAGAACCATCATGAATTACAGAATGGGCGGCATACCTCATCACTTAAATAATGATGTCGAATATTTGTATGGGATGTTTTACGAAAATTCATTTTTAATTAGATACTGAAAAGCATAAAGAAAGGAATTGTAGACCAATTTTATCCCAAGGACCGCACGAAAAATGTATTTCTTATTGTATTTGAATAAAAAGATAATATGTTAGCAATATAGTAAAACGCATGACGAAAATTATTATTCAGTACGAATAATTCAACGACATTATCACGTCAAATCTTCGCAAAGTTTTAACAAATACCGCTGCAGTGACCAATTGGTAATGACCACGTCTAAATGGACAATGGTAAAATGTTGTATCGATGACTGCGTTTCATATTTTGATATTAGCATCCCTCCAAACACAACTCCATGAAACGATTGAAGGGAATAGAACTCCGCTTCCATCCACTCCATTAAATTTTATGTCCTCAGTTTGTCTGCTGCATAACCTCGCGGTGATTCATCACAGCATGACTCATTAAGTCTCATCATAGCCAACAGCAGGCTATTGTAATATATAATTATACCACATATATTCTATTTCAAAAAGATTTTAATAATACTTTTTATCACCCAATATACGAAGAAACATAAGCAAGCATCGCAAGTGTTATAAACTTGTACTGTTTTCATCAACGGTGACCAAAACAATTTTGCTTTTAATGGTTATGGAAAAAATATATCAGAAGATTGAATCTCGTAGGTTTTTTGATAGACAATATTATATTTTTATCACACATAGAGAATGATTTGTATATTTTTTACATGTAGTCATTCCACTGACGGTTCCACTTGTGGGGAATACCATTATGGTATATAATAGAAAAATAAGTAATTATGTGAAAGGATTAAGTTTACAACTACTTTACCATCACGGTATCTGCCACAAATAAAGTAAAAAGTAAACTCTATCTTTCTCTCTTCAGCCCTCCCTTGTATTATTTCTTGTAGAAGGTTTTTATGACGCATTTTGTGTCCAATCCATCTATCGCATCTTTCTGAGATGGTCTTGAGCAGGTGCTCTCATCGTTCGATTATGTTAATATCTTCAACGTTTGAGATTTGGTTCCTTCAAAAAAATCTTAAAATATTACATCTAACAACACAAAATAAATATACCACTGTCTTCACTGTACTATGTAATATGAAACAGGTGTTTCTTTTTACTATACATTGATTTTAAATCGTGAGAGAGGTGTCTTTCGACTTATCAGGTCAAATATGACCTGAATCTCGCACGATCTAAAATAGAAAGAAAAGCTTGTTTCAATTATCACATTATGTAAATATACTACGTATGCACCGACACAATATTAATAAATTCACAATACTAATAGAAAACTGGAATGGCTGAAAATGTTTACAGCTTTATCATAGAAATTAAACTACGTGTATTAGAAAATCTGGCCCATATTAAGATACACTTTTAATCGAATCAGCTAAGTCTTAAATGATGGGAATATTTCTGAACTTTAAAATGTTTACTCGTTTCAAACTCCCTAGATTTTATTGCCTGTTTATTTTATTTTCCAACATTAGCTACATCGCGTATGCAAATAACTTCTCTATTCTATCTATCTTGATGTAGTTGAAAGTACTTAGTTACATACACTGAAGAGATACGCTGAAATAATAATATAAACAGCTATGGGTTGTTTGTAAATTAAAGTTTTCACATTTAAACTATCCCCAAACAATGTGAACTTGATGGCAGTTATGTATGTAGGTACCTAGTACATAGAATACGTATTAAGTTTAACGGATTGTTCTTGAAGCTATTTTAGGTCGTGGTTTTGTCACGTATTAAGCAAACATACAGTCATACTAACAGATAAGGAATAACTACTATTCCTACTTTTAAACCAGACTAATTGTTAAAGTGACAGCTTGTTATTTATTTATTTATTCTTTTTGCACATCTTCATTACATAACAGTGTTAACAAAATAATATAAAATTTTAAAAACTAGGACGATGTGCAGTGGCGAGATTATCACTATAAAGTGATTTCTTCCATCTAACCATCATTTATCTGCTCATAAATACATATGTTTTAGGATTAAGTTACTAGTATTAACACAATATTTTAGGATGCGCCCTTGAAGTGGATTTATTCCACAAAACGGCGCATTATAAGTTGTCTATTATTATTATCTATGTTATTTTATCACCACGGTATATCGAATGGAAAAAATTCTCTACTCAACATTTTTTACTGAGAAACTACAAACATTACTAAGAGTGAAATGTGTGCCTATACGACATAGCGCCTAGCGAAGTCACGAGATAATTCAATAACAGAAAATATAGATTTTTAAAATGAAAGTAATGAATGAAAAGTTTTATTTTATCGTTTTTTTATTAGGATATTCGTAATCAGCGTAAATTTATTAATATGAATTGATAACATTTATTCATATTCCTCACACATGTATATTCCCCATTGTAGATAATTTCACTTTAGCATATTACGTCGCATAGCATAACAATAACGATTTATTATTTTTAATCGATCTAAATTTCAACATTATTTTAGTATTTTATTTGCTAAGCATAATTATTATTTTTATTCAATTTATTTATATTTGTCTGTAAACACATTTTACTATATTGACTTCTTTATTGTTTTTAGTTATTTTTTTATTGTTATTACTAATTTAGTTATTTACTTTCTTTTAATGTTTTTTTGCTAACTGTTTTTGTTGCTTTATATGCATTGTAGGAAATTATTTGCATGTATTACTTGTATACAAATCATTGTAAAAAAAAAAGGCTTATAAACCGTTAAATGTGTTAGATAAATGAATAGCTTTACAACAATTTAATGTGCTATCTGTAAGTGGACTAATGTTGCTAAATAATTGTATGTGTTATATTTGTAAAAGCTCTGTTGATATGCCAAATAAAATAGCTAAAGTGTTATATTACTATATTTTCATATTATATTAATATGAATCCATGCAGTTTTGCAATAAGTCACAAGAAGAAATCAATTTTCTCCAAAAATAACCCGTTGAAAACACCAAGTTTTTTGGCACAGCCACCAGAGATTAGATTTTCTTCACGTTTTTCCTCGTAAATTTCCCTGACACTAAGAAATTCGTTTTCTCTTTACATTCTTATAAGTCTCCGACAACAACTGCACACGATGCCAAGAAAGCACAAGAAACTTTCACAAATTGTCAAACTTACGGCTAATCACCTTTCAAATCTCACTCGGAAGAAATTCCACCGACCAATAATGGTATTTGTCATACACATTATATATTTATACCAATACCGTAAATAACTAAAAATATAGTTCATTTTCACCCTATGAAGTTTACGATTTGTAAAATTTTATTATTTCAAAACTTTTTCCTGTTACTGAACTTCACTCCAACGCAGGAGATAACCAACAATAATTAAATCTATGTAATGTAAACTTTTTCCTGTTACTGAACTTCAATCAAACGCAGGAGATAACCAACAATAATTAAATCTATGTAATGTAAACTTTTTTCTGTTACTGAACTTCACTCAAACGCAGGAGATAACCAACAATAATTAAATCTATGTAATGTAAACTTTTTCCTGTTACTGAACTTCACTCAAACGCAGGAGATAACCAACAATAATTAAATCTATGTAATGTAAACTTTTTCCTGTTATTGAACTTCACTCAAAAGCAGGAGATAACCAACAATAATTAAATCTATGTAATGTAAACTTTTTCCTGTTACTGAACTTCACTCAAACGCAGGAGATAACCAACAATAATTAAATCTATGTAATGTAAACTTTTTCCTGTTACTGAACTTCACTCAAAAGCAGGAGATAACCAACAAATTAACATAACATAACATAACACGTGTAGACAATTCACACAGACCGAGCTAGTCCCAAACTAAGATATGAATCTTGTATTATGGGTACTAACACGGCGATACACATATACAATGCACTTAACACATATACATGTAACACCCAGACCCAGGACAATCTGAAAAAGGTCATTCTTCATTTTGCCCTGGCCGGGAATCGAACCCGGGAACTCGTGACTCAAAGGCAAGTGCGTTAGCTGCTTACCGGTCGCCAATTAATTAATTAAATCTATGTAATGTTAAATACATATAATTTTCTTAAATCAATATAAATAAAACACTTCTTAAGTACTTCCACTGTGACCTTATTGATAGTGAGCCGACTTTCAAGAGTTTCCGCTTCTATCATCAGGCTAGCGTAAAGTGAAGTAAAGTTCTAGTTTATAATAATTTAACATGAACTTTCACCAAAAACCGTCGGTCAAAAATATCGACATAATTTTCTATCGATGTTCACAAACTTTTCGGCAGGTTAGATGGATAGACTTTACTTGACATCTCTTAAAAATAAATTAGTTTCATCGTTTCGTGAGTCAAAATCTGACATAGGTATTTAAAAAGAAAAGAAAATTTTAAGTTTGAATAAATTTATTTCATCGCAAGTTTTGATGGATCACAATACATTTTTGTTATGTGGTGTTCTCACTTTGGCGAATATCGCCAGGCACCAAAATATCGCCAGCCATTTGAACCGTGTGAACAAAATGACAGCTAGTCTGAAACGATAAAAACCAGTAGAAACGATATCGTCTCGAGTTGACCACCTTCCAACATTTTCGGCCGATTGAACGATTCGCGCATGCGCAGATGTGCGCGGCGTTCGTATCTATGGTAAAAACTTTATAACCTATAAATTTTATAATGTTTCCCGCTTCGTGACAGCTGTTATCTTTGTTGTTGGTTTGTGGCGTTTGTTTCCTTAATTAAAAGGCGCTTTATAACATCTACTATAACATTTTCGACTAAAAATAAACACTTCGCGATCTCCATCTCAACGCCATTTTGAAAACAGTGTCAAAATCAAAGCGCATCTGACAGATCGTTTCTAAATCGGTGGACTCTGTGAACAGGTGTGACGATCAATCGGCGTACGGCGAATTTTATTTTTTCGCCTGGCGTTATATTTTGATATTCGCCAAATGTGAACACCCCATTAGAAGAATTCCAATTCATTAGTGTTTGAAGATTAAACTTGAAGCAATTAATTAAGTACCTACTCGTAACATGTTTCATTAAAGAAATCTTCAATTTAGTACACTAAAGATTTTTAATTAACGTTTTACATCGATCCGTCTTATATATTCTTATAATTATACACTCTTCAGATTATTGAAATTATTAAATCTGCAGATAACAAGTTTACAAAAGATTTTTTTAATACTCTGGTTTTTTACATTTTTTATTCGTCCATTGATTCCTTTAGACAATATTATATTTTCAAAGATTAATAATTTATTGGGGATGATTTATTATATTATTATTTTTCAAAAAAAAGCCTTGAATTCCAATAAATACTTGAACAAATAATTAAAATTTCTCCGTGGCTCCGCTCGATGTTGAAAGCTTCGTTATTGTCATATGACAAAAAAGACGCCAAATAATGATTTTAATATCAGGCGATGGGAATTTATGGTTTAGTATTGAATGGCGATCGTGTATTTATATCATACTGAGAGATAAAACTGTTATTACGAGAGCTTTTTTTGTTTTTTTGAAAAACCGTTCTTTTTATTTCACTTATTTCATCATACTACTATCATCGAAGAGTTCATAAAGAGGACATAAAGCCAATTCTTTCAAGCTTTTTTTAAGCATTTTATTTGTCAAATTACCGATGTTTCGGGTGAACTAAATGCTATTTATTCATAGCCAGTTTCACACTTCAGACAACACATACAAATGAATACAAAAAACAACAACAATATCACAAGAAAACAATGCATTGCCCAATTTAAAAGTGCATAAAAATTCATTAATTTGATAAAATTCAATAGCCCATAAGATTGTCATACATTAGGTATATATAAAAATATAAGAGATAAAATTAAACTGTGAAAATAAAACAATTAAGTAAATAAAATGGCAGTAAATAAAAATAAAACAATGGCAGTAAAATAATATTTTGATTTATTAAAAGCTATGACCCTTCTAAGTTGATCTTTGGCTATGACAATATAGCAATATTTCGGTTTGATTAAAAGCAATGTTTTGGGTTAATTGAAAACTACGGCAGTATTGCAATATTTCGGATTCATTGAAAACTTTGGCAATATAACAATAAATTAAGGATTGTTTACGTGTATTTCCATTTTGATTTTAACTTGCATATCTTTGTTCCGTGTAGCATTTTGCAAGTATTGGTCACCCGCTCTTTTCCATAAATTTTATGGAAAGTCCTCCATAAGTCCTGTAAAAGACAGATGTACAAAAAAAATACTTTTTAAATCTTAAATCCAGCTATGAGGATTGCCGCCCATCCTGAATGACCTATTTTTTTGTTCGCTACTGAACTGCAGACTAACTCGACCACATATGAAATATGTCGTGATTTTATAGTAGTAGTATTTTTTGATAGATTTTATCTAATGAAAATTATTTCACTCAAAATATTCTCAGTTAAGAGTAAAAAGAAAAAATATATTTTCTACAATAAATAACAGGTCACACAATATTAAATACGTATTCATAATGAGAACTGAAACGTTCGCAATAATAATTTTAAAACACTGCAAATAATGAACGAATTAGCGGTTTTTATGAACTCTGCACGATTCAGTATATAGATTATTCAATTTTCGAAAGCTCTTCGTTGATTTACGATTGGGTACCTACATAACTGTCCCATACAGGTGGATATACGTACCATTAATGTAGGTATACTCACCTTATAAATAATATTATATTCCATGGATTTTATACGTAGGGACTAGGGGATTCGATCCCGGGATCCCGGTCGTATTTTAGTCCCGAAATTTTCGGGATTAAATTTAAGAAATCCCGGGATTTTCGGGATTAATACAATCATACAATAAGTCAAGAATTTGGGACTCATTCGCATCA
The DNA here is from genome assembly GCA_947579605.1 of Athripsodes cinereus. Taxonomy (NCBI): domain Eukaryota; kingdom Metazoa; phylum Arthropoda; class Insecta; order Trichoptera; family Leptoceridae; genus Athripsodes; species Athripsodes cinereus. The sequence goes on along the minus strand of OX388311.1, from coordinate 32,422,966 downwards.
ATGAATCACTGACAGCCGAAGCTTGTCTTAGTATCTTAAAAGAGCTCTATTCTGAGTGCGATATCTCACTAGATACGATATTGTGGCAATAGTTTACTGATGGTCCAAATTACAGTTGGAAAACTTGTTAATGCAAAGCACATAGTTTGTTTTGCACACACGTATAGAAAAATACCTGCAAATGAACCTATCAGTGATGATATTTTATTTATTTAATACATAAACGGCTATCGCCTTTTATTGATGATTTGGATGGTGATAATGAAGAACTGGACTCAGGATTAGTCATTAAAATCGGTAATGGTGAGTTTGACCAATGACCGGAATATTTATTTACTTATTTATTTTGGACAATAAACGGCATTTGCTTTTTACAATACTTGACAAGTTTACAACATTATACAGTCTTCAAACATCAAAAAATGTATACACTTCAATATTATTGATCGGTTCAATTGAGTCGGTGGATGGCGCCCGTAGTAGCTGCCTGAAACCTCTGACGTCTCATTTTTAAAAATTAAAATATTATCTTATAATGATTCAAAATAACAAAAAAATTATACCTTGTTTTAAGTAGTTTCAATAGTTTTATAAAGATAATTGTTTTTTAAGTGTTAAATTACTTTCAAACTTATTAAAAATTACAAATTTAAAAACAAATGATTAAGTGGATAAATATTGTGGCAAATAATAAAATCTATAATTGGAATTCATATTTTTTGTATCATGCTTCATATTTCAAATTTTTGACAATTAGAAATGCATTAAATTTTTTTAATAGTTAAATTAAATTTATAAAACATGCTAAAATTTGATAAATAACAATAAATAAATAAAAAAAAACTGAAAATGCGCCCTTGCGGTGGTTTGTACCACAAAACGGCGCTCAATAAATTGTCCAGATTATTGTGATTCAATACCTATTAATGAGGTCGTAAAGAAAGTTCGTAGTGGTTCTTATTTTCAAAAGATCATCTTTGAAGAATGATACTATGCTTCAAAACTATATTGAAAAGGAACATGGAAGAGAGCTCAATTTATTGTTTAACTGCAAATCGCGTTGGAATAGTCTTTTAACAATGCTTGAGCGATTTGATATTTTAAAAAATAGCATAAAAAATCACTCATCGACCTAATTCGTATAAATAATTCATAAAGTCTCTGGTCAATTTAATTTAAAAATACGAGTTTAAACATTGTTCCCTGTAGTAGGTATGTGTTTTTTTGGTATGGGTTAAACTAAATAAATCTAAGTTGATTTTTTAAAAAAATATTCCAAAATAGTACATACAAAAAAAACATAAATAACAACATTATCGAATATATTGCCCAACTAAACTAAAACTGTTCTGGGTTAAAACTATGAAATAAATTCAAAAACAAGAATTCAATTTAAAAATATAAAAAAAGTTAAATTGTTAGTTTTATAAATCATAAACAGAAGTGCCTTATTTGTTAATTTTAGAATAAGTTTGAAGTGTAATTTTGTTTAACCGACTTTTTGCAGATTCAAAACTTAAATTCATTGCCAGATAAATAAAAAAAGTGATTTTGACATGGCCTACTGACTTTTTGTTCCCACTTTACATTACCAATACAATCCCGGGACTAGTCCCGGGATCCCGGGATCAACTGTAGATAATCCCGAAATCCCGGGATTAGAAAAAAGGGTCGGGATCGAATCCCCTAGTAGGGACCTACCTAGTACCACTGAATAATGTATGTTCATAATATTATTGTATCAAGACTAAATTGGTTCGTAGTCGAAAAGGACTGACTATCGTTTTGATTGACTTCAAAAAATACATTTAAAAAACATTACTCTGTATCATTTCTTGTATAGAAATTTTTTGTAACAATCATAGAAAATAACACAGTTTTTATTTTAATTTTGTTTTGTTATTCAGTTTTTTCTATATTCTTTGATTTATATCCACTGTTAGTTGACTTGATACCAACTGTGTGACCACTGGTCAGTTCTGTGGCTCAAAACGCAATATCCTGCTACATCTGGTTATCCTGGACAAGTTCGTGTTCAAATATGCAATGCCGATCATTATTGACTTCGGTTAAGTTCAGCAACGTTCAGAATCCTTCATTTTAATTCATTGGAGACATTGCTTGTCTCGTGTTCACGTACTAAGAAGTTTTGTTATTTTTTTCATATATTATCCTTTGTTGCATTGTTCTTGTAAAACTGATTTGATCATAAAATCAAATAATGACTTAAAGTAAGTACTGGCGACTTAATAGATTCATTTCTTATTTTCCTGTTCTGCATTATGTGCCGACTAATCGGTATCTTTTGCCGACTAATCTACTACTTTTAATGACTCGGCTTTTCCGACTAATCGGGTCATTTTTACATAGTACGTACATAGCTGATCAGATAGCAACATGTTGGTTTTTTATGCCCGTTTTAAATCACAATGATAAAATTCTCATCTATGGTTATAGCAGCGCTGCAGGTTTAAATAATTGAATTTAGAACTATTGCTTTTTTATAGTTCGTTTTTCAAATTGAAAAACCTTATCGACTTTAATAATCACAGAGCACCATTTTAGTTTGAAGTTTTGGAATGATTTTTCTATATTTAATAATTTATATAGAATAATAATAAACGCTTTATTACAAAATAGATTAACTCAAAGGGCGTAGGTACATACTGGCTTGAGATAATGTCTTCCAATAGGTCTAAAATGATTTTTGATAAACATAAAATTAAGTTTAGATAAAAAAGAATGCATAGGACCATTTGTAAAAAGTGGGAAACCAAACCTTTGCCGATTAAAAAAAAGAAATTCAGGATGGATGGTGCACCTCATCGCTGAATAATAGATGTTGTATGTCTTATTCAATCAATAATAATAATAATATAATAAGCCTACAAAAGCTGAGACAATATATCACCAATATGGCTACAATTAAGTTTCAGCAGCCTCACTAGAGGTTGCACTGGATCGGGGCGTACTGCGTATAAAAAAATAATATACAATTAGTGACACTCTACAATTATCCGCCTTTTTCAGGAGACAATTATTATTATTATTTGGATGATTTGTAAAGCGCCGTTTTGTGAAAAAAATCCACCTCAAGGGTGCTCTTTGCTAACTAAGGTTGTGCTTGGATTATTCCGTGAGATTTCTTGAATAGATAAGTCTTCAGTTGGTTCTTGAAACGAGATATGTCCTGCGTTTCTCTGATCATTTGTGGAAGCCTGTTCCAGACTACAGGTGCAGATATTGCAAAAGCACGCTCCACGTACACTGGTTTCGATACAGTACTGGTCACCTCCAATTTAGTTGTAATATCTTGACAAGACCTAAGTGTTGTCTGTCTATGACTTAACGCCTGTCTACCACAGAGTTCCATGATATATTCTGGGGCCATAGTATGAAGTGCCTTAAATACTGTCAAACACACTTTAAATTCAACTCTCTCCGGACATCTGAGCCAGTGAAGAGATTGAAGGGTGGTAGATATGTGTGCAGAGCGATTCAGTTGGTAAATGTGTGAAACAAAGGTTGAAAATTAACATGTATATTTGAAAAGTTTGTTTGCGGGACATGGGAAATGCCACAGGGATTTTGAAAGAAGAAAAGTGACCAGTGCTAGAATAAAAAGTGTGATTGACCCATTGTGAGTTATGACAATGTGTCCATGTGCAATAAGTACTTAAGGATAGACCTATATGGCGTTCCGTTCTCTCTGTCTACCCCACTTGGGGTACAGCGTGAGGATGTACACTTGAAAACTTATAGAAAATAATAATAGGATACCTGTTCTTTGCCGCCGGCTCCACTAAGCTCTAGAATATTTTTCAATAAAAATATCAGTGAGTTTAGTGAATTTACTAACGTAACGATTTTTTAGACACTTAAGTTCAGCATTTTGTCAACTGTTAGTAAATAATAATCCTGATTATAAATTATTATATGTATAAAGAAAAACATTGAATAACCGATTCTCCAATTATCTATGGAAAGCGTTAGTTCACAGATAAAATGATGACACAACCCTTCAAATTTCGAAAATACTTGTAGAATGGAATCCATTAATTCAAACTTAAATTAATCCAATTAAAACACGTTTCTTTTAATTACAAATACGCTCGTTATTCTGGGAAATGTTAAATACAGCAATTTTATTTTCGAATGGAATTAATTCAAATGTATTTAAATTGAAGCGTTTAAAAACGTGGTGTGTGCGAATTAGTATTATTTGTTTTTAAGTATGTATTGAATATTCTTCATATTTCAAATACTTTTTGTTCGAACTCGTTCTTAATTTAAATATTTTCAATCAAATTAAAAATATAGATAGTATGAATAGGCCTCTCATTGCATTATTTAAGTTTTCTAGTATTTTATGTAAGGCGCAGGTATTCGCAAAACATCAAGTTTCAAGACATATTCAATTCAGCGATGAGATATGCCACACATCCAGAATGTCTCAATTTTCATTAGCACGGAGATCACGACTTGCTGGCTACCCTACTTGTGGGAGATACCATGATAGTTGAGATAGATGGAAACTGTAAACTGTTTTTTATTTATTTACTTCTTTTATTTTTTGACAGAAACAACAGCTTGAACAATAAATAATACAATTATTGTGATTTATATTGCCACTTATATTATCTTAAAACAATTTTTTAACGACACAATATTAATAAAATAATTATAGTGAGGAGAAAGGGAAGGGAAGGAGAAGGGAATACAGTTTAGTTCAATGCACAATATTTTAGCACTTCTTCTTAGTCTAAGTCCCCCCCGATGTCGGCTATCACCTTGGCGTAGTTCTGTGCTCACCGGAACTGCTCTTCCACTCTCTGATGTTTCTTAGCCAGGAAATTTTCCGCCTTCCCACACCATTTTTAGCACAAAGTAACCTATTATATAGATTGGTTAATATATATCTAGTGCACAATGCACATGTATACAACAAAAATTAAATAATAATGTATATTGGAGCAAAATGGAGGCGATAATGTTATTTCAGTAAAATATTACAATAAGCAATGTACCCAATCATTAAGTACCGCTAGATCCAAAAGCCGATAATTGCCTGACAATTCTATGCGCCAAATCAATGGCCTACGGAGGAAAAGAAAGAATAAAGAATAATTCCCTAAACTATTAAAGACACAAAACTAAGAGAGAAATTGTGATACAACAAACGAAGTTTTCAGATACTACATTAGGAACGTTGAGATAGAAAATAGATAAATAGAAATTGAATATAAAAATATATTATTAGGCTCACATAACTCCGCATCCATTTCCTTTCACTGCGACGCAACTTCATAAATTGAAGATATATGTATGTTATATCCAACACGTAAATCGTAGTAAAGTTGCGGTCATATAGATAAAATTAATGTATCTATTTTATTGCTTTAACCCTAGGAGATGTATTTAATTCTATCTAATATTTCTGACAAGTGTAATTGTAACCGGCTTCTCTCAGAAAATAATCATCAAATTGATGGAATTGGAAGATGAAACGATTCTGGAGAAACCATGTAAACAGGTTGACTGACAACAGGATGACCCATATCGCTATAAAGGGGCAAACCACCAAAAAGATGGAAATATAGCTGGTCCTCAACATAACAAGAGAGACTAACTTCCAAAACAACAGATAAACTGTCTTCAACAAGAGGCAAGAGAAAACATTTGCTAATAATGGCTGTAACAAAATATTCCTTTGAGCAACATAAAAAAGTGCGAGAATTTTTTTTAAAAATGGCAACACCACAACGCAAATATCTGTAATTAAAAAAAGGTGTTCAGTAGTGTAATGAAAGCATCATGGTCTTTCAATCTAGAAATCAAGATTTAGCTTTTTTTATTTTTAGACATTATTTTATTAAATACGAGTAGGTACTCGTATATTGAATATATGTAAAATGTTTTAAATCTTAAACTTGCCTAAAAGATTAGACCTCGTATAGAGTATTTCATTTTTACTGCGTCTTGATAAGTAACCGTATCCATGAACTACATACATTCAAACATATTTACAAACAGACTTCTTTATTATTATGCCAATTTGAAATGTCCATTACGCTATTTGATACATGGACCGACCGATCGTCCTCTCACATTATGTGCCACTATAAAATTTATGTCGTCGATTTTTATAAACCTGCTTTTTGCGTAATGAAAAATAATCTCTGCAATCTATCCCATAAAAAATTGATAAATAATAGATACTAAAATTTTCAGTAGCCTTTAATTTTGTACATAAATAGATTTTTTCATGAACTTTATAACTTTTTTGGAGTCGTTTTATATTCCATTAGACATAAAATGCGTTTATAGTTATTTATATTAGCACTGCAGTAAAAGTGTTGTTTGGAATGGCCCTTAGATATAATTCAAACTATTTTGTATGAACTTCAACAGCAGGGCTACTCTTGACACAATCTAAATACGATCTTAAGTCTTAAGTCTTGATTTTAACCCTACGATGCGCGAAATAACTAGTAAAAAATACGTCCATTCCAATCCCGCGGTAGCTGAGTATAGTCGTTTTCAACATTTGACATTTCATTGATTAATAATGACGAAAAAGGTGGAAAGACGTCTCTCTTTCTCGTGCTTATTTAATCTAAAGTAGAACGAAACGCTTGTTTCAATTTATCCAATAACAATGTGTTATTACCATATCCTGTAATCTCCGTAATACAAGAGAGACGATGCTCCTGGCTGGGACATGTTTTGAGAATGCCCAATGATAGTTGGCCAAAAAGAGCACTATTCTTCCGTCCGCAGGGGTTCCGTAGGCCCGGGCGTCCCTCTTTCACAATACACCGTTCCTATGACAACGATATCAGAGCGCAAGGAATGTCGTGGGAAGAGGTGACGCAATTGGCACAGAGACGCTCTGAATGGAGGAGGCTGGTTTCTGCCCTGTGCTCCCGAGAGGAGCGTTGAGGGCGATGATGATGATGATGATTACCATATAAAATTACAAAATTCCATGTGGCTTGATAACGTAGAGAACCATGTGACTTGATCACGTAGATCAAATTCTCAAAGAGGGTCGTGAGTTGAGTAAGAGATATTGACGTGTGTCGATGATGTGAGAAATTGCATAAATGTTGTAGAAGTAGGTATGTAAGGATAAATCTGTATGGCCATTCCATTCTCTCTGCCTACTCCACTTGAGATACGGCGTGAGAGTATAATAGGACCAATTCTGAATCTTGATGAACTAACTAAACTAACTAATAATAGTTGACTAATATTAGTCATTATAGTACAAATTCGTATTCAGTATTAGTTACGAACTATAAACAACTATAAACTCGATAACCACCAAGGGCAAACGGTAAAATCTATGGGACAAACAAATATTAGTCGATGATGCCGCAATAAAAAATGTTTTTCACGTTCCGATTTACACTTCTGGCAACAATTTAATAGTTGTCGCGCGTGAAAATTGTGAAATGTCAGATTTGCCGGTATATTTTGACGTTCGCATTTGCGTCGGTGGTGGTATAATTTTACAATTTATAGATGCCAAGAGTTGCGAGGACCCTAAAAATATTCATTTTTTACTTTTAATTGAAAAAACAACTTTAAACTTCCAAAATATAGCAATATTCTGCGGCAAAATGACAGCAACTAATAATATTCGCACATTAAAAGTCGCGAATAAAATTCTGCCAAATACTCCTAATTGTAGTTGTCAGATGTCAACTAAAATTTCGTTCTGAATACGAAATCCATAGATTCTCGAAATTTATAGTTGTACTAAGGTGTCAAAATGAACTAGCTAACTAAATTAATTTTAGTACGGAATACTGTGAATACGAATTTGAACTTAATATTATGACTCAACTATTTCCTTACACTTAGTTAGTGCAACTAAACTATTTTATGATTCAGAATTGGCCATAATATAGTTGTATATTTCTAATAGTTTATTTTACATATTTAATGATATAAAATAAATGCAATTATTATATGTCCTTATTAAGGCATTTGCTGTGAATATAAAGAATATTATATAAATGAATAAATAAATACGACGCCTGAAAAAGAACTGAAAAAACTAGAAAGACGAATGTTTTTCAGAGAGGTTGTTTTAAGAATAATAATTAACCAGTTCTTAATTCGATATGTCTTTTCAGATTCTTGTGTTATCTAGATAATAGTACCTTTGTAAATAGATACACAACTATTGTTTTACTATGCCAGAAACAAATCTCTGAAAGCCTTAATTTCTTTTTTATTTCATTATCTCTTTGTATACAATTAATTAATGATACTCCATCCCCTTGCTAACAAAGTACCCTTTTGTTTTCCTTCAACCCTTCTGTATTATCATTATTTTTATCTTCCGCATTTTTATGTAATCTGAATCAACGTTTTTGTTGTTTTTTTATTTAACTTTATTTTCATTTTGCAGGGCGCATTTAATTGTTGACATAATTTATTTGTATTAAGATTTTAGGTGTGAGTAATTAAGAGCAGCATTGTAAGGACTTTTAATTTTAATAAAAAAATCCTACTGTATACTATATTTGTTTAAAAATAAATTATTATTTAATTTTTGCAAGAGGAATTTGTTTGCGAGGGATGAAAGATGTGATGGGGATATCGAAACAAGGAAAGTGGCTGGTGCTAGAGTGAACGATGCACTTCGACCCATTATCAGCAACGGTAGTTTGTTTAAGATAGCAAATATGCTAATGCACAATACGTGCATCAAATCCTCAATGATGGTCGCGTGTTGAATAAGAGAAAACGGTGTGCATGTATGAGAAACTGTATGAAAGTTGAATCTCTCTCTTTCTCTGCCTATTCTACTTGGGATACGGCTTAATAGTATAGTAACTTGTAAAATCTATATATTTTATAAGTTACTAGGTATACTATTATAGATATACCAACATGGCGTCTCCCATAATAATATAATAATATTACATACACACCTTATTACTAAAAAAAACACATTTATTACATATTTGACCCTCAAAATTGAGCAGTGCTCGTGCTTTGAGGGTTTGAACATATTTCATATAATTATCTGATTTGAAGATGTTTTACGAACATCATCATCATCATCATCGCCCTCAACGCTCCTCTCAGGAGCATAGGGCAGAAACCAGCCTCCTCCATTCAGACCGTCTCTGCGCCAATTGCGTCACCTCTTTCCACGACATCCCTTGCGCTCTGATGTCGTAGTCATAGTAACGGTGTATTGTGAAAGAGGGACGCCCAGGCCGACGGAACCCTTGCGGACGGAAGAACAGCGCTCTTTTTGGCCAACTATCATTAGGCATTCTCAGAACATGTCCCAGCCAGGACCACCGTCTCTCCTGTATTACGGAGATTACAGGTCTCTGCCGGGTTCGCCGGCGCACAGCATCATTTGTGACATGTTCATACCATTTGACATCCAAAATCCTGTGACACTGTGATAATAATTATATGTGTCTGTTTATTTATTTATTTTATTCATCTCTGTACACTGTTACATAAATGAAAATCAACAATAGTGTAAACATTATTAATATACTCGTAAATTGCATAGTTGTCTACTTTATCTGTGTATTGCGATGTATCTACAATGTAGACAGATAATAATTCGATAATTTATTGGTTCTAGTTGATGTATGACAAGGGGTATATAGATATTACATATATTCATAAATTATTATGTTATTATTATTTTTATATTTTCACGGACCATTTCATGCTTGTACCGACTAGCGGCAATAGCGGTGATTAAGTTCGAGTCTTTTTTTATTATTTTTATCTCGAAGGCTACTATATACATACATTATATTAATAACAAACTGTCATAAATTGAAATACATTGACTGGAACGAAATCTTTTAGATATAATGCTTCTGTTAAAATTTGCTATCGCGTATCGAGTCAAAATTTAAATAAAACTAAGATAAATTGAAAAGTGTTTCTTTTTACAAATTTAATTTTTTCTTTCTTGTAATTGTGTATGTTGGAAGAAATCACACCCTTGCGACAAACTCGTCCTATTGATTTTGTTAAAGGATTGAATTTTTTTTTTTAAAACAAATGATTTAGAAACCTCAAGATTAACCATTTAATTGTACAAAGGAAGGGCAGTAATGTACAAATTCGTTGCAATAAAATGAAACCGTCCCCAACAAGACAGCCTTTGTAAGTCCGAAACAAAATACTTATAAAAAACGAAAAGTCAAATTGATTCAATAAACATCTGATTAAACCCTGTAGAAGTTTTCTAGTCTGCGACCTTTTATTTGACAAAAAATTGTCCAACTTCACACACTCCGAGAGTTTATGCGACAGAAGGTTGTTGTTGAAAGGTGCAACCATCCATAAAACATCTTAATATCCTTCCGGCTGTCGGATACGTCCTGTGATTTTCTCTCTTGTCCTCTGCTTGCAATAGATAATTCAGATATACATATGACATAAACAGACATTCAAAGAAAATCCCTATTTAAGCCTGTCTAACTAAGACACGTCTAAAGTTGACTTTGATCACATAAAATAGGTACCAGTAACAGTTTGTTATGCTGGGTTAAATAAAAACCTTACTAAAAAATAAAATTCTTCTTTGATGCATTCTTGTATTGTACAGAAAATTCTAATTGTTCATCAATATGAATATACCTACATATATCATTTCACAACAACAACTTTTTTTTGCGTCCAAATGCTTATTTTTAATTTTTTTTTTTTTTTATTTATTCTATATGGATTAAACAGTTGAAACAACAAATGCAAACAATCAAAAATAACAATGAGCAATCCAATAAAGATGCCTTCTTTACCAACTAATAAACACAAATCTGAGGTAATTTAATAAATATAAAGATACAGGAAGACTTACGAATACTATAACACACATAAAAATGTTAAAAAAATATAGAAAATGTGAAAATATAAAAGATGTAAAAAGATAACAAATTTTAAAAACACATAAAAATACACACATCCACCAAAGTCCACAAATCGAATCCCCAAATGTAGCGTTTACCATGTCAAAAACCAATTTGAAACTGTAGAAGTACGAATCCAGGGCCCCCGAGACAGCCCCCCTGAACTTCCGTTCACTCAATGAAAAAAAAACCAAGCCCCGAAAAAATGAGTTGTGAATTGGTTCCTAGCTGGCTTAAGTTATTACTTTCTGTGTCCAACCTATGTCAATTTCGACACCATCAATATCAAAATATAAGGACCTCCGAGCGAGAAACATTTAATGCAAACCATAGAAGCAACCATTTTCGTAGGGTTTTCTATTTCAGAATTCGAATGAATCATGCAATCTTTAAAAATATACAAATCATACAACGGAATTTGAAATAAAATAATAGGGCTTTCCGGCTTCTTTGCCTCGATAATAACAATGATGAAAAATAAGAATAAGTTCCATTATTTCAAAACAATTATTCTCATGTAACTTAATGAAACCAAAAGTTGGCAAGAAGAAATCTTTTATTGTAGGTATTGTTATTACAGAAGTTGTTCAGCAAAAAATATTATAAGACGAGCCAAGTCTTTTAGTTTCTTTGCGCAAACAAAACCGATCTACATTGTACATGCTTGTTATTATATCAGCTATCATCAAAATTATATATTTAAAAAAAAAATGCTTTTTGTATAATAAATGTGTGCAATGTATTGATTGCAAAGTGAAAATTTGTCGATTCACCCAAGTATTTAAATATTTTTACGTTGTATAAAAATGAATAAAAGCTGAGGTTTGGCAACCATCCTGAGTGTTTATATTTTTTACTGTCGTGGATAGCTTGCATGTTTATTACATGGTAACGTGGTAAATAAATCAGACGTAATGTCCTATTCATGATATTCTATGCATTTTGATCTTGCACAGAACACTCGAAAATTGACATAAAAAATGGGAAACTCATTTTTTTTCGGTAACCATGGAACACTTATTTAGATGTCTATAATGATTACTCTTAATAATGGCGCGAAGAACACTAACTGTATATATACACGTACACAAATAAAGAATGCTTTTTAGTTCACTCAATACAAACATTGCTTTGATTCAGAAAAAAAACAATACTGACAATATTCTTTATAATAAAGACAGAGCCTTTGTAAAAGCTATTTTTTCACAAACGCTTCAATTCTCATTTTCATTTTCGTCTTTACAATCCAATGCAAATATCTACAAAGAAAGCGGTGATGATAAAAACTAACACCTCGAACAAACAAACAAACAAAAATCAGAACCTTCGTAAGAAGGCTTTCATTTTATAGAAGAAGTCATTATCCTCTAATAAGCTCTTGGTACATTATGTCTTGTTAACCTTCCTCAATCTTTGGCATGAAGACCCACAGTGGTTAGTTTTCAGCCAGATCCTAATAATTCTTATATTGTTCCCTTTTTTCTGTCACTTTGACTACATTTTCCCATTACTTATGGCTGTTCCCCTCACAAAACCTTTTTTCAGGTAATCTTTAGTATATATTTTCCATCTCTCTTACCTTTTTCGAACTATTTTCTTATATAAATATTTCTATATTAGCAATGTTTTTGGTCCTTCGTAGTCAGGTTAAAAAACTTTTATTGAATAACGAACTATGCACTTTATTTATCATCTGTTTAACATATACGTTGTAGAAATTAAGCAGTGTTTTTTTTTTTCACTTATTTTAGAGGCATTAACTATGTAACAATTTCTAGATATTTTTAAATAAAATATTTAAACTTGAATTACTATGTTTATTTGTTACATTAATTTAAATTACGCTATCGCGATTTCAGTCTTGAAAAGCTCGTCAATGGTGCAAGTGCACTGAAATCGCAATGGCGTAATTTAAATTAATGTAACAAATAAACATAGTAATTCAAGTTTCAACAGTGTTTTTTTGTTTATAATATTTGTTCGAGGGTTTGCGCTTTAACATGGGGAAAAAGCATATTTTAGAACTTTAAAAGTGTATCAAAACATAAGCATTGTTTATTTTTCACTCTAATAATTATATACTCGAATTTAGAACCACTAATGTGGAAATTTAAGCAGTGTTATTGTTTTAATACAAAATTTTCAAAATTCTCAAATTTTTAATAGTTAATTCAAGAAAAGTTTTTGCTTAAAAAATGTACAATAAAGATGTTTTTGTACAACTTTGTATCAGAAAATCTTCGAACTTAATATTTTTTTAAACATCCTGTTTCAAATAGGTAAAGTCCACTTTCGTTTTTATGATATTATATTACTCGTATAAGAGAAGGTGTATTCACATCTAAGGTAAGATACATCGTTTATCATTCAGGGATACAGGAAATCAAAGCCCACGCAAGACGCTTCTACGGACATCTTTTCAAAAGCTCCTTCGAAATTAGATTCCAGTATAAAAACTCGTTACATGTTTCTTCACAGCCATAGATTGAATATTTCAGTAATTTTTAATGAAATTCTTTTGTATACCTATAGGTACAACTAGTCCTGAATAACTTGCATTTTTTCATTATTTAACTATTTTTTAGGTAAATGTAGAAACAATTTTAATTTAAATAGATTAATAAAAGAATTATTTCTTATCAATGAATGATCAATGGAGCACCCGGCAAAAATTGGTCCCACCCTCTTTTCCGTAAGTTTCGAGCATCCTGTAAAAGGCGGGAATCCGTAAAACATCACGTTTAAGACATTTAACATATATCTTAATTTTTCTTGGAACAGACAGGATTGCTTGTTTGTTTATTACATGCTGCTGGTCTGCTGGCAACCACATTTGTGGGATATGCCGGGATGATATAGTAGTAACACATAAAAAATTGGAGGTATTTTATCATTTTTTTTTATTTCATACAATTCCATATCTGATGACAAATATAATTTCCAAACAAAACAAAACAGGTTTTAGTTTGAAGACGGCATCGCATGTCGAAACCTCACTAATAAAACAACTATAATAGTATAACTCTTAATCATAATTTTATTTATAATTATTACCTAAAAACCTGTTGTATTGACTGAAGATACATTAAGAACTTATTGAATATTTTCGTCTTTAAAGTATTCTCAATTAAAAAAAACTTTGAATGTGCATCAAAGGTGGAAGTATTGAGAATCAAATTCATTATAATCATGTAAAAGGTAAACCTTATTATCCCTAAACATTTTACAATAAAATCTCATTTAAACTTTACTACTTTGTAAAGAACAGCGGTAAGTAATCATTGGTTCGTGGTATTGTTTGACCTACAATTGTTGTGAATGTAGAATGGTTTTGTTTGGTTCAGTATTAAGAGTACTACTACTAAGGAATGAACATAGAATCCCTCGGAATGATAATCCATTATTGTTATCGATATCCAGTGACCTGTAAAGCTCGTGATTTCAAGCATTCAGACCCCTCCTCATCCCTTAATCAAAGCTTTCTATAATTTACATATACCTACTTTGCTCTCCTTTTCACCTTTACCTGGTTTCATAGCAAAAATACATCATGTCCTCAATTGATAAAAAATACATCATGAAAATAATTCAATGAAGATTTCCCGACGACAAATAGAACACTTTTTTCTTCAAGTTTTTGAGTGTTCTGTAAATGCTGGTATACATATAGATCACGTATAAGACGTGCATGATGGAATATCTAAAACTCGACAATTGACGCATGCTGCCTTTTCTGACTTTCTTAATTTTTCACGGAGAGAACAACATGCATATTTATAACACGGCATTAGTTTGCCTGCTAGATCATTATGGCATATTCCTTGATGGTATCGATAGGGAGAGAAATAATAGATGAATTTGAAAAACACTACTTATTCTATTTTAATAATTATTATGTTTGGTTTGGAAATTCTAAATTGTTAGTATTTTATTTTTTTTTCTATGATTTTTAGGTATATTTGTAGGATGTTGTACGACATGTTTCTATATTTTCTTTGAGTGGTATAGTCTATATCAAAACTCTTCTGTTACTTTCGATTTCATGCAACGTGAACACAATGCTTCCCCATGACCTGGATGATATCAGCAACCCATCTTTTTAAGATCTTTCCGCACATATTTATCATCCCATTCTTATTAATATATTATTATAGAGCAACACCCGATGATGGGAACTCGGAGTCCGCGAAACTGGTTTGCGTTAGTCAAACTCAATAGTAACATTAAGCAACAATAATCAATATTTATTTTATTTGATAATTAAATGAAGTGTTACAAAGTTAAGGCCGATACAATCCATGAAATTTAGTTTTAATATACTTAAGTCTTATCGTATTATTGTGGTATTTGTTTTTATTTTTGAGTTCACTTGTCTTAACTTTGTTTTAGTTGCTTCGATTTTTTTATACTGTGATAATATAGGAGGACCTTCTATTTGTCCCTTCTCAGATCGATAAAAGCAAATTTTATTATTAACTATTTTCTCTCTGACGATTTAATAATATTTATATACTGTTTTTGGCACAAATCATCTTTGTAGGATGCTGTGCCATAAGTGATGAAAAAAATTAAAATATAGGGAGACTTTTGTGGTCTATATTGTATTTGATATTAATTTTTGTAATAATTATTGTGTCGACTGTTTATTCCTTACGAAAATAAATAAATAATACAAGACATGATCTTCAATCTCTCAAACACGTTTTTAAAATACAAAGATTTCTAATGCACTGCCAAATATTATGAAACATGCTTTGTACTCGTTCTCAAAGTTCAAGCCCTCACATTAATAACCACCTGAAATTCATCCCTAATTGTTAAATTTATTACACGGGCACCTTTTACCTTTTTATGACAGACTATTACTGCATTGATTTGTGATCCCCAATCACTTCAGATTACTTAATAGTCCCTCCATTTTATAATTTTTCATCCTTGATTTATGCCAGAATATTGATATTCTGCGTAATTTTTTGGTACTATGCTTAAATTCAGCCTTTGTAATGCTAAAAACATAACCCTCTTAAAGAATGAATTGGTAGTAGGTAATACGTTCTCAAAATAACCTGAATATTTTCCTTATTACTGGCACTTTTATCAAAAATATTATGGAGTGAGTGAGTGGGCTCTATGTTGTTCTTCAACTCTTGCTGGATCCATTGCTGTATAAAAGCCTCTTCATTTGCAAGCTAGGTGTTCTATACATATTCACCCCCAACATTTTCCACCTGGATCCCTTTATTCTCTTCACATTTTCCCTTCATCTTGTGGGTTGGTTTCCAACATTTCTAAATTTATAAATTTACGCCTTTCAGTATATTTAAAATACGCTTTATCAGAGGTTTGCAATAAAAAACATTAAATTTAGAATTTTAGTTTGTTTTCTGTGTTATTTTACATCTAAATAAATCTTTTCGTCGTTCGCAAGTTTGACTTATAAGGTGGTAATATTTAAATTCTCTTTTTGTAATTTATGTATTTAATTTGATACATAAAATAATAAGCCTACAATATAAATTATACCGATTTTATATCATGAATAATCAATTTTTTCCCTAGTTTTGGGGCTAATGGTGGCAACAATTTATCATAATAAGTCGAAGATGGATCCCAAAACAGCGCTAAAAAGAAGCAACAAATTATCCAACATCATCATAATATGTAAACTTATCTAGCTGTATTATGACAAGAAATGTGGATGGCAATTCAAATAACATATGTGTGAATTTCCATTTCTCAAAAAAATATAAAAAGAACTTTGGGATTATTCCAGAACATTACAAGTCACGTGTCAAAAGATTTAGGACTCTATCTAAAAATATCAAGAGATTTTTACTTGGTTTCAAATTAAGAAATAAATTTATTGTGTGATAATGTTGGCATGATCCTTTTGCGAATATTAAAAGAGTACCACCCCTTCTTGAGATATTATAATATGAATACATATTTCAATTGGTCAACAGGAACACATCCATAGATTTGGCTCCATTACCATAAATGTTCAAGTTATGAGACAACTCATTAGTAAACGATTCGAACCTTTACTGAACGTATAAGGAGCTATGGACCACGGAGAAATATATTTCCTAAAAATACGACAAAATACCCATTCGAAATCTTCTTATTCAGTCAGTGCCGATTAACTGCTGGATATAGGCTTTTTCTTGAGCACGCCTTGCACTCTGCTAACGTCTTTCACCTGGACCACTCCAATTTTTCTTTATTCTCAATATAATTTAGAAAATTATGAAAATTTCAACAGAATTCAGACAATCAGTAATATTTTTGAAACCTCTTTATCTACTACTACTACTACTACTAGTAGTATACCATCACGGCATATCCCACAAGTGGGGTAGCCAGTAGACCAACTGCATGTAAGAAAAATGCAAACTGTCCTCTTCGTGTCAATATAAAATCAAGACATTCAGGATGGGTGGCAAACTTCATCGCTGAATTTAAGATGTACAATGTCTAAGTTTTTTCGAACACCTGCCTTTCACAGGACACTCGAAAACTTACGGGGAAGAGTGGGAGACCAATTCTTTACCGGGTGCTCCACGGGAAAACCTCTTTATCTAAACTATCATAATTTCTTTCACAACGCGCAGGTTGTCCACTCCGTGCTTAAAATGACACTTTCAGCATACCTATTTATTTATTTTATTCTACACTGTACATTGGTTACATTATTTCAAATCAATACAAAGTGTCATACAAAAATTATCTATATACCTCGTCGTTGAATTAAATTTGTCTTTAACAAGTAATCTAGCCATTTACAGGACTCTAAAAACCTTTCAGAAAAGAGATTATTCTGGGGAATCTACAGGTGTTTTTAACGAAAAAAGCTGTGTTTCAAATTTTGCGTTATATGTTTCAAAAGTTCATGGTGTAAGATCCCTTAATGCGACTATAATACAAATTGCTGTTAGAAAGCTGTGCCAAGTTTGTTCGGGAGGTTGTTTTATGGGTTTGATCTCCGCTCACTACAGCTAGGATCACGACTGGGAGAGAAGGTAGCATCTATGTACATCTTGTTTTATACTAAGTCGGCTAATGATGATCGATCGTTTTTAGATAATTGCCCAATAAAATTGCCATACAAGCGTCCCACCCTTTAATAGCGTTTTTTAAATCGTCCTACGTACATCAACACCATAACTTTCTCATATAGTTTTGGCTACAGTTTATTTATACGTACATATTTATTATATCACCTTTTTGTGAGTCCTTCCAACATTTTTAAATCTGTTTATTGGATGAACATGATAACAAATGTGTTCGAGTATAACAAATTATTCTTCATGTCTTTACAGACCTTATGATATTACCTGGTTGTCGGGATTCCCATGTCACAGTTGTAGCTTTTGACTCAAGCTTTCGGAAAACGTGCTCTCATGATTTTCAGGAGTTTGAAGTTTTGACTTCGGGGGTTCTGATAATTAAACAACAATTAGTATAAAAATACGTTTCAGTAGTTTCGTACTCCTGATTGTATGCAATGTGTATATCACTGAAACTTGAGTTGTTCTCCTAAATTTATGCAAGATATATATCATCTGAAAGAAAGATTGAAAATAGCACTATCTATGATCATTGATCCATAAATAACAATTTCTTTAATATGACATGATCTAAACATTCTTCTTATAATCAAATATTCTGTTTCATATATCATTTTAAATATCAAACGTATCCTTGAATATTGATATGTCCGCATACCCAATTGAGTAGTAATTTCAAATACGTTTTCGTATATTCTCGTAAAATAAGTTTTCATTCGTTTTTTTATATTATGTACAATAGAACCATATTGAGAAATGTTTATTTTCTATTCAATACACCTTTATTATTATATCTAGATATTACGATGAAAAATTTATGATGTACTTGATTGAGAAAGAATGTAGGTACTCGAAATTGAACTTATAAATATTTTCAAAAGTCCAAAGATTACTGTCCAAAAAGAGCAATAGTTTTCCATTCACAAGGTTTCATGTAGCCCGAAAGACCTTTTTACAAAATACAGTTCCTATGACAATGAAGTCAGATAATTATGACAGCCAAAAATTTGGATTGAATTTATAAGTGGCAGAAAAATTAATAAAACCTAAACTAATGGGATCTTGGGAAGATATTAAAATTTATTAATTCAGCGGTAAAGCATGTCGCAATGGAACTATTCTATATATTCAAGCATTCAATTTTCTCTCAAGCGAAATAAAAAATAGGCATCCTCTTAGTTATTTAGAATCGTCCAATATCCTGATTATGTGAATTATTTGTAATTCTTGGGTGGATGTAGGCGTGAGTTTTGTTGAATTAACATTATATCAGTGATATTGAAATTAAAGCAAGTCTGCTGAAGAATACAAATGTCATCCATTTCATTCATTCATACAATAATGGCATTTCCATTAAATTGGGTAAAGAGTAAATAAAATACATGAAAATTGCCGTCTCCACATCAATAAAAATAAACAAATTCAGGATCGGTAAATAATTAAATATATATGCCAACAACTCGATAAGTATCGTGAGCGCAAAACGTTCACGTTAGATCTGAATGTGCTGCATCCATTCTGCTATGCCATCTCAGATGACTCAGGCCAATTTGAGATAAGCACACTCTATCGAATTTGGGACATGGATGCTCTCTCGCAAGTATATGGGCAGCCTATTTGGGTAATATACCTCATCGCTGGATTGAAAATGTAAAATACCTAAAATTTGATGTTTTATGAATACCTTTTTTTACAGGACACTCGAAACATCACAAAAAGAATGAAGTCCCATTCTTAACCTGGAAAACAATATACAACTTATAACTACTAAAAAACTGAATATCTGAAAAAAAAAAACATATTTAAATTTTGTACACGGATCCTTTTATGCTTAGACTCCTCATACATGGAATATGTGGGCAGTTTCCGTTACATGTCTTACCTACAGTAGTGATAATAATAATAGTAGGCTCTCATAGTAATATTTTGATTTAGATGTTTACATGGAGAATCTTGTATCTATTTTCTCGTTAAAGTAATATTTACCTAAAGCTCTGTAAAATAAATATGATTTATGGAACGGAATACTTGGCAATGTTATGATAGAAATTGTGATGGGTAAACGTTTCTTTTTACAAAGAAATACAAAAATAATAATAAAAAAGCTATTTTCACGTAAGGCTTTTACAAGGTTGTATCGAGTATGTATGAAGTGGTTGAATTTACAAGTTTGCAGGAATCTTTCATTATATATATATAAGGGTAAATATTATTTATCTTCGTGAGTGTTTTTTATTCACATGTTATCGATTCCTTATGATTGGATTAATTTAAAAAATATATTTCCGTACTTTCTTTCTCCCAATGGCCTAACAGTTGTTGTAGGGCTTTGGCCTTCAAAACAATAGATCTCCGAGCTATTCTATTTATTTATTTACTTTATAAATCTTGCACATCATCATTTACATGACAAAATCAACAAAGCAATTTATATTTAAAAAATCTGATGATATGCAGTGGCGAGATTATCACTATATTACTGATTTCTTCCATATAACCAACGCATCTTGAGCAGTGGATTGCCTCACCTTAAGCATTTACGTCCTCTAGATCTTGATTAATCTTATCCAATAGCCTCCATTATAGATTTCAATCAAAAAGATTACTTTCGATTGCTTAAGTCTTTTGTAGAAGAAAAAGCTTGTATTTAATCAATCTAGTAATGGAATCTTACTGAAGTGTTAAATATGATTTTTTATTGTACTCATTTACCCAAAGGTATCTTATTTCTACGTCTTTTTAGAACAAACCTCCCAAATTCGAGTGAATCAAAAGCCTAAATATACATTAATATTAAATAGCTCACCTGTAATGTTAACTATTCAAAGACCGGAAATTAATTTGGCGTTTCTACGAAAACTAGGTAATATACTATTTAATGAGATTCACGTTTAGAGTATCATCCCAAGCTGTAAGCTAATACCACACTTATTTGTTAATATTATCATGTTTCATGTATTCGTTACATATTATAAAACTCATCTTGTTATCATATGTACATAGTTACAAAAAGGTAAACTTCATTTTATTCATATTCCAGAATACGATATATTTCTTATATTATATGAATATTTCTTGAATAAATAAAAAATAAGCTTATCCCACATCCTTGAGGAACTCCTCTATTTACTCGCTCGTAAAGTTTGTTATTTATTTATTCAAGTTTCTCCTTCGTGCCGTCAATTTACGAAATGTCTTAATTCTTGATGTCAAAGAAGCTTCGCATATTATTTCCTTTTTATCAAATGATTCCTTTTATTTCTTATAAGTTCAAAGCCATGTCAACTGAAAATCAAAATAGAAAAAAAGTTGTATACTTTGTATTGTATTCTATTCTATTTCCCTCTTTATAATACTGTGACGGCTTCTCTCATGCCTGCATGTATTAAACATAATATTACTAAACAATGAAATTTCTTTGTTTCAGCTGGGTGTTGCTCTAGGTTTTCTGCTCCCCCCTACCATTGTTAAGCCTCACGATGATCCTGCTCAGGTTGGCAGGGATTTGCAGCTGATGTTCTATATAATGGCTGGGTTCACAAGCTTCCTGCTCGTCATGATTCTCATTTGTAAGTAACATACTTTAATAGATTAGTACGATTTTAGAAGACGGATTCGTCCAAGAATAACTATGACTAGATTCTCGAGATCTGATCGATGTTGATTGGGAGAAAACTTCGTCTTTATATTTGAACAACCAACGACTTACGAAGCAAATTAATGTTTTTTTTTTAGTTTCTCTCTTTCACTAAATTAATGAATAGATATGTTGAATGTGGATAGACTTTTTCACAATTTACATTTGATTTTTTTTTTTCAGTTTTCAAAGCGGCCCCTCCTTCACCCCCTTCGGCAGCCCAGGATATTGAGAGTCCAGTTGGAGATAACTTCTTTAAGTCCATCAAGCGCCTGGCTTGCAACAGAAACTACATCCTACTTCTTATCTCCTACGGAATGAATGTTGGAGTGTTCTACGCCATATCTACTTTACTGAATCAAGTTGTTCTGGAATACTACCCTGTAAGTAGATTTACAAACCTTCAAAATCTTAACTTAAAATTCGGAAATATTTGATTTTTAAATTAGACAAAAGTGTCGTTTTAAGCACAAGTGTCGTTTTAAATAGTCTCACTTTTCAAATAGAAGATAATTAAATAATTTCATAATGGATTTTAGTAGTTTAAAAAGACATACTAATTCGAGAAGTTTTTAACCAGTAACCTGATAAATTTGGCATTAAAAATAAATTTAAAAATAAACAGAATTTGCACATCTTCTACATAGTTTAACTGAAATTAAATATCAAGGTTTATGAAATGTGTAATTAAGGTATATATTTTGGTAGAAATTAAATAAATCTACATCCTGGTGCTGTGAATTTATTTTCAGGGAGCTAATGAAGACGCTGGACGTATTGGTGTGGTGATTGTATTGGCTGGTATGATCGGTTCTGTAATGTGCGGCATCATCCTTGACAAGACTCACCGCTTCAAGGAGACCACCTTCGGAGTCTACGCAGCGGCTGTAGTGGGCATGGTCATCTATACCTTTACACTCAGTGTGGGACATATATGGATTGTATACATGAGCAGTTTCCTGCTCGGGTACGTCAAAATTATATTCTCTTTTTTCCACCCTATTTTTTTTATTATTTTCAGCATTTTTGATAAAAATTTGAACAAAGTGGCATTCTACTTCTATAAAAAATAAATTATTTGTTTGTGCAGATTCTTCATGACTGGATATTTGGCTGTTGGGTTTGAATTTGCTGCGGAGATTACATATCCTGAACCAGAGGGAACAACTGCAGGCTTGCTTAATGCCGCCGCTCAGGTACAATTTATTATAATTTAATTTATTCACCGCATCTCTAAAGTTTCTCACAGACTTCTCTCGTCACTTCTTGACTCTTATTTGTATCAATTTGTCATTTCTTTTTACAGTTTCAACTTCATTTTTTATTTGATTACAAAACTTCGTTTACTTCAAATTTAAAGATTAAAGAATTTTATTAAAAAGTCAATGTATACATTGTGAACATATACATATTAATTTCACCAATAAAAATTTTGAAATCCCCAAATAGCAATATTATTGCTGATATAAGGGGATACAAGACAAACAAATATTTATTCTAAACTATAGGTATCAAAATGACAAACACAGTCACAATTACTTCCTCTCTTCAATCAGTTGCTTCCTCAGTTTTTTTATTAAAAAGTCCAAGGCTATTAGCTTCCTTAATGTGGTTTGGCAACGAATTAAATAATCTTGAAGCAGAGTAGAGAAATCCATTCCTTTCTCGATTAGTACACGGCGTGTCACATCTTATGTGCTCTCTCGTTGTAGTGAATCTACTGTGAGTATTATTGTTATAGTTCAAATTCACTTTTGATTTAATCATTCCATGTTTCACTCTGTACATCGTCTTTGCCTTTTCCATGAAAATTAGATCATCCAAATTAAGCATGTAAGTAAGTTTATACAGTTCAGTGGTTCTTGTGAATCGCCCCAAATTAAATATAACTTTTATCGCTTTATTTAATAATCTTTGGACTACTCCGCGGAGTTGCGAACTGCACTGTGACCACAGAGCCATGTCATACACTATTCGAGGAACCACAAAAGCATTGTAGATTAGTTTTTTTTTGTCTTTGTATCAAACATGTCAGATCTCCTCATTAAACCTATTATTGGAGCAAGTTTTTTTAATGCCTTTATTTTCGCTTTCAGGTTTTCGGCATTCTGTTGACAATGATGTACGGCTATTTACTGGAGTTGTGGGGTGACGTCTGGTCTAACATTGTCCTCTGCATAATTCTTGTAGTCGGCGCAATCTTTACGGCGCTTATCAAGTCTGATCTACGAAGACAGGCAGCCACCAAAGGCATTCCTTAGATTTGTTTTTATCATTTGTAGTAATTATTGTGAAATAATAGTGTACGCATGAAGAGTTGTCTATTCCCTGGAGGAATAAGAATACATACAAGACAGATTCTTCTTCACAGTTGTAACTAAGACATGTCTTGAAATTCTTATTCTAATATTTCCTTTGTAAGTCTAACTTGTCGCCATACTTGTAGGCGGGTACTTCTTTTAAAACGGTGAAGCCAAACAGAAATGAAAACACTTTTCTATTGATCTTCTACGTGAGAATTAATATAGAGTGTATTTATTTTAACCCTGTGATGTATATTTTAGTAACATTTTAAGACTACCTATGCTTTATGTAGTCCTTTTAACTTTTAGTCCCAACATATTTCGTCTTACTCAGAACAAATCTGGCATAGGAGAAAAATAGTCACTATACCTTATTGGATAATTTCAAGTGTAAATATTTCTCTTATTATAACGTGTAGTTGATTCACCGATCTTCTAAAAACCTAGTTGATCTAATATTTATTATAGAAATTTTCCCTCTCTTTGAAACCTCGATAGAATACATGCATCAATATAGTTCTCTTCTTGAAATCTCTTGTTGAATGTTTCAACGAAAGTTTCTACATTTGTGAGTACTAAAACTTAAAAAATATGTTCGTTTTAACTTACTTCTATCGCCATTTACCTTATCAGTAGATGACAGGATGTGAAATAAAGAGAAACGCTTAAAAATATTAAACACATGCACCTTCTTCTCCTTGACTTAGTTGGGTTAATCAACCATGCATTCTAGTTACTTTCGCTTAACAACCCTGTCCATTGCTGCTTCCAGAACCTTTGGCTGTTCCAAACCTCGTATTTAAACACGCATATTTGACAATATTATCATTGTTCTAGTCAGCTTTTTCTGGAGTGGCTCACCAATTTTTTGTCTTACCTCACAGCTTTTTATGATCTTCTTCTGTGTAATTTTTGACATGCCAGAAAATTAATAAAAGATGTTAAGAAAATTTGATATACGTTTTAGTTACAGCCGTGGAAGAATATTGTCTTTGTTCCAATACTATCTATTATCAGTTATTAATTTAAGTATTATTTCTGTGATTTTATGAAAGATAAACTATTATTCTTAGTAATTATTTTATTTTTAAGAACTTTTTTTATTTGGGTAAGATCGTTCCTTTCATATATTTGTATTAAAAATATATAATTCGCCGCCCAACAGTTGAATTAGTCAGTAAACTAAATAGCTTGACGGTTTTAAACGCCGGCATTCAATCAAATGGCTAACAATAGTCAAATTGATTAATACAACATTTAGTCAGTTAACTAAATAGATTGACGGTTTTTAAACGCCGGCATTCAATCAAATGGCTAACAATAGTCAAATTGATCAATGCAACATTTAGTCAGTTAACTAAATAGCTTGACGGTTTTAAACGCCGGCTTTCAATCAAATGGCTAACAATAGTCAAATTGATCAATACAACATTTAGTCAGTTAACTAAATAGCTTGACGGTTTTAAACGCCGGCATTCAATCAAATGGCTAACAATAGTCAAATTGATTAACACAAGGTTTTATTTACTAGCACCACAGTTCTGTCGTAGATTGGAGCCTAATTAGATTAATATCAATTTCCATTTACCAGTTAATTTTATTTATTGATTTCCAAAATTCAGAGCTTTACATAATATTTTATTTTAATTATATCTCATTTGAAGGCATTCCTATTGCTATAGTGATGGTTGCAGCCAAATTAGATAATATGCCTTTATTACATACTGTACATCATTGTTAAACCAGTATTAGAAATATTTTTATAAGTTGTTACATTTAATAATAAATCATGTATAATTTATAAATTGTTGCATATTTATATAATATTATATCATACTACTAATATGAATTCATATTTTTTTTCCTTTCTTTTCTTTTATTATTTCTGCAATAGTTAAATGCAATTTATCAGATTGTTAAACTAAAACATATTTTTCTCTATAAAAAAATAGAGATTTATATTGGCCAGTTCTGAAAACCTATTGACTCATTACTGTTGGTAAAAATCCTATATATTATGCATTAGACTTTAACTGATAAAAGAGATAAACAGATTATTGAAATCACCATTCAGTGAAAGATTATATGTAATTATATATTGTATAATATTATCGAGAGAATGATCTACAGTTAAATGATTTTCTTGTTTCAAGCTCTTCTCAAAGTGGCATATTCAGTCCCCTCGATGTCTGCTATGATCTACGATTCTGGCGTAAGCCTTTTGCCATCTGGATTTCTATACATTCTGTAATATTTCTCAGTCAGGCCATTTACTTTCTTCTCATAACATATCTGTTTACTAATACATTTTACCTTTCATGATTAGATACAGCAATTAGTGCCTACTCGTCAGTTCATAGAATTTCTTTGTTAAATAGCTGGTAAAAATTCTCTCTCAGTATTGGCTATTTGTAGAACTTCTACATATTATGTTGGTAATCATTTCAGTCATATTTTCTAACAATTGATGCCAAAATTATTGAAATCAACACAGATATGCCTAGTGTGGAAACAATCATAAAACTGTACTTATTAAACTTTGTTTTGAGTAATTATTTTTTAATTTCCAGGACAGGAGTCTGTACTAAGCTTTGCCTGTAAAGGGCGTTAAACTAAATCATAATTTTTAATTCATTAGAGTTTTAATATACAGTGAAAAGTAGTTAATTACAAGAATGTCAAGCTTACGTACACTTATGTGAACTTTCGAAGGAATCGGAAGGTTAGCACTGATTTTTTAGAATTACGAAGTACGTAACAGATAAGTTCATTTACAATATTTTTTATATAAGCCTGAGTTTGTGACAAACCCAAGTTCATTCTCCGAATATT
This sequence comes from Athripsodes cinereus, assembly GCA_947579605.1. NCBI lineage: Eukaryota > Metazoa > Arthropoda > Insecta > Trichoptera > Leptoceridae > Athripsodes > Athripsodes cinereus. The sequence goes on along the minus strand of OX388311.1, from coordinate 32,396,220 downwards.
CTCACAGCTAATCACAATATGCTTGTGACAAATGAATATTGGAATAAATATATCCTGAATGAAAGCCTCAGACTTAAGCATTAATTAAGCTCTTTAACCAATTTTCTTCGTGGATAAACTTTGGCAAATCCGTGATCTTATTTTATCATATTCTCATCATATCTCTCTCTCTCTCTGGTTTCAATCCTGGGATTGGTTTGCAGCAATTATCTCTTTAATTCTTCTCCTCCACTCCTCCCTGTCTTGTGCGGTTCTTTTGAATTCTGCATATGATGAGCAGCGCATGTCCACCAACAGGTCCTCCAGGTACTCTCGGCGTGGGCGTCCCCTAGGGTTTGTCCCCTCGGTCATACCCTCCATTACGGCATGCAAGAGGCCTTCTTGTCGTATTACATGGCCGATCCACCTTGCACGCCTTTCTGACAAGATCTTGAGCAGGTGCCTTCCTCCTTCGATTCTTTGAAGAACTTCTTCGTTTGTGATGTGGTCTCTCCAGGAAATTCCTAATAGTCTTCTATAGGTCCAGATCTCAAACGCCTCTAGTCTTCGTTTATCTCTTTCAGATAGGCACCATGTCTCGCAGCCGTACATCAGGATACTCCATACATAGGTCTTGATGAGGAGTATTCTCAGTCTCAGGTCTATATTATATCATATAGACCTTATTAATATTTCCTTTTTTCCTATTTCTTAAAATTTTATCTTGTAATAAAAAAAATAGAAAAATACACACCTAATATTCCAAACAACCTGGAATCAACAATACTTAGAAACATATTATATGGTTTTTTTGAAGAACCACGTCATTGGTCATTTTAATATTCAGTCATTTTTTTGACATACAATATATCATTCACATTCATATATTTGACCAGAGAATGAATTATGTATTTATCTAGGTATTTCTATTTAAACCATCACGTCATGATCCGCTAGTTGGGTAGTCAGTGAAAAATCTGTATGTCTTGTATTTATAACACTATAAATATTTTTTAAAAGCTTTGAATGTCTCTAGACTTCTTTTAGATCTTTTTGACTCAGACAATAAAAAATTTGATAAAATTGTATTTTAATACCTAATCTGCTGTGTTCTTTACTAAAAATCTTTTATGAATGAACTTATAGGGGAACCTGGCCTAAAATGACATAGGGTAAGCAAAAAACCATGCTGCGCCATAATTAACAAAAAAAAAAAAAGTTTATTTATATAAAATAATTTAGTAAAATGTTTAATAATAAAAAAAATTGCAAAAATTATATTAGTAACAATTTTATAAAATATAAATGGATTTTTTTCAAAAGCCCAAATGTGTCATTCTACCCAAGTTCACCGGGTAAAATGACATAAGTATGCCATTTTACCCAGTGAACTTAGTTAATACATTCAGATGATACTTATTTGCAAAGATCGCAAATATACATCTTGGTCCTCTTGGATAGTCCGGCACACTCATTGTGTGCCCATAAAGAGCACGATGAACACCTGAGCCAGCCTTCTCCTGGTTTAGATCTGCTGAATAAATCATCGCAAAAAATGCAAGCCGCGTCGACATCATCGCTTATATCTTTGAGGTCTGGCACCGGAAATTTTAATTTTTTTTTTGCCTGATTAGCAGCTTTGCGACATTTTGCAGCTATTTTAACTGCTTCTTTATCCTTTAAGATTTTCAAATATGGACTACTAGTTAAAATTTGGGACCCTTCACGTTGACGTTTTTTTACCGTCACCCTTGAACAAGAAGGAACCGGAAAAATGTCGGAGGAGGTAATCTTAGTTTCCAAAGTTTTTGAGGTCATTTCGATGTGAGCTGGAGAAAGATTTTCCACTTCTGCTTCATGTGTAGATATGCAATTTTCATTATTAATGGTACCTTCGACCATATTAATTTTTGGATCAATTGATGAATCGACACTTTCTCTAGTTTCGACAATTGTTATATTGGTTGTTTCCGCCGCGCTAAATGCATTATCTGGGAAAATATCTGGGTTATAAGGCCAAATTCCAGTACTAGCAAATCCGCTCAAAGCATTGTGGCAAGTGGACGCCTTTCCATATGCTTCAGCAAATAATCCAGCTATTTGAAACTGCGTTACTACTCTTCCTGGATGACATTTTAGCCAATTAGATATAGCTTGGTTGTAATATACCTTAAATGGCCCAAAGAAACTAACATCTAAGGGTTGAAGGCGGTGAGTACAGTGAGGAGGGAACGATAGCATAACAATACCATGTTCTTTTGCAAAATTAATCACATCAATATGTTTGTGGCTGGAATGTCCATCCACCAATAATAGAACTTTCTTATCCGGTGTTGGATTGGAATATTCTTTGAAGTGTTTTATCCACTTCAGAAAAACTTCACCAGTCATCCATCCAGAGTCGTTCACAAAGCCTTTGGTTCCAGTTGGTGCTCCATCTATTAGTTCATTCTTCCACCGTTTACGGGCAAATATCAATGAAGGAGGAATATACGTTCCAGCGGAACTCATGCAGCATATAACTGTTACATGTTGCCCACGTTCAGCGCTGGTGAGTGAGCCAACCTGTTTTTTACCTTTGGAGGCAAAGATTTTTGGCGCCTTTTGCACAGTTGACAAAGCCGATTCATCAGCATTCCAAATTCTAGTGGGCTGGATATTATTTGCAGAGATTACGCTCCAGAGTGTTTCAAAAAAACACAAAACTTTAGGTTTGTTGAAACATTCTGCTCTACCTGCCGCTACAGCTTCGGGCTGCCTTAAGGAAATGTCTGGATGCCTCTTACGAAATCCTCGTAACCAATCCCAACCAGCCATCTTTTCTTCTTTGTTAAATCTATGATCGATACCATTTCTCTCTGCAAGTTCAAAAGCCAATTTTCTTATGTCGTTACATGTTAATCCAAATAATCTGGCTTCTAACAATTTCACGTGGCTTACTAAGTCTTCCTCCATATATTGTGTCAATGTTACTTTGAAACGCCCTAGACCTTTACTGGTACCACATATAGATTTGTTTGTACCTTGTGCTCTTCGACGTAAAGTAGCCTGAGGCACTCCAAAGACCTTGGACGCTCTAAGCCAACCCATTTCACCCTTTTTAATAGCGTCAATGGCATTTTGCATTTGCTCACTATCCCAGTTTTGACGTTCTGACTTTCTCTTATAATCTCCAACCATTATAATATCTAAAATAAAAACATATCTACTTATAAAGAATATTCTGTAATTATCATATTATAAAGTAGCAAAATCCATGTACTTGTATATTATTGTAATGAAATCAAACATTCTTATCTGAGCTTGGGTAAAATGACATAACGTGTCATTTTACCCGAGTGCCTAGTATGTCATTTTACCCAGTTGGTAGTTTCCACATTTATGAAATAATAAGAGAAAACCTAACCTCCAAGTTTGATAGTATTGTCAATCATAAATGAATAAAAGATATGTACGATCATAATATTTACCTGATATTTTAGTTTATTCTAACTACTCAAGAACATATATCACACTTTTGTTTTTTCAAAATTTACTTTGCCAGGCTGCAAATACTGTCTCCTTCGAAATACTCCTTGTGACGTGCACAAAACGCGGTAAAACTTTGTATAATCTTTTGACAGATTTATCTCTGTATAATTACTCAGTGTTGCCATTTGTCAAGCATTTACTTTCTGAGAAACACTCACTATGTCATTTTACCCTGGTATGTCATTTTAGGCCAGGTTCCCCTAATAAAAATATATATTATTATATAAATAATAAACATTGTATTATTTTGATAATGATGTAGACACTGTGACAATAAACAGAATGTAAAATTATTTAAGGCATAAATTATAAAAATATGTATTATATTATATTTCGTGTAATTCCATCTATATATGTAATAAAATAAAAAATACACATTATGTTCTTGTGTTGTAGAGAAATCAATTTATATGTATACAGAAGAAACTTTATGAACGTACTAAAAATATTATAACGAATCGATGGTATTTGGAAAAGCTTTGTGAAAACTTATTTCAGCGAATTATTTAAAATATTTTTTTTTAACCATGAATACATTTATATTTTAATAAAAACTCTTTGTTAGTGGGTGTCTACCCAAAATATCTCTGAGTTTATTTGTACGAGTATTCATTGTGAATCACCATTATATTTTTAATATGAAAAAGGTGTTATTTTTTTTAAGTAACTATAAGTATCTGTAGTTTAGCCAATTTTAATATTTCAACTGTTTATTGAGAGCCACGAGAAAACTGATAAAATAAAACAACCTAAATGATGTAATAGGTTCATATATATATATATATATATATGGACAATTTGTAAAGCGCCGTTTACTCATAACATGACCTCAAGGGCGCCGTTTATCGTATCCATCACCCGAAACTCCCAGCAAAATAATACGAGTACTGTGCAAAAAAAATTGCGAATAATTCTAATTATGAATTATATAATCTTTTTTATATGCTAAATATTTTGAATACAAGATTTTATTTCATGGTTTTGATATACGTACAAACCTTTTGTTTTTTCTGTGTTTATTAAAGTGCTTATAAAGTTTCGTTTGTTTTATAAATGTAATGTGATAATATGTTGTCAAATGACGTTTAATTTACTCTTCTTGGCGTATTTATTATTATTTTATTTATTAAAGGCATAAATATACGATATATACCTAGTATTTAGTTATATTTAATGTATGGATCATATTTTTTATAACGCTTTCTTAGATACAGCTTTATATGTGCCAAATAATAATATAAATTTGAGATCGTCGGTAGCCTGGAAGTAGAGTCTCGGCCTTCAGAACAAGGGGTCCGTGGTTCGATCCCAGGTGCCGGCAAACTCCCCTTTCACGGCACAAGCTTTTAGCTTAGTGTGAAAGGTGTATAAGGTTGTATTTGGGTTTATAACAAACCCAGATATATCTTTAAAAAAAAAAAAAAAGTTTACCTATTTCTCACTTTTGGGTGTAGGTTTTAGTGCACAATAAGTAGCACAATTGATATATGTATTTTTTTCTGAGGCATTGGTGTAAATCATATGAAAAATAAACTATTTTAGAAGACTTATTCACATCATAGAATCATAGAAATGAATACTAAAACTTTGCTCACACCAAAGATCGAACTCTCAACCCTTCCCTTGCAAGTCAAGTGTGTTAACCATTAGTCCACCTATCTAAAAAGGTATAAGCTAGGTAGGTGTGTTATGTATGTCACTGTATATGTTGTGGATCATAGAAGTGGTGACAGGAAAATTATTCGAAATACAATTATTCGAATTTACAATTATTCGAAAAAACAATTGTTAGAGTTTATTTTTTTTCGAATGGCAATTATTAGAAAACAAAATTGATCGATTTTTTTACTTCATATTGGTAACAACAATTATTCGAAATACAATTCTTCGAATTTTTACTTCTTGTCCATGGAAGTATACGTTTACTTTTTATTATCAAGACAAATAATTGCTCCTATTTTCGGCGAAAAGTGAACGTGCTTAGCGAAGTAATATTATAATATAATTCGACTCAGTTTGCACGCTGTGCGAATGAGACCAACGTATTTAAATAGTGTCAAACGATAGGAAACATAATTTAAATATATTTATAATTAGATATGAAAACAATCGCCTCATTTTCTTAAGACACTAAAATAACATTTGGTATGACTGGAGTTTTGTACTAATATGAAACGTTATAAAATCGTGTCAATATGACCTTATAAAGATCAAAATTAAATTAATTTAGGTTTATATAAAACGGTTCGAAGAATAGGGTTTTCGAACAAATGTTAGTCGAACAATTAACTTTCTATTAATTGTAAATCGTATTATTGATAGTCGAACAAATGTTATTCGAAGATTTGCAAATTCGAATAATTCTTTTTTCGAATAAATGTATATTCGAACAATTGTATTTCGAAGAATTTTCATGTAATCCTCAATGCAAATGAAAACAAAAACAAAAATTTTATTTTGTGTATATTTATTCATAGAAATTTTATATTTTTTACATTTTAGGGAGTAGTGCATAAAATATATTCACTGAAAACTCACATCGGATATCTCGAAACATCCAGGGACTTCTATTTAACCCCATTAAGTAAGCAAAAACTTTTTCCTTACTGGCAGGTCCCAGTGGCTAACCCAAGGAACTGGCTGATCAAAAACGCCTCTTAGTAAACTTTTGGGAAAGATTTAAGCTTCTCTTTGGTGAAGAATGCTTTAAAAATTACAATATGGAAAGAAAAATATTTTTAAAAAAACGAGAAAGTAAAAATAGACAAAATAAAGTAACAAAATATCTTCAATGCTCGAAAACTCGACAAAAAGAAGAAGGCATTAAATATATACGCAAATCACCCAAAAATATAAATAGTCATTACACAAGCCAAAATTATTATTTGAATCTATAATATTTCTAGTATTTTTTATAAGAAAATAGGGTATGCTACTGACAAGAAAAATTATAAAACAAATAAACTTCTTATTGTGTGTTTCATAGAGATTTAAAAAAAAAAGGCAAACTATGGAAGTGCAATTAGTTTTATTTGAATTTGTTTTATTTTTGAATTGTTCTTTTTTTCTATAACCAGCTTATTTTTTACCATTTTGGATACTTTTACATTTATTCTACATATTATAATTGTGAATTGTTTATTTTTAAGTACATAAGTATTTCAGTCATTCTTTTTGTATAAAGTTTTTTGTATAGATTATAAAGCCAAAAAATTATTATTGAGCGATGAAATTGTTTTTGAAACGATGCTGAATATTGCAAACATTAGAATTGTTAATTGTATTAGTGCACAAGCATTAGTACTCGTATTACCTTAAGGGCCCCGTTTAGCAAAAACGGTAAAATTTTCTATTTTCAACAAATTTGATAGAAAAACTACCAAAACTTATTGACCCTTGCGAACATATTTATTTGATAAAATAAAAAATCAAATATTTTTTGCCAATATTAGTTTTTTACTAAAAAATAAATAAATCGCAGTCTGACGAGATTTATTTAGGTACTCTTTGTTATATCAAAATACAAATAATTTGTCAAATATATATTTATTTTATTCATCCTATCAAGCATATAAATACTATAGATTTTAGCAAACTTTTTTTAGTACACAAAAAATTGAGTTCATGTGGTGATTTTTTGTTTCAAAATATGAGAAATTTTATCAAAAAAAATATTTTTCAAGTCGGTCAATGTCCATGAGAAAGAACAAAAAATAGTTTTTTTGTTGTTTTATAATTGTAATAACTATCTCAATATTCTCGATATTTAAATAAATATATGGAAATTTGTAGGATTCTCGTGCATTTATGTACCAAACACACCCCCGAATTCGATTTTTAGAAATATGATTTTTTATAAACGAATACTATGAAGCTAAAATCGATTTTTTTTTAAAGTTAAAGTTTGATATTGGTAATTAATATTTGTTTTCATATTTTATTAAATCACAATGTTCGTAGGGTCAATAAGTTTTGAGAGTTTGTGTACCAAACTTGTTGAAAATTTAATGTTTTGTCGTTTTTGCTAAAGGGGCCCCTTAATAGATAGCAAATTACCGAGTCGAAGGACATCTCTCTCCATAAAACCGTAGTAGAACAAAAAAAATATTTTTATTAATATTTGTTTTTTAATAATTTTTATTCTCTGAAATACTTATATATTTTTTTTGTAGAGCATAAATAATATAGCGCTCAAAAGTAAAAATTACATAATAAATTTGCCATTTTTTTATCAGTAATTATAAATTTAGTTAATTATTATTCAACGCAGAAAAGTGATATTTCTTCTGTGCCATATAAATATTGAAACTTAAGTTATTTTTCAGTCATTCAAAAATTTATGGAATATAATCCAAAATTATTTAATAAAGAGAGTATCTCAAATCCAAAATTTGGAAATAATTAACAATTCAATAAGTGACTTCAATTGAAAAATATTTATTTACCTAAAAAAAACAACTTTCTTAATGATTTCAGCACAAATTGTAAATTCTTTTCTAACTAAGTGAATTTTATTCAATGAAGTTCTTCGTGTGCCTGTACGGGCACACTGGTAGCGGAAGGGTTAAAATTAGTCGAGCTTGAAGCAAATTAATTAAATATCTAATTTAGTTCTTGTAATTTTTGAGATCAAAATAACTTTCTCTATCTTTTGATATTTATTTTCATGTCAAAATTTGACACTTTTTCTGTTAGGCTATTACTGCAAGATGTTTGTATTAACTATTTTTAATATTCACATCCAAATCAATCTACAATATTTTCATCAATAATTGTATATCTTTCTTTACTCAGTTGTTTATTATTACATTGAGGGGTGTAGAAGCAATGTCACATCAGTCTTAATTAAAATATTGAAACTGAGAAAACAGATCATTTCAATTTTTACTTCAGCATTTTTGACACTATATGCAGTTTTTTCTAGAATTTTTATAATTGTAAAAACCGCAACACTGTTTATTTTCACACTTTTAATTATTATTTATACTTGAAAACAAAGTTCTCTTGATAATTTCCGTCTATCTTGATGAAAATGAAGTCGAGTATGTAATCATACATTTTAAAAACCATTAAATATGTTTTTTCACGATTTTAAGGCACAAACCCTCGAACGATATTTTTTGAACTGATTTACTCGAGGATTGAAACAGATATTCATTAATCAATTAAACTAAAGAGAAACCAGCAAAAATATAAACATTTCTGCATTCATAGTTCAGTATTTATGAAAAATGGATCTACGGGACATTGCTTCTATGCCCCTCATAATATATTAATATCTCTGAATTTAAATTATTTAATTGTTTACAATACTTTTTATCGATTTATTAAATTTAAGATTGTGAATTAATTTATTTTAAAAATAAGCTATGTAATAGCAAATACACAAATCTATGACAATAAAAGATTAATAGTTTGTATTATGTATTAATAATAAGATTCTTCTCTCGTAACAAAAACATTATAAAACTATAGTTGATGTGTGATTTTCAGAAAAGTATTATTAATATTTAAGATTCATTTAGAAATTATATTAAATTATTACTGTTAATATGTCCGTTGTTCAAAAAGTGCATGGACAAAACAATAAACAAAAAGTTAATAAGAAGGAGACTCGATCTACTCTGAGAACTGTGCGAATAGAAAAGTATGTGTTCTTGTTTTGTTCCGCGCACTTATTGCTACATTGCTATTATTTTCGGGTCCTGACTTCAGACCTTGCCGCGACATTATATCGCCTTGTTGTTAGACATTCTTAGGTTATTCTCGTCACATATGTATATTCCACATCAATGGGTATCGTAATAAATGGGAATCCCCTCTAAAATAATTGGATGACATCTCCAAAACTAGATTCGTGAAAAAGCTTCTTTAAAATCACACATGATCTCGGCAAAAAAATGCAGAGAGGAATATTTTGAATACAAGAACTCGGTGACAATCAATGGATGAAGCATACATAAATATCATGCATAGTTTGAGTTACTCTACGTGGAAGACTTCGGACAGACTAGATGTAAAAGCACCCTACAGAGATGGAGCTGGGGAAGCTAGAAGTAAAATTTTTAAAAGTTGAATATTTTATATCAAATTGCAATAGTCGGGAGAAAAAATAACAAAATATTACAGATTTAATGTTGGTAGTTTTTGAAATCCCTTTACCAATCGTGTAAAGCTAGAATCAAGCCCCAAGCTTTAAGTTGACTATTTTAAAATTTCTTTATCGAAACGGTCAATCTGGGGGATAATCAAAGTTTTTTTTTGTAATTTGGCTATTTTCAAATTTCTCCATAAAGTAGAGACATGAAATTGTTTTCAAGTTGAGAGCAAAAAAAAATATAATGCGATATAAATAACGACCTCTTGATGTATGCTAGTCATATCTTGGATACCCTTAACGGTTGGAATAATATTTAATCCACATTTATGAGTACAGTTGTTACTAATTATTATTTAGTTTATCTACATTATGTAGTACTATTACTATACTATACTTGTAATATCTTAAAAATCTTATAAACTAAAGGTATTCTCCCTTTCTCCTTTAAATGTTTCACCCAAAGACATTTATATAACCATAGACTATTCACAAAAGTTTCACATTTGAGACATCCTATTTCTGCTGTCTTCTATTCATATTTATAATGTGTAAATAAGAAAGAGATAGAATATAGTTTCGAATTGACAAATGAAAAAAAGATTGGTGAAACATTTAGTAGACAGCAAACAACGTGAAGCTAGCACATTATTCTAAACATTTTTTACTTCGTCTATGGAATATTCAGTGAGTGAAGCTCACCTACGATCAATAACGGCTCGACTAATTGTAATGTGCGACTATATTCAGGGCACACACTCATCAACTAAGTGTTTCACCTGTTTTGCTTTATAGCTAGTCTATGGTTATATTTGTATATGGTTTTATCTAATATGTACGAGTATAATAATAATATATTATGATGTTAAATGACAATAATAAATATATAATTCTACTGGTAGTGGATATATGAATACAAATATGTGTATAGAAATTATTATATAAATATGTTGGAAATAAATTAAATTAAAATACTATAAACTTGTTTTATTACATGTACAATATTATATATCCGACCTTTACGTACTTATATATTCTCTTATGTAAACTTTGTAGTATCGACACTTGTGTATGCAAGTGAAACATGGACGTGGCTAAAGAAGAACGAAAGTGAAGTAAATGGAGTGAAGATGCGATCGCTAGGAAGAATGGTTGGTCGAACGTTGTTTTATAGAGTGAAAAATGAGGATATTAAGGCCCAAAATTACAATGCAGGCTTAAGATCCTCCTTAACCTTAAGGAACACATAAAGCTTCGCTTACCAAAATTACGCGAATAACAATGTCCCCTTAGCACGAATTTGCGGTTTAATTTACTCCTTAAGTTAAGGAATACCCGGGAGTGTCCTCAACAACGTTAAGCTCGCTTAAACTCAGTTAATTTTTTCATCACCAGGAGGCGCCACTAGTTACAATAAGAACAAACTGACATTAATGTCATATGTCCACGCCATCATTACGCTTTTTGTTTGCTGTTACTAAGGTGTTTCATTTGCGCTTCTATTTGGATTTTTTCGTTACTGACCCTGTTTCGTCGGTAACGAAAAAATCCAAGAGCGTTCGCGAAATCAAAACAACAACACGAAAAATAGCGCGCGTCCCCGTTAACATGACAGATGTGAGGTTAATGCATAGACAAAATCACAATAAAACAACTAGTAGGGCTACCAACTTAACCATATTTGCGGCTTAGTCAAGTCGCAGTCGAATATTGATTGAAATTCTCGTGTGAGCAGTTCAAGCTCGACTTAACTTTTAAGCCTCCTCACCAAAGCTCCACGATAAGCTACTGATTGTAATTTCGGGCCTTAGAGAATGAGTGGATGCAAGTGGGATGTTGTGGATGAGACGCATGTAAATAAATTATAGAATGGATGATGAAAAGATGACAAATAGGATATATGTACTTATCTGAAAGAGGTGGTGTGAGAAAGCACAGACATCCGAAAACCACGTGACTTGATCACGTGGACCAAATTCTCAAGGAAGGTCGTGTGTTGAATAAGAGAAATCGAAGTGCAAGTATCGAAGTTTGATAGATCTATATCCTCTCTACCTACCCCACTTGATATATAAATAGAAATCACCGACTTCTGGTCCTCTTTCTGGACTGGTTTTCTGGTTGCATTCTTCAAAGCACACCTCATATAAGTTTATTACTCTTTTCTTCTCCTTGGGCACTTATTAGTTCCACATGGTGGTGGGGTCAGCCTCATGAATTTTACTGGCCAACATAAAATCGGCAACATTTTATATTTGATTCATATTTTGCGTGGAAATAAATATGAAATCCTCCAGCTCATTGATGAGAAAAGTTTAAGATCGACGTAATCTCATTAAAAGGCAAACCTCATAAGTAACCTTAAATTAATTTTTAAAATAAACTTTATGTGTCATATTATTTTCTTAATAGTCCTTTTTTCACTCCTATCATAAAATAATAGTAAGGTAACTTTAAAAAACTTTATTAAATATTCATTAATATGTATTATAATGAATAAATACAATAGTTATAAGTAAATATTATAGATATATTAAAATAAAATAAACTTATGGTATGAAGTAAACACTTAACTTTTTTTATAAATACACACTATATTTTATAAATGAGTAGACAATTGTTTCGTCTTTTACCAAGACATTATCAATAATTGGTAAAAGACGAAACAATTGTCTACTCATTTATAAATTATAGTGTGTATTTATAAAAAAGTTAAGTGTTTACTTCATACCATAATGGATAATACGCAAAAAGTTACGGATTATATTAAAAATAAAATAAACTTTTTAATATCTTTATGATGCTCTGGTACTTGGAGGCAATTTAATATTATGTAATTATTTTTTTATGACTCTTCAACAGTCATACTACAAAAAACTCCCCACATTATCTACAGTGTTTGATAAGGAATGTGCTATGCAAAAATGTTTCAACCTCGGATTGAGATAATCGATGTTTTTTGTTGAGTTGACACTGCGTTGTGAGTTGACAATATTATAGGTATTCCAGAGAATTAGTTAGCTTAATTTTACTCATTTTTTTGTCAATACAAAATATCATTTTTAGATTTCAGCTATGATGCAAACCCTTTTTTCCCATTATTTTCCCAGAAGAAACTTGCAAGAATTTCAACGCGCATGTTTGACAAGTATTAAACAATGAAGCGACAGTGCACAGGGATCTCTTTAGGAAACACCCAGGCGTGTTGGGCTTCCAAATAGGACAAGAGATAGAAGTCTATGTATAAAAATTGCATAACACACTCCAGCAGTAGCTATAGAACAAATTTGAGAAAAGAGCTGTTAATTTAGGATGGTGTCCTCTTGATGACAGAGTTTTCTGGGAGAACATTTTCCTCTTCATCGTCGTTTTCAGATTCTCCTTCAGAGACATCAGTGAGGCCCTCAGTATCCCTGGTTATTGGCTGAAGAAAATTTTGTGATGTGCCTGAAATTTAGAAAGTGTAAATGTGATGATTTAGATACGTGAAGCGAATGGACAATGAATATACAGCGAAAAAGTTTGTCAATCTAAATATTGATGACATGCACTACTACTTTACTTGTGGAAGATGCCTTAATGGTTTGAATATATGTATGGTATATCAAGATTCGTTTAATAAACTATTCCAGATGCTGATCTCAGCCTTATAAAAATGCTTTTCAGCGAAATTTTCGCTCCTATAGAAGAACGAAAAAGTTAAATTTTGATCTCAAATATAAAACACACATATTATGGACAATTGACAAAGATTGAACTAGTCCCAAACAAGGATATGGATCTTATATTATGGGTAGGTAGAACAGCATTGCTTCAATTGCGAGACGAAAAGTGATGCAGAGATCAAAAGACCGTATAACGTTTAAAAAAGTTTGGAAGAGGCCCATATCCAGCAATAGAGAGATGGCTGACTAGTGAGTATAGAAATATATGTTTTCTTACTTTCTTTGTAAGTGATACTTCCACAGCAATCAGGAAGGAGAGCTGGTGGTACTGGAGTGACTGGACGACTTCCCTCCTCATCTGAACTTCCTGCACTCATCTCCTCCTCGTCACAATCTTCAATCTGATTAAAGCACACGAGAAAAATTATTCAATAATAACTTGTTGATTAAAAGTTAAGCGAATAAGTTTGATGTGACTTACTCGAAACACGATTTTCAAAAGTCTCCTGACAAAGATTTCGCAATTGAAACTCGAGTAAGGCTCAATGTTTCTATGAGTTTTAGAGTGGCTCTTATCCAGAGTTACCCATTAATTTGATTTAATTTAATATACATTTACACCCTGTGAACAACAATTTTATACCAAAATTTATTGTTCAAGAGGTGTTATGATTCTTAAATGGGTCCTTGTGGTAGTTTTTCCACAAAACGGCGCATCTTAAAAAAGTTCACTGGTTATTATTATTGGATATAATTAGACACAGTGATTTGCAGTGATATCTATCAGTCCTTCATCTAAGTATTATTATCATTGTTATTAATTAAAAGTGAACAGCCAAAATTTCATTACGATGGCACAAATGCCAGCAATAAAAGCTATTTCATGTTGCCGAGGGTCCCTATGTCTATCCCTTAGGTATATTTTGGTATAAAATAGTAGTGAAATATTGAATTTTGTTGGATATAAAAGCAGATCAAATCAAAATAAGTCGGTTCACATTGAAATATTAGAGTTATTAATACATAGTGTTTCTTTTCTTTAATTGAATTAAGAAAAGAAGAATAAGTGTATACTGTATATATCACGTAAATCTTAATCGATTAAGTGTTATTCAAATATCGAAGACAATTAATATGGTATTTTCAAGAAATGATCCAATCATTTTGGTACACATTATTTCCGTTTTGTATTCTTGAACTCACTATCAACTAGGTAAATCACCAGAGTAGCGATAACTCTTTTACATCTTTTTAAGTGAATTGTGACGTCATAATTTTCAGGAATTGTAAGTTTCATTTCTGATAATTAACAAACACACAAAAATAAGACTTATCGTTAATTCCTAGCTCTGTTTTAATACATCTTATACAAATTTCACAAAAACTTACATGAATTTCAAAAGATTGTTGCTTTTTCCTGAACTCAGATATGCAGCTGGGTTTATCATTATCGTCTGTGAATATTTTCGTTGTACTTGGAGAAGGAGTCCCTCTAATAACACTTTCTCCCACATGGAAACTTCCTTCCGTGTCCAGAGAGAGGCTACTGGGACTTGGGTGGTCCTGGAGTACTGCACGTCTTCTTAATCCGCAAGCATCATTATCAGAGGGATCTTGCATTTTGGAGAAAATGATGACACTTTAAAGGGACAATGTTAAAAAAAGCTGAAACAAAAACATCAAATTTAATAAGAGAACTTATTTAAACCGTGTACCTATTGTGCGTCGGAAATTGTGGTGCGAATACGTTCAAAGAATTAACACTACCAGAATTCCAAATATTTTCCCAAATGGACTATCTACGGGACAATGAAAAAGACTGCCAAAATCATGGAATTTCATCTAAGTCTTCAAATTGTAACATTTTGAAAATCGAATTTAACACTTTCTTGTAACATCTTTAAACCAACTTAATTTTCTGATTTACTATTGTACCTAATTCTCATTGATTTTAATAACAAAGTAAGAAATATGTATTATAAAAATCTTTCTTCATAAAATCTTCTAAAAAAATATTAAACATTCTTTTACGTATTTTAAAATATAAGCCTACACCCTCAGACACCCTGACAAGATATTAAATTTGTGTCGTGAAGGTGGAGTAGTTCGAAAGCGAAAGGAATTGAACCCGGGTCTCTCGATTAAAGACTCTACCAACAAACTACCGACCACCTGGTGGTTTTTTTTTTACATTGACACCGGTCACCTTCAAACCAATATAAAATATTAATAAACCTTCTTCTGTAATATGGAGTAGTCCAAAATTTAAAAGAATAAATAAATAAAAGTTATTTGCAAAGACTCACCAAAATTTCTTGACTATTTCTTGCAGCGAGACTTCAACTACAACATATTTAAATAGTAAATGAATTATTCAGTATTCTTAATAAGAAAAATTACAGAACCTTGATGTTTTGATCAGTAATTATTATGATTTAACACACCAAGACTTGCTTAGTAGTTCTGGTTGGCCTCCAACACAATGTTCTATAGTGTATTGTATTGTATGAAAGGTGGTGGAGAAATATCACGGAATCCATACAAGTTTTGTAAACCTCTTGCAAGGGCTGTTACCCTGATACTTTTTCATAATATTTAGAAGAAATAATACATTTTTCATACTAGTTTTAAGCTAAAATATACTAATTTTTCTATTAATTTTTTATCGCGTTGAGTCGGTAAAGAGTACCTACTCCTCCCATTCTTTTCTGTAAATTTTCGAGTGTCCTGTAAAAAGAAAGAATTCATGGAACATCACATTTTCAGATATTTAAAATCTTCAGTTCAGCAATGAGGCATACCACCCATCTTGAATATCTTCAATTTTATTGATACGGAAAAGACGACTTGTATGATTTTTACAGACACCGGATCCGCAGGCTACCTCACTTTTGAGATGCGCCGTGATTTAAATTTGTAGATGGCATTTGAACATGCAAAAGTTTGCAATATTTCTCAACATTTTATCGACACCCTTGTTTCAAAGTAAATTGGATTAAATTTTAATACTCCGGTATGACAGTGGCTCTTATTAACTTCTTGGATGTTCTTTCAGACAATCCGAATACCAATGCGATAGAACATAATTTTTACACATAAATATTATATACTAGTAATATACTTATGAAAGTAGGCCAGCGCCATATGATATTGAAAGACCTATATTTGGTAATTAATTTGACATTAACTTTGATCTTCCAGCAGCGTCTTGAAAAAGTTTAAATCTTACATTATACTTTACTACTATACTGTACCCTCACGCCGTGTCTCAGGTGGAGTAGGCAGAGAGAACGGAACGCCATGTAGATCTATCCTTACACACTTCTTTCGCTTCCTCTACATTCATTCAGTTTCTCATACATGTACGCCGATTCCTCTTACTTAACACGCGACCGTCCATGAGAATTTGATCCACGTAGTCAAGCCACGTAATTCTCAGACGCCCGCGCTTCTTCACACCCTTTCTTTCAGACAAGTATATATTCTCTTTGTCATTCTTTCCCCTTCCATTCGTTCCACATTACCAAACCATCTCAATTTATTTACACGCATTTTATAAACAACACTCTTCTCACACCCACTTATTCTCCTGATATCTTCATTCTTCACTTCATCACGCAATATTTTACCTACCATTCTTCTCAGTGATCGCATCTCCACAGCATTTATTCCACTCGTTCTTCAACCACGTCCAAGTTTCGCTAGCATATGTTTAAATCTTGCTGCCGATATATTGTTATTGTTTAGCACGGGGGCGTATTTTCCTTTTTAACAAATTGAATAATTATTTTGCGTAAACAGATTCAGCGGAATCAGCGATGAAATGCGTTCTACGAAATTTACAACTGGAGTATTAATATTAACAATATTCTTTCCACGACTTACTTTGCTCAACACGTTTTCGTCTTTGAACCAACATCTCAAAGACGAAAGTGTGTGAGCAGAAAATAAATATAGCTTATTCATGTGATACCTGGACGTTCACGTTCTCTTGAACTTGTTCTTGAAAATACTTTTAGATATTTACCATTTTAATATTTTCAAATAAGCACTAAATAACAAAATATTTATAAATTTTGTTTTTTTTTTATTGACAAAGTTCTTCTTTATCTATTTTTCATAGTAACACACCTAGAATTATTGAATCATGATAATCGTACTTTTACTTTTGGGTAAAGTTATTCCATTGGAAAAAAGTTCATTAAGTATATTACTTAAACAATATTTAATTTTATACAAGGCACTATTTAAAACAAAAATATAGCTTATGTCTGTTGCAGTAATCTCATATACAAAAGAATAACATTAACTATTCATTCTTCCAATAGAAGTATAAATTGGACAGTACTGAAGTCCAGTTATTATCTTATGTTTATTTATTTATTTTATTTATTTATTTATTTATTTTATTTACAAAACAGTTTTTAAAAGATAAGTCACTAATGTCTACCTAACTGGGCATGAGCCCGTACCAAGGTAGACTGATGTGATAGCATATTAAAATTAAATATAAAGTTAAAGATGAACAAACGTAGAAGGAATGAACATTGAATATTTCGCTGCGTTTTGCAAAATTTTCAATCAATTTCACGTCTCTTCATCCATCAATAGTTTCAGTTGCCCTCCTGTGAATGCTACCTTCTCAGCTTCATCCTAAAATGAAATTATAATGATATAAAAGAAACTCTCTTCAAATTGAAGGTGGCATTTTAGTATTTAAAGACATTCTCAAAATTTGAACCTTTTTATGGTTTATGAGAGTAAATGCTTCAATAATCCATGTCAAAAGGCTGTCACACATTTGATTGAATAATAAATTGTGACCCAAAAAAAAGGATGATTTGATAAAAAAATTGACTGATGAACGGATCCAAACAGATCTATCGAAAAAAGGCTAGTAAATTTGTCAAACCTCCATATTTTCTTTCCTCTTGTAAAAGCGTCGTAGAAATGGAGCTATCATAGATATTTCCACATCCTCCAACTTGATTGGATTCCATAAAAAGGAAACAGATGCAGAGACTGCCATAGTTATAATAGTTCCTAGCAGAGTGTACCAAAGATAGGATAAACGGTACAGCATAAATACTTCACTAAAAGAAACAAAAACGAAATACATTGGTAGTTCTTGCCAAATAAAAACAATATACTAGATTTGTGCCTTCCAGAAATATGTTGTCTTACTCTGTATGTTGAATATCCGTGGCATTTCTGAACACTGGAATGTGTATATTAGTATGTAATGGAGTAAAGGTGTACTTGCATCCTTCAGTACTAACAGGTTTCTCTGGGAAGGTTAGATCTCCTCTTGAAATGGCTGCCTGGGCACTTAAACACACCCAACCCATAGCAATGAGACCTACGACACCACCGGTCAAAGCACCCTAAAAACATATTCCAAAATTAAAAAGAATCCTTCGATACTAAATTCATAGTTGGCAAATATTTTTTAAGGTAATTTTAAATTTACGTTTGCGTGGACTCTTGGCATCAAAAGTCCTGAAGCGAAAATTCCCAGAGACGCTCCACTTGTAATAGCACCTAAGCTCATTGCTAATTGCAGTACTTGACCAAGCTTTTCCACAACAAAAACTAGACCTGTAAAATAATAAAATGCTTGAAAGCAATTTCGGAAAACCTTTGGCATAACATAAATAGCACAGATTATAAAAGTTTGATTTTATAAATGATTAAGTTCGCGCTTACCCAAGCAAAGAACTCCCAGAATGAGAACCACAGATTTGATGAGAATGTTGGTATGTTTTTCAGAGAGATTCTTTTTTGCATAAGGTTTGTAGAAGTCTTCCAGTACTACAGCTGCCATAGAGTTAAGACCAGTCGATAAAGAACTGAAACAATGAAATATTTAATAACAAGTCAAAACATTATTTTAAGATGAAAAAATAACAACAGATATTCAAACCTTAAGGCTGCACTGAATACTCCCGCTACAAATAGACCCGGTAATCCAGGAAGTTCTCCTAAGACATCCATCACATACAATGGTAGAAGCTGATCCTTAGCTCTTGCCAATTGAGTAGTCAATGGATCACAGTCATGGTATGTAGCATAAATGAGCATTCCGCAATAACAACATGTACAAAGCAAGCAGAGTACTCCAACCACAAAACAAAATACTGCTCTGAAATATAAAAAGAGACAATATTTCGAATTGGTAAAAGGTCGGCCTTGACTAATTCAATAATTCTTCAATGTAGTCAATCATTCTTACTTTTGAGCAGATCGTAAATTTGGCAAAGACATATATCGCTGAACCATAGTTTGACTGACTCCGTTATTCACTAACCAGTAAAAAGATCCGCCGATGACTAGAGCCCAAACAGTGTGACGTGATAGTGGGTCTGGATCCCAGCTAGAAATTGTAAACATAATTTTCGATTAGTATCCTATTTGTTAAGTTTCAATTAGAGGGTTATTCCCAGAAATTCCCGGGAAATCTCTTTGATTCTTATTTTTCGTTTCCCGGGAAAAAAGCCAAACATTTCCCGGGAAAAATACAAAAATTATTATTCATGCAGATTGCCATACCGATACCAAAATCTTTGTTTAGTTAAATATAAAATTTCGTAATTAACATATTGTAACGCACTTATCAAATCAGCATTCATCACTTTATTAATCAAAATGATTAGAATAAAATAAAAAATAAAAAAAACGTCGCTTAACAAAAATAAATTGATTATTTATTTTACGTGAAAAAATCATAAAATACTATCAGCATAATGGTACATTTACTCACTTTGATATTCAAATACATAGGTATACAAGTTTAAAAGGAATCCATGAATGTACCAATTTGCATTTTTTTTATTTCTATGGTATGGTTTTAATTTTCTAAATGTAAAAACAATATGAGAAAAGAAAAAAAAAACGTTTCTTTGAAACAGTCGAAATACTAATAATGTGAACAAATAAACGTAGGTACAAATACCACCACAATTTAAAATTCGGACACTATAGATAAACATTATTTTTATGAAATAATTCAAGAGTTTTTGTGTTTACGCTGTGGAAATCCATTTTTAATTTTAATAAATAAAATATAAAAATATATTATTGAACACTGTTTAATCTCCACTACTTCAGTTTCCCTGAAGATGCCTACAAGTATAGGCGAAAACGTTCGGTATTCAACCTAACATAGTGGAGATTAAACAGTGTTCAATAATATATTTTTATATTTTATTTATTAAAATTATTATTTTTATGGCTTTTTCGGATAATTTGGTCACACGTGCTGAGGAAGTATCATTTCAGTTAAAATAAACTCTTTTAAATTGCAAAAAATATATTTATTTATACTTTTCCGTAAAACTTTTACAATTTCTACCTCAAATTTAATAATTTTTATATTTCCCGGGATTCCCGGGAAATTAATTTTCAATTTCTCGTTTCCCGGGAACGAAAATAATCCGGGAAAAATAACCCTCTAGTTTCAATAAAGCACAATGTACCAAGGTTACCGGCAAGAAGCCAAGAGGAAGACGAAAGCGCAGATGGCGTGAAGTACTGAGATAAGACATCCGGAACTGCGATGTTTTCCACTAAGATTCGGCAGCACCAAGTAGCGAAATAAAACAAGAAAGGCAGACCCCACCACCATGTGGGACTAATAAGTGCCCAAGGAGAAGAAGAAATTAACTCACCAGGTATATTTCTGAGATAGATATTTAAACTTATTGTATATGATTAGCATACTTGGGTGATTCGATTCTTCCGCTATGAATGTTCCTTTCCCAGACTACACTGGCTCCTCCAATGTCTGTACTACCTTTAAAGGCTACAATCAGCATAGCACCAAACATGATCACAGTCTGTATAACGTCTGTCCATACGACAGCTTGGAGACCACCCTGGAAATTAATAATATTTCTGAGTTACGACTCTAATCTCTAGTTTTTGTTAGAAAAGTGGTCATTATCAGGTGTTCGTAAAACATCACGTTTAAGACATGTAACATCTACAATTTAGCGATGAGGCATTCCAACCATCCTGAGTGTTTTTGTTTTTATTGGCAAGGAGAGGACAATTTGCATGTTCATTACATGAAGTTTGTCTTCTAACTACTCTGCTTGTGATGGTATAGTAGTACACAGAAAAAAGTCGATTTTATTTTCTCAATCTAAAAATTTTAAACGTTTTTTGGGAATGATGTCTTCTTGAATTAAGAATATTTCCTTGAATCAAGAAAATCAGATATATGTAAATCTCTTCAATTAGACTGGGATTTCTTTTATTTCATCAATGAAAATTGTTTTCTTGTTTTGAGAATTTAAATTTTTCTATAACGATTTTATGTCTTCTTTAATTGAGAAACAATTCCTTGTTCCGATTTTTTTTTTTTTCACTAAGATGTAAAACTTCTTAGGTTGAGAAAATAATTCTTTCGACATAAACACAATTTAAGCTTCTTAACTGAAGACATTTTTTTCTGAACAAAAAAATTTCCACTTTACACAATTATGTGCAGCATCTCCAACAACTGGATTAACCAGAACATAAACTGCATTTAATGTCATTCAGAAGATCTTCTTTGTGCCAATAAAATAAGATATTCAGAATGGGTGCATACATCACTGCTAAATTGAAGATAGATAATGATTTATTGAATATAGGTAATGATTTTCTCATTTGTGACGTTTACGAATATCTGCCATTTACCAGACACTTGAAAGAAAGTAATATATTTATTTTGTAAAGTTAATTTGAAACTTACTACGCACGTGTAGAAAATGCAAACCATACAGACTATTGGGGTAATAATATGGACATTTATTCCGGTCACTGAAAAAAGAAACGGAATTAATAAGACATCAACCATTGTATATCATAACATCTCATGTACCTATCCGACAATATTATATAAAAAATAAACAAGAAAGGCATTGAACGCAATACTATTTCACATAAATACTTTTTGAATTTTGAATTTTAAATGAAAAACATTTTTTAAAAATAAGAGATTAGTAAGCGCTACTTCATTGATAAAAAATCATGAGCATTTGGTAACTTTATTTCCTAGAAGCGATATCTTCTAGCTGACCAAAATAATGTGTAATATTACGATATTAAATATGAACAACTAAAACTGAACTTAATTCTAATTATAGTTTTACTGGATTTGGGTACAAAGAGTAGATTCTGTAATGGGGTGTTCACATTTGGTGAATATCGCCAGGCGAATTTCAAAATATAACGCCAGGCGAAAAAACAAAATTCGCCGTACGCCCATTGATCGTCACACCTGTCACACAGTCCACCGATTTAGAAACGATCTGTCAGATGCGCTTTGATTTTGACACTGTTTTCAAAGTGGCGTCGAGATGGAGATCGCGAAGTGTTTATTTTTAGTCGAAAAATGTTATAGTAGATGTTATAAGGCGCCTTTTAATTAAGGAAACAAACACCACAAACCAACAACAAAGATAACAGCTGTCACGAAGCGGGAAGCATTATAAAATTTATAGGTTATAAAGTTTTTACCATAGATACGAACGCCGCGCACATCTGCGCATGCGCGAATCGTTCAATCGGCCGAAAATGTTGGAAGGTGGTCAACTCGAGACGATATCGTTTCTACTGGTTTTTATCGTTTCAGATTAGCTGTCATTTTGTTCACACGGTTCAAATGGCTGGCGATATTTTGATGCCTGGCGATATTCGCCAAAGTGAGAACACCACATGACGAATACTACAAATGAAGAAATAGCGGACAGTATGGAATTTTGTTGGATAGATAAATCATATTATGGATATTAGGTTATTTTTTTTTTGCAGTGCTAGATTAAACAGACATATGTAAATATTGTTATTATTTTAATTGTTCCCCTCATACCAGCTCTTAATTCCATGTGCTGAATGGAGAACTAGATATTAATGTGTGTTATGTTATGAAAATAAACTTGTATCATTTCTATATAATTGTAAACTATATTTTATTGAATAAAATTCTATTCTATTCTATATATTGCAAGGCAGATTATTCCACATTCTGATTGCATGGGTCGTGAATGATGAAAAGGTTGTGGCGTGGACTGGGAAGGCAATTAAGTGATTATTCTGAAATCTTAGATACCATATACCTTGATTGAAAGCGAGTGCTGGAACATATATTACAATCGGAAGCCATGTTATCTGAAACAGTCAAATAAATGACAATGTTACAGTCTAAAGTAAAATATGTACATAGGTCTTTTTGAGTTCTTAATTCCCAAAGGTGGGGTAACCAGCAGACGAGCTTTATTCGGTGAATATAAAAATATAGATACTTACAAGACTAATTGTGAAGAGGATAGATCCAAAAAGTCGTAGCTTCCTATCAAATCTTTTCTGCAAATACTGAAATTAAATAAAGTTTAATTTATCGACAGACTTTTGTTCTTGATGGAAGTTGATTACAAAAATAAAATAAATTTCGAAAGCTGACTCGCAAATCAAAAAAACTGTAAAATTGCATTACTAAATATTTTGCTTCATTTATTTTTTTTAATCAAGAAATTACTCATTAACGTTACTCTTCATTACTATATATATAAGTATTAGAGTCTACAAACTTCATATCCGATTGAATAGAAATTGTTAAACTGAGAAGTAATAATAGAAGGCAAACTTCATGCCTATATTATTATGCAATGTATAAGAGAGGCGTGTGGAGGAATCTTACGACTGGCACAGAACAGTGGTTCAAACACTGGCAGATTGGCAATGATCGCCAATCTAACCTAACCTAACCTAACATGGCATCAAAAAATGAATATGAACAATTTAATTATACATACCTCATAAGACGAAGTGATTTGCAGTTCATGATAGACTGGTAGAAAGACGAAAGCCAATACAAGGCTCATCATGAGAACTCCACCAATAATATACATGTACTGCATACCATATACATAAATCTCTGTAGGTGTACCCAGCAGTGAGATGCCTGATATAAAACTGGAATCAGAAAATAGTTTCGTGACGTACTAAGAACATTGTCAACTGGGTAGGTATCATGTTAATTTTATTCGACTTGGTATTAATTAATGAGAGATTTTCCTGTAAATCTCCATCAATCCAAGAACATTGAAACTGAAAAGACACCACATTTCTATTTCTGTCTATTATATTTAATGATATGTTTTGAAAATGTTGTTTCAATGCTAGTATTTATTTATATCATGAACATGATAATATTTGGTTGTTTAATTAAAAAATTCAAATAAAATATGGATTGAAGAATTTTTGCATCTCAACAGTGTGGAACGAAGTGAGCTTCCACGCATTATGACTGATCGTTCAGATTTATTTATTTATTTATTCTATGGTGCAAAACAGATGTTTGATTCATGTAATTTGTAAAATCATCAAAACTCACACAAACATCCAAAACATGCACACGACATCAATACATACACGCATTCAATCTCATACAGACATCTCTCAAACACTCGCAGATAAATGTATCGAATTTACTAATTAATAAGGACGTTTTTAAAACGAGGTGGATTTTCATCGTATTGATTAAATTACTTACATAGTAGCCAACTAAAATTTTTATGTGTTTATAGTGAAAAATCTGTGAAAATGGATCGATGAGGATTTGCAGGTGAATACCTAAAATATAAGTACCCCCCTGAAATGTTTAACTCACAACAGTTCACAAGATGCCCTCATTCGTGTGAGCATATATCGGTGTACACTCTTGTACACATCAATTATGTAATAGTAATATTATAATGATTATGTGAACCCTTCCCCCACACATTCTTCACAATCAGTAACACTGCAAGTAACGATATTCTATACAAATAAAACACATCCATTATCAACGGCCATGGGTTCTTGGAATTGAGTTGTACACAATCCCACAATATACTTTTAATATTATATTATATACCTACTAGTAGGTGTATGATTGACATATTATATGATTAAATAATGTCCTTGAAAGACGAACTACGTGTCTCTCAATAGAAATCAATATAATAAAAGATTAATTTCATAATACCGTACTCCTGTAAATGTTAAAGACGACTGTCCTCAGATACCTTGGAATTGGGATGTAGGTTCATGCGTATTTTTGACTAAAGTCACCTCGCGCATCATAGATCATAGATTAAAACCAAGACAAGATTAAGATCGTATTTATGTAGATCGTGTAATGAGTAACCATATCTACTGATATGAAGTCTACGTAGAACTTCAAAAACACTCGTCAATGTTTCCACATTGGTTCCACATTTCCTCCCAGTGTCAATAAAAAATTAAGTATGTGGCGTACCTCGAAAACTTACAGAAAAGAGTGGCAAACTTATTTATTTGCCGAGAACTCGCAGAGCAAGGATTAAAAAAACTTTGATAATATCTGTTGATATAATTTATATTGTACACGTTTTAAGTCATGGGATAAGTTACCTACGAGCTTATGCTTAACATACTATGCTGAAAATTGTCACACAAAAATCATTGCTTTTCCTAAAAATTACCTTGCGACTAAAGATAGTGAAACTGGAAATATCTTCATCTGTCTTCCTCCCATAAGATAATCCTTAGTATCCTGCTCTTTGATGAATCCCCAATAGATTCCAATCCACGAACACATGACTAACATCATGATGAACACTGTGTAATCCTGCCAACCAAATTTCCTTGTCGATTCCAATAACGCAGTTATGTTAAGGATATTCAAAGTAGAATTGCTATCCATTATGATTTATTTTTAATAAAAGCTTATCACAAATTAAAAAAAAAAATCAAAATATTGAAATTTTGGTAAAAATAATGAAAAGCAACAGTGTCTGTAATTCACATTTAAAATTATTTGATTAACCTACAAATTTTCTATCTTCTTAATACTTATTTTACTAATTTATTTTTCATTAAATTATATGAAAGCTTTGTACCTAAACAGTATGTGAATTCGTTGTGAATTAAATTTTATGATTTTACAAAAAAAAAAATTAGTAAATAAATAATATTAATATTTTTTTTTTTTTTTTTTAAAAAAGATATATCTGGGTTTTTGTTATAAACCCAAATTCATAGTATTCACAATTTCACAGTAATAAAACACCCTTAAATTAATTGTAATTAGTTCTCTTGAAAATGTCAAGCTAACTTGACGAAAGCGCTTGAGTATTAATAAATCAATAGTGAAAAGTAAAACAGTGTTTTATTGATATCAAATATGTTTAAAAATGTCTTTTCACAATGTGAACACACAAACTCTAGATCATTTGATTTTACAATGTTGACGATTTTTCCTTTAAAAAATAAAATTCTCGTTATTTAAATATTTTTAATATCTTTTATTAAAATTTATAGATAGGTTTATTATTATTTATTCTGTAACATGTATTTGTACTTTTTATTTATCGTGGCACATGGTACTAAATGAATAATAAATTTTGAAAAAAATAACTTAATCACATGAACTTTTATTTACAGTTATTATTTGTTTTATACTTTATCTGAAACAAAATAAATAAATAATCTAAATTATTTTTAATTGAGCTCACAAAATAATTTTAATTTTTTTTTAGGTCACAAAATATTTTAAAAATAAATTTTGTTATAAAAATAAAATCAAAAACACTGTTTACTTTCACTTGTTATTTATTTTAAATATTTTAGCAAAGATCTTTCGTTATATTAACATCATCAGTGCTCACTTACAACTAAACAGTGTTTTTGATTTTATTTTTATAACAAAATTTATTAAAAATGAACTTTCACCAAGTGACTACCGAAAAAATTAATATTTTAAAAATTATACATCTTTTACCAATACAACAAAATCAATATAAAAATAATAAATTAACTGTAATATTTTCAAACATTAATCCATATGCACATAATATTCACTAGAAATCACTGCTAAAGGCTATAAATTATTTTATATAAACACTATTTGCCAATTTTTTGCCATTTTCAAGCTTTCAAAAACATTCTATTTTCAATATTATTTATCTTTCACTGTACACACGAGATCTTTTAACATATTTTATTGGTTGGATACATATGTTAACATCTTTCTGCTGATGTAGTTACTCTGAGTAAGATAAGTAGGTACTACTTCTATGCAAACTATTAAGTTTTTATTGCTAACTTTTGTATCACAATCATCTCGTTTAATACCAAGATTAGAAATGCTCTAAAAAGACGATTTCATAAATGCGGTTTTAAAATCTCACATGATGATGACGGATCATTTCTTCAGCATCATGGGTTCATCTCCATTGTCTATTTTCCATATCCATCTCATGAGTATGAGAAACTGTGTTGCAAGAGCGATGTTTTCATTTTGTTCCTGAACTTTGTTGTTAATTGATTTTTTCTGAAGGTCGTCAGGGAGTTGATTCAGATGACGGATCCAGTAATAACTATGTAAAACTCCTGTCGTAGAAGCAGAACTTGTTGGCTCTGTTAATCTTTTACAAAATGTTAATATGGCCAATTCTGAATCATAAAATAGTTTAGTTGCACTAACTAAGTCAACTAAGTGTGAGGAGATAGTTGAGTCATGGTAATTAGTTCTAATTCGTATTCACAGTTTTCCGTACTAATTTAGTTCATTATTTCATTTTGACACCTTAGTACAACTATAAATTTCGAGAATCTATGGATTTCGTATTCAGAATGAAATTTTAGTTGACAGCCGACGACTAAAATAAGTTGAATTTGGCAGAATTTTATTCGCGACTTTTAATGTGCGAATATTATTAGTTGCTGTCATTTTACCGCAGAATATTGCTATATTTTGGAAGTGTTAAGTTGTTTTTTTCAATTAAAAGTAAAAATTTATATTTTTAGGGCCCTAGGGTAAAATTACACCACCACCGACGCAAATACGAACGCCAAAATATATCGGCAAATCTGACATTTCACAATTTTCACGCGCGACAACTATTAAATTGTTGCCAGAAGTGTAAATCGGAACGTGAAAAACATTTTGTATTGCGGCATCACTGACTAATATTAGTTTGTCCCATAGATTTTACCGTTTGCACTTGGTGGTTCTCGAGTTTATAGTTCATAACTAATGCTGAATACTACATAATAACTAATATTAATCAACTTTTTAGTTAGTTAGTTCATTAAGATTCAGAATTGGCCCTAGAGACTCTTATTGCTGAGCGTAGGAGTCTACTTGCAGGTATTTTGAAATCACAAAACTCAGGAGACCATAAGATAATCAGTTTGTATTGAACCATATCAGTTTGTCAGTTTGTATTGAACCAATGGAACTTTTTCAGCAAAGTTATAATGTAACAGTCTTTTTATCTATACCATCACAGCATATACCATAACTGGAGTACCTCGTAAACTAACTGCATGTAATGACCATGCGAGTTATCCTCTTCATGTCATTAAAAATTGACAATAAATATATTTTCTTGGTCATTTTGTCTTCATTTACTCTTTCCACATGCTCAAGCTTATTGCTCAATTTTGGGGAGTAATTGTATTAGGAAAAAAAATGTATTATTTTATTGTTCGATTATTGTAAATGATATTTGTGTTTAATAAACTATTATTATTATCTCATATCTCATTTATTTAACAAAACAATATAAGATTCTACATTTTGAATTTCATTATTATAATGTATGTAATGTTAAATTAAATTTCATTATTATTATGTATGTAATGTTAAAAAAAAAAAACTATTAATGAAATTACCAAACATATTATTTTCTCGAAACCTCCAAATTGAAACTCTGAAACTCCACCATCAGACTGCTAATGCCAAATCGTGTAAATGAAGTCTGCACCTACTAGATCTGATATGATTTACATAGTGTACCGTCACGACGCTACATATATTCAATTGAATAATAATTTTATTTCAGGCGTCTTATCAATCACATATTATTATTCTTATTATATTATTTTCATGCAGCAGAACGTCCACGACCTAACGCAACGTTCGTCTAATATTTATTGCTTTTACAACTGATATTATTTTGGATTCTAATCATTTAGCATTAAAAGTCATTATATTTATGAGAAAAGTACCGTCTCCTCAGCAAGATAGAGGGAAGACGGGGAGCTGGCAGAAAGCAGATGTCCTGGCTGCGCAACATTAGAGAGTGGACCGGAATGAGGACGGTGGATGACCTGACAGGGAGGTTTTCTTCGTTGTGATCAGCAACGTCGTTGGGACCTGACGTGGCACAGGAAGAAGAAGATATTTATTCTCACCCCTTGACATTCTTATTATCCTAATAACATATTATCATGCATTTTATCTCGTTGATGCTAACTTTTTGTTTTCGGAGTTGTTGTTTATTTCTTTGACATATTCATGCTTGCTTACTACTAGGTACTACTACTACACCATCACGGCACATCACACAAGTGGGATAGCCAGCAGAACAGCTGCATGTTATAAACATGCAGACCGTCTTCTCTGTCCCAATAAAAAAATAAAACATTCAGGATAGGTGGCAAACCTCGTCGCCGCATTTGAGATGTAAAATGTCTTTATTTTTTCGAACATCTGTCTTTTACAGGATCCTCAAAAACTTATGGAAAAGAGTGTGAGACCAATAGGTCAGAAAGAGAGATGTCTCTCTTGAGTTATTTATTTTGGAGAGGTATATTCTTATTATTCTTTTCTTTATTTAGAGAGATAAACATTTATATAGGTAGATACCAGTGGCGAAACTAGACTTTTCATATCGGGCATGCTTTTTACAAACATAGCTACTATTTCACTTCTAAACGAGTGGACGTCCTTGACAACAAACGAATATATAAATTTATGTATGTACGTATTTTTCCAAGATACTCAACAATAACCAAGATTTCTGGAAATCGGTAGTTATCAGAAATTTATGTGCCGAACACTACACAGAAACAAACGGATTTAGTGATCCAATCAATGTTTTAGATATTAAATTTGTATGTTTAGACTTAACTGATATTCCTGCGAAATGTGTCCTGGCCATGGCAAAAGATTCAAAAGAAGGTTAACGTTAATAATACCATTTTATAAATATTTGGTTTTTTTAGTTTAGGGCATGCGTTGCATATTTGCATGTATGAAAGGCACGCCACTGGTAGATACATACATTTTCTTTCCCTTTTCCTAGTTGGGTAATGTGCCCTCTCCATTTACATAGGTACTTACCTCAGAGATGGTTGTTTCCATAACCTCTGGATGCTCAAAATCATTTCAACACACATGTTTGACATTTAACACATGTTTAATTTTCAAAATCTTTTTAACACACATGTTTGATAACAAAAGTTTTATCTCTGTGTTAGTTTTTGCAGAAAAACTGTTAAATAAGATAATTATTATTACAACCTTCAAAGAACAACTTGGTTGCGAAATAAAATAATGGACAACAATAAAAAATGTTTTATTTACGTAATAAATTTCTGAATTATTATGTTTTAAAGGCATTCGAAGGAAAACATTAAAATAATATTACTTATTATTGTGCTATGTAATAAATATTTATTTTTATTAACTAAGTAACGACTGAACGATTAATGAATAGCAGATAAGTATCTTATTTAGATACGTTCTCCTTCATGGCTGCCAGTTGTATTTCCAAAGGATCAGGATCCTGTGAACAATAAAATATTATGCTGAGTAATTTTGAATCAAAATATGTCAAATTCTACCATTGCTATACCATCACGGTATATCCCACAAGTGTGGTAGCAAACAGACCAGCGGCATGTAATACACGTATGCAAGCTTTCCTCTCCGCGCCAACAAAAATTATATGATGGGTGGTAAACCTTATTGCTGAATTTAAGATGTAAAATCTCTTTTTTTTTATTATTAGAAGTAAGTATGTAAAAAATCTAGGTTTTTTTTCTTTCTTATTTATCGTTATTGGTCAAGTATAACTCATTTTTTTCCCAGAAAACAATCTGGCACCCATGATTTCTATGGAACTTTTGGACTTTTCAAGGAAAAGGAATAAATATTTATAAAATTCCTCTCATAAAACACAAAAACATCGTAGGTATCATATGTAATGGTCACATTAAAACTCGTAAAAAGTTCTGGAAATTCTGTAGAATCAGATCCCATTGAAATTATTCGACATTTAAATAGACTTAAACATTATTGTGATTACGTACCTTTACATAAGCGTGTATAAGCTTTCTCTGTCCGGGCTGAACACTAAGCGAAGGCCTTGGTTTGATAATCTTTCTCAAAAATGGCGCGAGCAGTGATGGATCTATGTCTCTTGGATCATTTGGAGTCAGCGCCCAACTGGCTACTGATCCAACAATTATAGTTATTATAGCTCCTACTAACGTGTACCAAATATAAGAAACACGGAATAGGAAGAACACTTCGCTCCTGTAAAAAAAAATAAGAATTATTTTGCACAACACATCAACGTTCGAACAACGTCTTTGACACAATTAATCAATTAATCATGAAATTAATCCCAAACTTCAGAAAATGTTAAAGTCAACAATTTAATGAGCGAATTTATTGCAGAACCGATATCTTCCAACTAACCAAAAAGTGATATTCTTAAGTATGTAGATTTACAATGATGGAATCGAATTTTCTGGCGTAGAAATACTAGAAACAGAAACCATGGAATTACTTTGGACTTGGCTTATACAATACATAGAATATCTTAACAGTTTGAAAACTGATATTGAGGAACATGAATAATCAGTAACCAAAGAAATGAAATTGTTTTATGTCAGAAAGCACAAATGGTATAAGTTTTACTATTTTTCAATAATTGAATGAGCTTGTAAATTCATTGTCAAATTGGAGTTTGTAAGTCTTATTTAAAAAATCGTAAAACTTAAAGCATTTGTGTCTTCTTGCATTAATCAATATGAGTTTTAAAAAATGTACGTCAACTCAATAAATTAATTGAAATTGTGTTTTACTCACTGCTCTTCTTCATTGTAAACTGGAAATTCTTTCAGAGTATAATTATATGAACAGCCATCAGTTGTGAGAGGTTTGGTGGGGAAGTTGATCCTTCCACTAGCTATTGCAACTTGTGCATTCAGACACATCCACGCCATGGCAACTAGACCAGAAAGACCACCGATCAAAGCACCCTGAAAAAATCAAAACACGGATTATAAATAAGTACCTGAAAGTTATATCATGAAAGGAGAGACTTGTAATTTCAATCAAGAAAGGAATATTAACTTTGCACATCAAGATGTACAGTTTTCTTTCTATTATACTAAAATATAATGTATTTTAGGCTATAGATAAGTTTATAAATAATTGATTTTTACCTTTGAATTTACCCAAGGTAATAACACTCCCATGGTAAATACACCAAGTTGAGGTCCATTAGTGATGGCTTCAAAAGTCATCGTCAGCTGCAATACTGTACCCATCTTTTCAACCACAAAAACAAGAGCTAAAAAGGAGCAAGTGTCATATCGTGTAAATAATTATTTGAAAAAAATATCAAGGAAAGAAATTATTATGTTAACTATTTAGCCATGACAAACTTACCAAGGCAAAGGCATCCCATCAAAATTACAACAGCCTTCATAAGAATATTGGCCTGTGAATCTGAAAGAGGATGCTTGAAGAAAGGTTTGTAAAAGTCTTCCAGTACAACAGCTGACATTGAGTTGAGACTCGTCGATAAAGAACTGAAATTCAGAAATAAATTTATTATAATTTAAATTCAGGTTGATATTTTTTACATTCATCTTTAAGTGTATTCAATCGATAATTATTCTATTACCTGAGAGCGGCACTAAATATTCCAGCAACGAATATTCCTGATAGGCCTGGAATTTCTCCAAGAGTCTCCATTACCAAAAGTGGTAACAGCTGATCTTTTGCTCTTGCCAACTACAACACTATTCAATGTAGTAAGTTTTTGAAACAATATTTATTACACAAAATTTTAAGAAATACACATTTTTCCTCTTGTTTTCCATCCTGATTTACATAATTATCTTAAAAAGTTGAAATTACAAAAAAAGACAATTTCGCCAAGAAATAAAATTCATTGTAATCTAAAACCACCTCACCTGAGTAGATAAGGGATCGCAGTCATGATATTTAGCATAGATTAGCATTCCACAGTAGCAACAAAAACCAACCAAAGTTATGATGCCAATGACAAAAAGACCCACTGCTCTGAAAATTCACAAATCTATTGAACACGAAACTTTGATAAAACAACATCGATTCTTGCTGATATATGTAAATAAATATTTAATGTGTAGCTTGTGAATTAATTCCTGTAAAATTTGAATCACCTTTTAGCTGCTTTAAGATTAGGAAGAGCCAAATACCTCTGCATCAATGTTTGATTGACTGCATTGGTTTGTAACCAATATGCAAAACCTCCAAAAACTAAGCCCCATACTGTATGTCGAGTCAATGGATTCATATCGAAACTGAAATTGTAATTGAGTTTAATAATATTCAATACATGATACATTTATACCGTAACACATAATATCATTTTTGAATTTAATAAATTCTTAGAAATATCTTACTTAGGTGACTCGATTCTCCCACTTTCCCAATTTCTCTGCCATACAACTGAAAATCCTCCTAGATCCAAAGTTCCCTTGATTGAAACCAGTATCATAGCTCCAAACATTACCATTATCTGTATCACGTCTGTCCATACTACAGCTTGTAAACCACCCTTAAACAATTATAATGTGTAATGTGCATATATTGAATTTCAAAGTCCAAATCCTGAATCCTGAATGAACACATTACTGCATATTAAATATTATATAAATATTGCATTGCCGGTCAGCAAATGAATGTCAGGACAGGAAAAAGGAAGTTCAGTTTATTTCAATGAACGGCCACAACTTACGAGTACAATGAATATATTATAAAACTAGATAGAGCAGTACATAGCTGTCTAGATAACGCGATGTAGGTAAATCTCTATGGAGCAATTGCTATACTTGGAATTAATGAATCTCTTTCAACATCACAATGGGTGCAAGGATATTCAAATTAGAACATCCATCTGATAAAGTAATTCAAATAGGACAATGCTAGCATTATAACCGTTGTTGTAACTGAGTGACATTAAAACTACTCGTAATAATAAGAATTTATTGCCATACAATGCTTTAAAGGACTAAGATTAAAACCTTGTGGTACACCGGATGTTTTTAACAAAGGTTGCTTTACCTACTTTATCTTTTTAATGAGATGGTTAAAAATTATATCACTTTAGGAACTAAATGTGATTAAAATGTTTTAGATTAGTAATTTATTGATTTTCAAAACTTTAATAATTTCTTAATAGATACTTACAACAGAAGTATAAAATACGCAGACCAAGCAGACAACTGGGGTTATAGTATGAATGTTGACACCAGTAACTGTAAATGAAAAGTGTTATACATTACTAAAATAGGTAAACTTGGGTCAGTTGGAAGAGATCGCGCTTTTGAGATAATTTCGCCTTTTACATACTGATTTCATTTAATTTTAATGTATTTCTTTATAACATTGTTTGTTATTAATGCGTCCATCTCTAAAATTTAACTATATCAATAAGGATGAGTTGTTCCGAATGTTGAAAAACAGAAGTTTTCATTATGGTTGTCTGATAGGGCGCTTATAGAAGAAGAAAAGTAACAAAACGTGAAGAAATAAATACATACCTTGGTTGAATGCAAGAGCTGGAACATAAATCACTATCGGCAACCAAGCAATCTAAAAAATAAGCAAGCATTTTGAGAAAGATAAATTAAAAGTCTTCCTTAAAAATCATCAACGATATCTCAATCTATACTCACTAATGCAATTGTGAAGACGACTGATCCAAAAAGTCTCACGCTTCTGTCGAACCGTTTTTCCAAATACTGGAGAAAAATAACAATATTTGTAAACTCGATTCCTCGTATAAATAAGTAGGTACTTAAAATATGAAAGTTTATTTTAATTATTAACTCATTCATATCAACAGTTGCAGGGAAAATTTCTAAGAAAAGTCAAAACACTTGCAGACACTTTCATTCCCTAAATTTTAATGTCCAAATTCAAAACTCAAAGCAAAATATTCAGTTTTTTAGGTAAGTCATTGACTATTTAGAAATATGTATAAAAAAATACCTCGTAGTTTGATATGAGTCCCATATTATGGAACACGGGTAGATAGACAAAAGCCATAACAAAGGACATGCTAATTATTCCTCCAGCGACAAAGACATATTGTGTTCCGTACATGTACATCTCAGTAGGAGCACCAAGAAGCGTTATCCCTGATATAAAACTGTTAAGAAAAATGAACACACGGTCAACAATATTATTATAACTATAAACAAATTGAAGATAGAAACACAATTTCAGATTTCACTCACCTAGCAACTAAGGACATAGAAACAGGAAATACTTTCATATTTTTTCCGCCCATCAAATAATCTTGCTCAGTTGTTTGCTTTTTGAAAAATCCCCAATAAACACCAACAACGGCACTAAGAAGCAACATCAAAACGAAAACAATGTAATCGGTCCAGCCAAACCTTAACAAGGCTTTGCTCATAACTTTCACATCGGAAGTATCCATGATTTAAATTTTGCTTTTTTTCCTGGAATATTTTTTGTTACACCCGCGTGTTCTCAATTCTTTTCTTCTACTAATCTCCAATATAGGACACCAGCTCCATATGGTGTAATCTGCTTGAAATAAAGGGGACACAACAAAGCCCTAAACAAATCGCATCCCAATTTGTTGATTAGAAAATTGTGCCGCCAATTTAATACAATTATCTCCAACAACTTACAGTTAGTCAGTCATTTTCAAATGTAAGCCCATTTAAATTTAGAACTTTTGAAAGTGCCTACCGTGACTTTCTTTTATTTTGAATACCTACGATTCTTGTTAACTCAATCTACACATAATATATATTTTTTTACCATCGTATGTTATGAGATGTATGTCTTCTGTAAAAATAGGTATTCTAGAATTAATCGACATTATTTTCATTGTCAACTCAAGAAACTTATTTGGGATCCTAAACGAAAGGTATGTATCTTCTGTCAATATATATTTTAGAAAAAGTTAAAAATATGCATATTTACTTTATATTTTGTGTGTGTCGCCTAAAAATCGTTTAAATCAAAGTAAACCTATAAGTACACCTACGTTAGTTCTTTTCATATGGACAAATCAAAATATTTACATAATTATTTGATTCAAATTGTCAAAAAAAAACCTTCACATACTTTTTATAGCTATGCTTCCTCTGCTTTCCCCAGCTTAAACAGCCTCACCAATTCCAGACAATAAAAAATCATTCCGAATCAAATTATATAATTATAATTTCAATATTTTTCGTCCACGACCCCACATTTGAAATAGCACAAAGATGTAGGAGTAAATATATGTACATAGGTATGTCGACATAGTCGTGTTTCATGAGTGATTTATTCACATATTTTAAAAACCAGGAAGTCCATTGCACATTAGATTATACTGTCTCAACAAGGTCTAGGCACAGTGTCATTCTTCATCATAATTATTTGCCTATTATTAGATATGTTATAAAAGATGTACCCAACTTATAATCTGACATTACACTCACAGACGGTATTTATGACGTCAAACTCGTCAGAGTTCACATTACACTTTGCTTGAGAATAATAATGTTAAATTTATTCAATTGTCTTCAATAGTTACCAAAATAGTTTTTAATGGACTCCTCTTTTTTTAATCTTTAACAGAATGATTATATGTGAAAAGAATATTGCATTCAAAATTACCAACAGATAGAAGAAAAAGATTAGGTATTCAACCTCAAAATGATTTCTTTCTATTTACATCGTATGCTTTAATTTATTATCTATACTGCCTATACACATACATCTAGCTCAGTGTTTCCAAAGGTGGGGCACCACGTTTCTACATATTATTGAAAATGTACTAAATGTTATTAAAAAAAGAGGCCGGTGGGGCATATGACTTTTGAAAAGACTATGGTGGGGCATGGTATAAAAAGGATTGTGAAACACTGATCTATGTAGCTTATAAAAGAAATTCTACTGCCTGCTTTAAAATAATTGTTGAAATAGTCAATTATACAGATACATAATAATTATTGAAATAGTGTACGTAGACGATTTTTAGGGAAAACCCATACGTTCTCTCTTTCTTTTTTTAATTATTTTTGTCAATTTGTTTCCACCATAGACATCAACCATAGACAACAAACGTCAAATCGGTGACATTGACATTTTGTTTTATTTTGGCATGTTTGGTTTGAATGTAAATATTTTGCCGCGTTGATATTTTTTTGTATTAAACGTAAAAGCATTAATGTAATTTATATAACATTGTTATTAATTGTGATCAGAATGGCGGGTATAGTGCTTAGCGATGCTGAAAAAATGTTTATTATTGACGGAGTACAGGTAGCATAACATAACCTCAAAACTACTACTATGTACTAACAATCTTGTATTTTTACGATTTTTCAATGAAAGTAAATGATTTCAGGAGAATTACAGATCAGATGGAAGAGCTCGAATGGATTACCGTCCAATGGAGATGGAAACAGATGTAGTGAGCCATGCTGGTGGCTCAGCACGCCTCAGATTAGCAAATACAGATGTCTTAGTGGGTATCAAAGCAGAAGTAGATGTACCCACGTTAGATAGAAAGAATGAGGGGAAATTGGAATTCTTTGTCGACTGGTAAATCAAATCAATTTCTAAACGTTTATTTATTTACTTTCCACGTCCAGCCTAAATATTTTCACTCCAATAGTAGGTGACAGACAGCCTTCTTATTGAATGAATTTAAGTCTATGTGACTAGAGCTATTCCCTATCAGTAACCATAGTTGAAAGTAGCGATCATTCTTGTGTGTCTTGCAGCCACCTGCTTGTTAATACACGACTCTTCTTCCTTTGTCTCCTCTAAGCAAAATGTAGGAATCAAAATGAAGAAAAAGTACAAACTTTCGAGATTGGCTGGTACACACCTAATTTGTCCAAAATAACTTAAAATAAGACACATCTGTTTCTGGGAAATAGATAAATCTAGATCAAGGGTGGCCAACCCGCGGCTCGCGAAGCATATGCACCCTTTTTTATTAATAGTCAGTACAAGTACCCGTTACTTTTTTGAAAGAGATATTTTGAGAAAATATTCTAAAATAAAACCGAGGAGTTTCGAAACATTTCAAATTCCTATACCATTTTGAAAATTTAGCGACGGGGGGGTAGAAATTTTAAGGTGATGTAAAATTATCAAATGTTCCATATATTGAGTATATTGTTGTGCGGCCCGGTTGGAAATCTCATTCTGAAATTCGGCCCAGCTGCTGAAAAGGTTGGCCACCCATGATCTAGATGAAAGTTAATGCTAAATTATTTTTAATGTGAAACTTATTTAGTACTTCCATTGTGACTTTAAAGACTTTACGCTAGCCCTGATGATGAGAGCGAAAGTTTTTAAAGGCCGGCTTGCGACTTATAAAGTCACAGTGGAAGAAGCTAAATCTAATTTAATTTTGTTTCCGTTTAGTTCTGCCAATGCCACTCCTGAGTTTGAAGGACGCGGCGGTGAGCAGCTAGGCACCCTCATATCAAACTGTCTGGTGAGGGCTTACGAGTCTCCACAAGCATTTGATTTAAAGCAACTTTCCATTCTACACGAGAAACAGTGTTGGAAATTATATATTGATGTTCTGGTAAGCCAAATACCTTTATGTCAGAATGAAACTAACTGTAAGTCATGAGACATCACTTTTCAGCATTACCGTTCAATTTTTTTCAAATATAGAATATCAAATATAATGGTGTAGGTTTGCTATGCCTGTTTATTACAAGTAGATAATCCGTTGGCTACCTCACTCGTGAGAGATGCAAATATTTATTTTCGGTTAGTTGGAAGATATCGCGCCTTTGTGATAAACTCGCCCTCTGTATATTGATTGTATCTAATTTGAATGTTTACCTTTTAAGTAATTATTGTTTGTAATCAATGTACTGTAAAGAATAAATAAATATAACAAAAGTATACTTTTTTTCATAGATCTTGGAATGTGGTGGCAATCTTCTAGATGCTGTATCATTGGCTGTAAAAGCAGCTTTGTACAACACACAGTTACCCAGGGTACAGGCAGCAGTATTGGATGGTGGTAACATAGACCTTAAGCTTTCAGACGATCTGTATGATTCTGTCAAATTAAATGTTGGCAGTGCTCCAGTTTTGGTCAGTATATTAATAAAGACAGCATTTATTATATTCATATATATGCCATCATAACTCTCCCGCCGCTAATTGGGCAGGAATGGTCCACAGAAACTTTGTTAATCGTGAGCTGACTTTCAAGAGCTTCGGCTCTCATCATTAGGCTAATGTAAAGTGAAAAAATTATATTCAAATATGTGTTAATGAGAAAAAAATAATCGAAAGCTGTCATCATTTTATTATCTTAATTAATCAAGCTCTTGATTAATCAACAGTGACTTAATTATTCAAGCTCTTGATTAATCAACAGTGACTTAATTAATCAAGAGCTTGATTAATTAAGTCACTGTTGAAGTACTAAATATAAGTGCCTATTTTATTTTTATTAATTTAACATGAACCTCCACCAAATACCGTTGGTCAACAATATCAACTAAAAGTAATATTTGCAGGTGACAATGTGTAAGATAGGAAAATACTGTGTGGTAGATCCCAGTGCCGAGGAAGAGAAATGCAGTCCTGTGTCTCTGGTGATTGGAGTAATGGGTAATCCTAAACATTATGGCAGTACAGAGTCTGCTCCTTCTGCTGGAAAGATCTCCACTATAGTCACACACGGCGGGGGTAGCCTGCATCCTGTTACACTCAACAGAGAACTCAAGGAAGGATGGTGAGATAATTTTAATTCGTATCATCACCACATTTTCAACAAGTGGGGTAGCTAGCAAATAATATTGAAATATATTAATTGCCAACAACTTTACTAGTATCAAATTTTTATCAGTGATTTTGTTGTCAAACTTTTTTTCTTCATGGACCACTTTCTATTATTTGCTGGTTCCAGTGGATCCCCCGTATTTCTACCCCCCCCTCCCTGACACTAAATTTTCGAAATGGTATAGGATTTTGAAATATTTCAAAAACTCCTTGGTTTTCTTAAAGAATATTTTCTCCCAGTACCTTTTTCTACAATGTACCGGGTATTTGTACCGACTATTATTTATGTCAATATCTGGTGCTTTTACCGAATATTTGATACATAAACTATGGATTCGTGGACCCCCAATTTTCAGTCACGCTATCGTGGACCCCCGTTGAGTCTGGGGTCCACCTGGGCCACTTTGGGAATCACTGCTGTAAACTGTTGTTTCAAGCTGTTTCTCGAAATATTAGAATTTCGTTGTTTCAAAACTGGGCAATTGATCCTTGAATCTCTAGAATGTAAAAGGGTTTATATCAAAAGTAACTTCACATTTTGGAATCACTCAGGGACCCAAGTCCCCTAAGTTGAAAGGGGCTCTATATCTGTGAGTGTGAGTTTGTGAAAAATGTCATTGTATTAGAGATAGCTTAATTAATTCCATAGCTGTCGTTAACTTCTTCATAACTGTCATTAACTTTTTCTATTTCCCTGTTTACAAGGTATACTTATGTGTTTTATTTTGTATACTTTTCACCAGGTCAATTGGAGTCTCAATGGACAAAGCCCTAGGAGAAGCCTTGTTGAAAGAAGACAGTGAAAGAGAAAAAAAGAAAGCAACATTTGGATTTTTAAAATAATATTACTTATTAAGCTTATTCATTATGTAACTTATATTAAAATTTATTTTCTCCATATTCTTTCCGTTTTTAACATCCGAATTGCCTTCTTATTTATTATTTAATGAAAATTAACTATTAGACTCTGCCGTAAGATGGCAAAGTATGATATGTCACTGTAAAATCCTATACACATATATCATATTTTGCCATCTTAGGCCAAAGATATTGAAGTTAGTTAGAAGAAATCACATCTTTAAAGAGAAAAAGATTGATTCTTGTTCTCAGATAGGACAGCCAAATAGCACACGATCTGACATCTCTAGGCTATGACAGTGATATTTATTTTATCTATCTATCTATTCCCTCACGCCGTATCCCAAGTGGGGTAGGCAGAGAGAACGGAACGCCATATAGATCTGTCCTTACATACTTTTTTCGCTTCTTCAACAGTCATACAATTTCTCATGCACACACGTCAATTTCTCTTACTCAAAACACGGCCGTCCTTGAGAATTTTGATCTACATGATCAAGCTACTTAGTTCTCAGACGCCTGCGATTCCTCACACCCCTCCATTCAGACAGGTATATCCTCTTTGTCATTCTTTCCACTCTCATTCGTTCCACATGACCAAACCATCTCAATTTATTTACGTGCATTTTATCCACAACACTCCTCTTGCATCCACTCATTCTTCTAATATCCTCACTCTATCACGTAACATTTTACCAACCATCCCTCCTCAGTGATCTCATCTCCACAGCATTTTTTCCACTTTCATCCGTCTTTGACCATGTCCATGTTTTGCTTGCATACATTTATTTTATTTATTTATATTTGAGCATAAACGATACTGTGAGAAGAAAAGACTTAATTGATGTAGAATCATTCTGAATTAGAAGAGGCTGTGCTCTTAAGGAAAGCATTTAAGAAGTAGAAGAATATTAACTTGAACTAAAAAATAAAACAAATTTAATACAATGTGAGAATCTATTTAACATGTTTGTTCACCTTCAGAATGCAATATTCCAATAGACACGTCATCAGTTGGGACAATCATATAAATACATAATAATAAGTACGGGATCACAATATTACCTAGTTAAATAATAACATATATATATATACAATTTATATCTAAAACACTACCTATGTATAGTAATCAAAACAACAACAAAACAAACACATTATCATAATTATTTAACACATAGGCGCGTGTAATTACAGTATTACTCGCAGTCTTGTTAATAAACACAGATTTAATTGCAGACGGTTATCAAGATGGGAGCGGGGAGTCTTAGAGAGAGGATGTCGAGAGGGGGCTTGATTGAGATGGATTTTAAAATAACCACAACAACTGTTCAGAACTTAAGTCATATTTCTCAAAAACTAAAATGACCACTTGCGTGGACACAACCTCAAATTAGGATAAAGACAAATTCATTCAGAATCCTCAAAATCACTCTCTTAGAAATTGAATTGAGGATGAATTGAACAAAGTTGCTTGCTGCAAATAAACAAGTATTTATATAAGAATGGATAAGTGCTTGTTGGCAAATAATAATATAACAAGCAATCAAATCGGATCAATTTACACCATGTTTATTTATAAGACAGTGCATATTTAACTGGACACGGGATTAAGGGCACATTAATATTATAAATCTTTATCATTCCAGAAACATCCCTGCAGAGCATCTCTTTTCATGATATTACTAATGTCACCGTCATCGAAACAATGTATTGTGAAAGAGAAATGTCCCGGCATTGGGAAACCTTGTAGATCTAAAAACAGTACCCTTTGACCAGCAGTTATCAGACAT
This sequence comes from Athripsodes cinereus, assembly GCA_947579605.1. Taxonomy (NCBI): domain Eukaryota; kingdom Metazoa; phylum Arthropoda; class Insecta; order Trichoptera; family Leptoceridae; genus Athripsodes; species Athripsodes cinereus. The sequence goes on along the minus strand of OX388311.1, from coordinate 32,353,425 downwards.
TACGTTTTCAATAAAACTGTTGAAGAATGATTTCCTTGATTTTCACTGCGATACCATCTGGAGGATCGTGAAATCTACGGTGCCTGCACCAGGGTAAATTTTGATCCAATCATGGATAGAAGAGCACGTGCAGCAATCGTGAGTAGCATCTCCACAAACATTATCAAAGAAATTCAGCAATGTGAAACTGCAAAGCCATCTGGGATAGATTGCAATCATTATACGAAAATAATAACCCTGATAGGTTTGTGTCATTGAACCAGGAGATGTTCTCCACTAAATTTGAGAATTGCAAAAACATGACAGATTACATTGACAAAATGAGATCAATAGGGATCAAGATGAGGACAATTTTGCCATCGTATCCAGATCAAGCCGTAGCAGCAAACATATTGACGAACTTACCTGCATATTTTCGACCTCTTACCATGGCCCTTGAAAACAGTGTACAAGAGTTAACAACAGATTTGGTGTGTGAAAAATTGCTCGCCGAATATGCCAAAATCAGTGACCAGTCACAGAACGCCCTACTTGTCTAACATGGAAGATCGAATAATACCAGCTTTCAAGGTAGGGTAAGAGCGGGTAATGGGAGTCAGCGGGCAATGGTGATCACCTACATATCTACACAAGTAGACAACCTAGAGTAGTGTAAACTTCCTCTCTGCTACGCTCCCTACTCCCCGCTACAGCAACAAACCACTCTAGCCAGTAACCGCTACGCGCATCAAAGTGACGGCCGTGTTTTGTTTTTGTGCTCTGCTGATCTAAATTTTCGTCGAAATAAAATAAAAGGTAAGTGTCGAATTTCAAAATATATCTAAATAAGATTTTTATGTGTATTTTGTCTGACACTAAGAATAGTGATGTGCAACTTGAATTGCTATAATAATTTCATTTTTATTTTATTTGATTTTTTTTTCTAATAATGTGTAGTTGTGGGCAATCAGAGTCAGGTGATCCCCATTGCCCGCATAGTAATCTGCATGTAAAGTTAATTATATAAACTGTTTCTTTTTTCTAGATGCCAAAGATACGAGTCAGAATTACCGATAAGGCTGCCTGGTCTTCTGATAGCGTAGAAAAAGCTGTGCAGCTTATTGATCAACAAGGTTATTCCATACGGAAAGCTGCTAAAACTGTTGGCATTCCATTTTCAAGTTAACAAAAGAGATATAAGAAAAAAATCGAACTTGGGACCACGTCTTGGACGACATACTGTCTTCAGTTCCGAAATCGAAGAGGAAATAGCAGCCTTGGTGAAAAAAATGGCCAATGTTTGGTCAGATAAGAAAAGTGGCCTTCAAATATGCTGAAAACTTAAATTTAAAGCATAACTTCAACAAGTCTTCAAGGTTGGCTGGACGTGATTGGCTGAATTTATTTATGGCAAGAAATAAGATTTCACTTAGAAAACCGGAAGCAATAAGCATAAACAGAATCACAGCTCTCAACAAAACTGAGGTGCAGTTATTATATAATTTGTTGGAAGAACTGATGGAGAAACACAGATTTGTTCCAAAAAACATTTATAATTGCGATGAAACAGGAATTTTGATTGTACAAACCCCGGTAAAAATATTGGCTACAAAAGGACAGAAGAGAGTGGGATCTATTACAAGTTGGGAGAGAGGAAAAAATATCACCTTGTTATGTGCAATGAGCGCAGCTGGCGGATTCATACCACCAATGTTCATTTTCCCTAGGAAAAGGTTGTCTCCACTACTAGAGAAAGATGAACCAATAGGAGCGCTGTATAGATGCTCAGACAATGGGTGGAGTAACGAAAATCTCTTTCTTGAATGGCTTTCACACTTTGAGCAGCACGCTAAGCCATCTGCAGAGGAACCCGTTTTGTTGATAAGGGAGCGGGCCCCATTATGGTACGGTTCCCCAATATGGGATAGTAAGGTTTCTCGATATACAAGCTATGCCATCTATCGTACGGTGCATGAAATACAAGCTCGTAGTTGCCGGACACCATGATGGAACGCGCACATGTCAGTTTGTCAATGGCGGTTGACAAGGACGATCGACAGATTATTTTCGCAACAAAGTTTTTTTCTGTTCACGAGTTAGAAGTTTACTTTTGTTAAGGTAAAATTGTTAATTTGTCTAAATATATATTTCTGCATGATTTGATAATGTTTATTTTGTGGTAGATGTAAACTTTCTTGCTGTAATTCATATACATAATGTTCTCGGAAACATTTGTTTGAAAATATAGTAGGGACCCCAATATGAGATAGCTAGGGTTGCCGAATATGGGATATGTAATATTGGGGTACACCTAGGTATTTTATTTTTTAAATAAATTATTGCTCCTAGTCTTGTCTCTACTGTAGGTATGTTATTGTTTATTTAAAAAAAAACACACAAATTGTCCTACAATGACTTACCTTTTTTATTTGCAACTGTATGATATGTTTATTTCAGTTCAGCGGTAGCGGGAATGAAAAAAAAAGACGCAAGAAATGGGTTATCTCAAAGCGTCCAAAGTTTTTTTGGTTCCAAAATCAACTTTGGAGCGTTACTGCAAAACTCAAGGACGCACAGTAGCACAGCTAAGCTCTCAGAAGATGGGTCGCAAACCGACCTTCTCCCCAGAAATGGAAAAGGAGCTCGTTGATTACTGTGTGATTATGGTTAATAGATTTTACGGACTACGAGCTTCTGATATACATACTTTGGGGTTCCAACTTGCTTTAAAAAACAAAATTCAACATCAATTCAATATGGGCAAAAAGACGGCAGGCCGAAAATGGATGAGGAAGTTTCTCAAAAGAAATCCGAATTTGTCCTTTAGAACACCTCAGGCGACATCTGCAAACCGTGCAAAAAGTTTTACTGAAGACAAGGTTCAAGCCTTCAACAATATCCTGGAAAAAGAACTGCCAAAAATCAACTACGATCCAACCAGAATCTATAATGTAGATGAGACGGGAGTGACTGTTGTGCAACACAAAATGGAGAAAGTCTTGTGTTTCAAGGGCCAAAAACAAGTAGGTGGAATATCGTCAGCTGAAAGAGGGGCTCTCATAACGATAGTAACATGTATGAGTGCATCAGGATCCTTTGTTCCTCCCTTGTTTGTTTTTCCTCGAGTAAATATGAAGGACGAGTTAAAAGATGGTGCTCCACCAGGCTCTCAGTTTGCATGTCATAAATCTGGGTGGATTCAAGGCTACATTTTTACACAGTGGGTGACTCACTTCATTGCAACTGTGAAACCAAGTGTGGAAGATCCAGTTATATTGATTTTGGATGGGCACTACTCTCATACCAGGAACCTGGATGTAATTGACATATTATGTCGAGCTAATGGTGTAATTATTATATGTCTTCCACCGCATTCAACGCATAAAATGCAGCCATTGGACGTCGCATTCATGAGTCCGTTTAAAACGTATTATGCAAAGGAAATAGATACATGGTTAAAAAACCACCAAGGGCGTATCGTCACAGCGTACCAAGTTTCAGCGCTTGTGGGGAAAGCATACTTAAGAGCTGCTACACTAGAAGTAGCTGTAAATGGATTCAGAAAAACTAGAATATTTCCATTTAATCGAAATATTTTCAGAGACAGTGATTTTGCTGTGCACGATGATGATGACGTGGAATCTTTGCGCCCTCCTGCTTCAACTGCGACCCCAGCTGCCCAGTCAGCTTTGACATTTGTACAAACTTCGACTGCTACGCCAGCCACATCCCCGACGACTTCGAGTGCTGAACCAGCCCTAACTGCAATACTACCCACTTCAAATGCTGTTCTGAATACACCTCCGTCAAATTCAATTACTGAACCAAGCCAAAATCCAATACCACTTGCTTCAAGTGACGCACTGACTGCACTCAAATCAGCTTTGTATTCTGAAACAGTTTCAACTCCACTACCACCTACTTTAGAGACTGCACCAACTGCACCTATGACGTCGCCAAGTATCACAAAATTTATCATCAAACCAACGGATATTAGTCCTATACCCAAATCTAAAGCCAAGAAAAGTGGACAAAATAAGACAAGAATAGGAAAAACTGTTTTAGTGACCAGTTCTAGTATTGTTCAGAATCTGAGTATTCGTTTTTATGTATTCGTTATTCAACTTAACTCGAAGAACTAAATCCTCAATGCCAAATCTGTTCGGTCTTTTTCGTTCTTTTGGGAAAAATTACATTAAAGTACTATATTTTCAAAGAAACTAAGGTTTAACATCGCGTGGCAAATAAAGTCACGAACGAGATTTAAATCTTCGTGTGTGTTTTTTTTTTGGAAAAAAAAACCTTAAGATACTCTATTTTCAAAGATACTAAGGTTTCATATTGCGTGTCAAACGTTGAGAACGAGATTCTTGGATTTAAATCTACGTGTTATTATTTTGGAAAAAACGCCATTGGAGTATTCTATTTTCAAAGGAATTAAGGTTTTATATCGCGTGTCAAATGTAACAAACGAGATTCAAAGATTTATATCTTTGTGAAGTTGTTTTGGTAAAAATACCATTAGAATACTCTATTTACAAAGAGACTAAGGTTTAAAATCGCGTGACATATATCACAAACGAGATTTAAGGATTTAAATCTTCGTGTCGTCTTTTGGGAAAAAGGCCTTTAAAATACTTTATTTTCAAAGAGACTAAGGTGAAAATCGCGTGACAAATTCCACGAACGAGAACGAATGTTAAGAACGAATTGTTTTGAAGAACGATGTCTCAAGTACCGATTACTGAAAAACAACTGGATTTACCAATACTAACCAGTTCACCATATAAAAATGAACTTCAAAGACAGTTTACTCAGAAGAAAACAGCAGAACAAAAAGTAAAGTCCAAAGCAAAACCAAAAAACAAAACAATTAAAACGAAAAAAAATACTAAGAAAACTAAACCAAAGAATATGCCTGTCAAGAAAAAAGTACTTCAACCAAGTTCATCCTCATCTAATGACAACGAAGAGGATGTACCATTGCTTGATTCTGATGACAGCGATAGCAACGAAGATGTGGAATGCATTTACTGCTGCAATCCGTACTCCAATGACGTTGCCGGTGAAGAATGGATTCAATGCACCAAATGCTTTCGGTGGTGCCACGAGTTATGTGGTGGTGTGGAAGCATTTACGATTAATTTCATTTGTGACAATTGTGTCTCAGGTTGATTCTACATTAGATTTTTAATAAAGTGACTTGAAAACAATATATTCTTTTTTATTAAACTATTAAGGAAATATAGCATATTGGGGATATGTGATGTCCCATATTAGGATACAGCTTACACTTTACAAAAAAAACGATTTTTTGGTTTCTTTTCTTCGCTTGGCGAAAGTGACATTTTTAGGGAGATGGCCTTAATAAGACATAAACAATACCAAATTTCAAAGAGACTGACCTTAGTTTGACTAATAAATTATCAAATCTGTTCTTTTTACAGTCTGACAAAAAAAAAGTATCCCATAATGGGGCCCGCTCCCCTACTAGATAACCATGCTAGCCATATTTCACTTCCCATTTACAATTATTGTAAGAGCAACAAGAAAAAAATGAGATGTGGTACAGATGTACTTCATGTGAGTTGTGGGCTCACGCAAACTGCACCGGGATGGACTCAGCCAAAAGTTATGTCTGCGATATGTGTTAAAATCTATTTGATTCCGATTACCCACAGGATGGCCACCATTGCCCTCACCTCAGTGCAATGGGGGTCCAAAACTTTTATTTTTAAAAACTGTCATTATTTCCAAAGTTGATTATACCAAAATGCTTAAAACTGATCTCAATTGATAACTGATTAAGTATATTTTGTTATTAGGCAGTTGCAATAAAGATTTTACTTTATAATAAGCTTTTATTTGAATCCTCGCTTAAGTGACTCCCATTACCCGCTCTTACCCTAAATGTAATAATTGTCAGAAGATTAGACATAAAGCGAAGTTTTGTAGAGCAAAGAAACAAAATCCGGCATCCATTTCAAACCAGCATTATGATGACAGAAACCATTGTAATAAGGCAGAGAGTTTAAGACCGAGGGAAGCATGGATGCTATGAGATGAGAGAATGGTTTGTCATATTCGTAAAGCCATTTATGGTTTAAAACAATCTGGAAGAGTTTGGTATTTAAGAAGTTAGACTCATTCTTAAATAGTTTAGGTTTTACTTGTGCAGATTTTGATTCATGTGTTTATTACAAATGTTATGAACAAAACATTTTATTGTTAGCAGTTTATGTTGATGATATTTTCAAACTGTATTGATTTAAAACATTCTATTAAAAATAAACTTTTTGACAATTTTGAAATGAAAGATTTAGGTGAACTTAAATGTTTTTTGGGTATAGAGATACAAAGAGATAGAATCAAGGGTTTTACAAGTTTATGTCAAACTAGTTATATTGAAAATGTTTTAAAGAAATTTAATATGCATGATTCCAAACCAGTTTCAACATCTTATGACATAAATCAGAAGCTAACGAAGACATCTGAACATGAAGAAAATTTAAATGCTATTTACCAATCAGTAGTTGGATCTTTACTCGATGCAAGCAGAGCAACGAGGCCAGACCTTGCATATATTATTGGAGTGTTATGTCAGTTATGGATCGTGTTGCAAAGCTTAAGTGGTAATGGGCGGGTCATGTTGTGAGACGAAACGACGGTAGATGGACTCCTAGAATCCTCAAATGGCGACCATGGAGTAGCAAAAGAAGCATCGGCAGACCACAAAAGAGATGAACTGACGACATTACGCCAATCACGGGAAGGAAATGGATACAGAGGGCACAGGACCGCAACGATTGGAAGAGTTTGGAAGAGACCTATATCCAGCAGTGGAGAGATGGCTGACTAAGAAGAAGAAGATGTCAGTTTTCATCAAAACCATCCAAAACACATTGGGTTGCTTTAAAAATAGTTGAGATACCTTCGAAGAACAACAGATTATAATTTGCAATTTTGTATAAATAGTAATGAGGAGCACTTAACCCAATTAACACAATTAACCCGTGGAGCACCCGGTAAAGAATTGGTCTCCCACTCTTCTGCGTAAGTTTTCGAGTGTCCTGTAAAAGGCAGGTGTTCGAAAAAATAAGACATTTTACATCTTAAATTCAGCGATGAGGCTTGCCACCCATCCTGAATGTCTTGATTTTATATTGGCACGAAGAGGACAGATTGCATGTTTCTATCATGCAGCTGATCTGCTGGCTACCCCACTTGTGGGATATGCCGTGATGGTATAGTAGTAGATAGTAGTAGTAGTAGTAATGAGGAAATTCATGGATATTGTGATGCAGATTATGCTGGTTGTCATGATGATAGAATAGCAACATCAGGCTACTTATTCCAACTTGCAGGAGGTGCTATTACTTGGCAAAGTAAGAAACAATCAACAGTTGCAAGTTCTACAGTGGAGGCAGAATATGTATCATTATCAACTGCAACCAAAAAAGTGATTTGGTTAAGAAAGTTTATTTCAGAACTTGATCTTCCTTCAAAAGAACAGCCAACGATAATCTATTGTGATAACAAAGGAGCAATAGACCTAAAAATAATATGTTCCTCTCACGCACAAAGCATATAGATGTTATTCATCATGTTGCAAGAGATGCAGTCAAGAATCACCAAACTACTGTTGAGAAGATACCAACAGAAGAGATGTTGGCTGACCCACTGACCAAGCCCATACCTAGAGATAAATCAAATTGGTGCACATACAGGATGGGTATCAGGAAATCAAGGGAAGTGTTGAAGAATGATTTCCTTGTTTATTATATAATTCTGTTGTCTATGTTTCCTCTTTATAATAAACTGTCATCTTGGCTACATGCATGTCGCACGCTTTTTACTTTTAAACCCGCTGCTAATAATATCAACAAAAACAAATCCAAGGCGGACTATATCATTTCTGAGATTCTCAATCAGATGTTACGCGCAGATGACAAAACCAACCAGATATCACGATTGGAAAACCATGTCAGTGATATGTTACAACTAGATTCGCAATGTCATACAAATATTCTCTAAAAATGTGTACCCACCCGTCGAGGTACAATACGTCCTGAGTAATATATATTCATCTCTTTTCTTTTGTATATATTCATCTCTATCTACCGGCCTTTGTCGTCTGTTATAATCCCCATTCTCATATTGTCTATCTCTTGTTATCTACAAACAATTTATATGTGTGTCGCTTTTTTTCAAACTAAAAATTGCGGCACCAAGGACCGCAACGAGATTTTATTGATGGTACATTGAGATTCATATTGCAAATCTAGGTATAACATATCACTGAACCATGTTCACACAATGTAACATTTTGCAAAATACAATCACGAGAAGTGAGAGAGGCACCTCAATGCTTCTAAATTGTCTCTAGGCTGGTTAAGGTGATCAGTTTTGGGTCAATAGAAGCAACCATTTTTTGGGGTCTCCTTTTTCAGATCTCTAATCAGATGTGTGATTGATTTTAGACATCTAGTTAATAAGCAATCCTACTTTGGTAGATTTATGCACATATAAGATTAAAATTATTAATATAAGATATGTTTATAAACAAAAACAACAACAATATATTACACGAAGCAATGGTTGTTCAGACTAGTTTGATGATTGGGAAATGTCGATGATGGGAGAAGTCAAAGTCAGGGGGAGTTGTGGAATCATTCTTGTGACCCCCAGCCAATAGTTTCAACACGACAAAATTGGTTTTGGCAACTTTCAATAAGTCTTGAATCTGAAAACAAAAAAATGTATTATATTAGACATTACATTAATAAACACATTGCATTATCATTTTCTTCATTTGGGACACGGTGTGAGGATATAGATCGACATACATAATAACTCATATGAATATTGAATTGAATTTATCTGGTCTTTCTGAGACGGCTAACGTTCTGGAAAAAATTTAAATTAATAAAGTTGATATTTTCAACCGACGGTACTTGGTGAAAATTTATGTTGAATTAATTATAAATAAAACACTTATTTATAGTATATCCACAGTGACTTTTTATTGGACGCGAGCCGGCTTTAAAGAACTTCCGCTCTCATCATCAGGCTAGCGAAATATCCACAAAAGTCACTGTGGATAAACTATAAATAAGTGTTTTATTTAAAATTAATAGATGTCTCTTATAAAGACATTGTTAATATCTAAACTCCTCCACTCTCACCTAACACAGGAATTAGATGATAAAATACCCCCTTTTAAAATTCCTTGTATTCCATCCAATCCTTAGCTTAGACTATATCATGTGGATTAGTTTGTTCTATTCTTTAATTTAACTAACTCTTGCCCTGAAGATGCCGCATGGCGAAAGCGCTCGGCAATAAGTATAAGTATTTGATCATTAATTGATTAAATAAGTAATGATAGCGATAATTATGACAGTGTAGGGTAGATAACCAGCTGGATTTGAGCCCCCGAATATCTTAATCAAAATACCTAAAATCTACTATAGGATTGCCAACAACCACATTTAAGACAGATTTAAAAAAAATTAATATTCAACTTGCATAAACAATAAAGAAACTATTTTACCTCTTGGTCAGGATTCTGTATGGTCTCCAGACACGCCCTAGCTTGCTGAAAATGTTTGCACCCTGCTAAGAAGAGCATCGAAGGTTTCTCCAAGCGTAATGGCTGTGTCAGCTCTCCGTAAGCCGCGTACTGCACCTGGGGCGGTGTCGGGAGACTCAAAGGAGCAAAGCGATGTTTGTAACGGACGGCTTCTGAGTCAAATTCAGATGTCGGTTGTCTTATTTTGCCTTGGAGTTGAAATGCTACCAAAGCCTGCAAAACAAAAATGAATTATAATTCATTTAAGTAAATTACACATTCTGCACAACCTCTATCCTGTAGGAAATGTAGTTTTTGAAGTTATTGTACTCAAAAGGTGGTCCTAGCTGGATCATGTTTTGAGAATGTTTAATAGTAGTAAACAAAAAAGACATAATTTTTCCGTCTACAAGGTTTCCAATAACCTATGCATTCCTCTTTCACATAACATCTTTCATATGACAACAACAATACCCGAGGGGAAGAGGTGATTCAGTTGACTCAGAGACACTCAATGGAGGACTCTGACTGAACTCAATGAAGAAGAAAATGCAGTGCAGGATAAAGAGAAAGATTGTCAAATTGTGATGTTGTCTACCTTATAATATCCCCCACACATGTTTGTCATAATCTGACACATGAGTGCCTCCCTCTGTGTGGGTCGAGGTCCCGGCCTCTTCTTGTGTTTGGGGGGGCGCCCTCCTCTGCGACCCCCACCACTGCCGCCCCCTCCCCCACCTCCACTGGATCCCTGCCCACTGTTGGCACTTAGCAACTCTTGTTCGGTGGCTATGGAATCTGCTCTGGCCATTGCACTCGCCAGCCAACCGTAGAGATACTCGTACAAATACCTGGATATACCGAAAAATCACTTTTAGACATAAACGTAGAACATCAAAATAAATTGAGATTGATCAGTAATCTGAAGATAAGGGTCTAGGGCTTTCTGACAATAAGTTCTTGGAAATCCTGGGTTTGAATCCTCTTGCTAATTTACTTTATCTTCACTAGGTATATTGCTTAGATTTGACAATACGGATTGTTCAGCACCACAATTATTTCATCCCGTCATATTCTGTTCACTCATTGGAAGTTTTTGTTAAATAAAATTAAAAAGGAAAAATAAAAAAATTAAGCAACTGGGGCAGTGGAGATGAGGGAGGGATCAAGAATCAACAAAATGAAGGAGATTACTCCATGCACACTGCATGGGGCTTTGCACGTAGCAGAGGATCATACATACATTATGGCAACAAATCATGAATAAAATGAGGCATGATGGTCTCAATTCTCAGAACTGAGAGACCAACAGAGCAAAAGAAAACCAAAATGAATACCAAAATTTACAATCAATCATCTTACCAGAAAATATAATGATACTCGTGCACACTGTACAACTCTAACTCAAGCCCAGAGAGCAAATACATGATCATAATCCTCAGCACATGATACAGTATCCATGTAGTGAAGCATGGTAGATGTCTGCGTCCACTGTCAGGGAAGGCCTTCACACTCAAGTTGAACAGGAATCCATCTATGTTCTCTGCCTGCAAACAAACAATAATATTATGTCGTGCAAAATGATTCCCAGTCCCCACAATTCCTTACATTCTCCATATCAATCCATAAATCAACAACTCTGATATTCAGAGAGACAATGCATCAAAGTTTAGAGGAAAATTCTGCCTTTCCAGGACACTCAGGAAGAAAGAAAACGTGGGAGTCCAAGTCTTTGTTGGGAAATCCATGAGTTATTTTGTATTCAATACAGCATTTTTTTCTTTTAAAGGACAGCGCCCGCCAATTACCTTGTGCCGTACCTGGAGATATGTATAACGACACACACTGCACAAACAGGATTTAATGTCGCATTAAAGCGAGAAATGCTGCCTCGAGGGAGCGCTCTAGATTTAGTGGCCACACACCAAAAATGTTGGTGCAAAAAGGGAAGGGAAGAAATGGGAATATGCCTTCCTCTCTATGCAGTATCGTTAGTACGTTATACAGCAATTTTTATTTACAGCTTACCTCTTCTTGAAGAGCAGAGAAATCATCCAATAGATGTGCCAGTTTGTCTCTCTGCCTAGCCCTATTGTGGCCACACACTTGTAGTAGAGCTGTGAAGGGACGAGAGCAGCGGGACAGGAACGTCTCCACATATTCACGAGCCTGTACAGTACAATATATGCAGAACATAATCAATTTTTGTATAGCTTCATAAATCTATTTATCCATCTACATATATCTGTACCAAAAAAAAATGGTTTCTCTCATAAGAGATGTAGCTAATGGACCTTCGTGTAAATAAAATACAAGCCGTCTTCTACGTGTTATAAAAAAATAAGATATTTGTTATGGGTTGCATGTTTAATCACCTCTGCTGGAGAAGAAACCTTCATTACCTAAATGTGTTCTACATAAATAAATAAAGCAACAGATAACCAAATGGAATATAAAAAAAAACAGAATTAAAAAGCCCAAGAAAGAATTAATATTGTAACTAAATAAAAGCTTAAATAATGGATTTTGATGTTTAACAAATACATGTCTTTTACAAAATGATTATGATTAGAACTTTAAATTTTTGACACACATTAACCCTTACCACTCCTATGTCGAGCCACACTCGACATAGTATTTCTTACACCAACTCCTATGTCGAGCCACACTCGACATTGTATGACGTAATTTAAAAAAAATGGATAAAATTATTAAATGTTCATTTTTCTTATAAATACTAAATATGTTGAATTACTAACACTTATATTCACAAAATAAACAGATTTTGTCAAATTCAGTATTTCTGGGAATTTTAAAAATTTAATTGTTTTTACAGTATAAATGTATTACACGAGCGCTGCGTAGTTGTTTGAGCGGTGAAGTAGGTACCTACTACCTACATAACAAAACAAAGGGCGGGGAAATTCCCAGAATTTATATCTCTAGTTTGTTTGTGTTCCCTGTGTTCAGGTAGTTGACCACACGGATGGATGTCATTATATTATTTTAGTAGCAAATATTGCGTGGCCTTGAAAACACGTGCGTATTGTTTGGAAAATATTTCACGATTTCGTGAAGTTTTAATTTTTGATTTGTTTTGATTTGTTAATTAGTTATATTTTGTATTAATTTTAAGTAAATAACAATAAAAACTACATATTTCAAAATATCTTTTTATTGACACCACATTTTATGGTCTTTTTTAATATTTATTTAAGGAGTTGGTAGTAAGTAAAAAAAAAAAGGAGTGCAAAGGGTTAATAAGTGAGTATTACCTGTGGATTGTTTAGAAGTTGATATCTGGATATAAAAACAGGAGGATTAATGAAAGATTTGACAGCCTCCTTGAGAGCATCAGGAACTACATTCACAGGATTATCAGTGGAGCCACCAAGGTATAAGATCTGTAGAGCTGAACGTGATAGGATACACGGCTGACCCTTGCTAAACTCCATGAAGAAATCCTAAAAAATATAAAGAGCAAGTAATAATGAAAAGAAAACATGGACTACAAATCGCATTTCAATGTTTTTTGTGCTATTTGTCTGACTTGAAGTTAGCTACATTGACATTCAGTCATACCGACATTCACAGTTGGAGGATTGTGGCTAACTTCATAGGAGAATATACAAAAAAATTGCCTCAACACATATGTAAAACATTAAGGATAGCATGTCTATCATCTTACTTGCTATTTAGTTAATAGTTATGTTTTGTAGGAACATTGATTTTGTTATTTCATAAGTTTTCATTTTACATTCTTCTTGAATCTTCTTTTCAATTTTGTTATATTAAACATAATATCAAATGATGCAAATATAAGCAGCACTTACCAAAACATTATGAAATGACGTGATGGTGGTAATTTTCATGGCGTGCCTCAACTTTGAAATGAGTTCTTCAAAATATTGCAACGCCTCTGTCCTGGGCTTGATTCGGGTGTAGCGAGGGAAAGTGGGAGGGAGAAGTCTCTGATTGACTAGAGGCTCAAATCCCATTGGATTAGGCATGTCAGCTGAAAAAATTATAATATGTACTAGTTATTACTATAAATTATCATGACATATTGATATTGGATATTGTTGAAATATATAATATAAGTAATCACATATGGCAACACTGTATTATTACTGTTAAAATAAGTTTTATCCATGATAACTATGGTTTTTGATTTTGCACTTTCTCTGTGGTCTTCTTTTTTTTTGTCAACTGCTTCAGTAATGGTGTGTTGTATCTGTGTTCTTCATTTTAAATTTACCTTAATTAGATTAAATCTATTAACAACGGACTTCTGATTTTTATCAATTACAACAGATAGTAGGTAGTATGAACATTTCACTGTATTATAAAAGAGACGATGGTCCTGGCTATGTCATATTTTGAGAATGTCCAATGATAGGGCACTTTTCTAGACCTTCCTTTTTTACAATACACTGTTCCTATGAAATACTCACAATTCTCCTCTGGTTGCGTCCCCTTTCCTTGTGTCTTGGTGATGATGAGCATCATTTCACTGCAGCCAGCCAGCAGCCTATTGCAGTCATTAATGGACTGCTGGTCTCGCTTGGTCAACAGGTTCAAAGTCTGATAGAACATGCGAGTGAATTTGATTCGAGCAAATAGTCCAATCAGAGCCTCTCCCTGAAATACAAAATGTTACAATCTAATGATACCCATATTCCAAAAACAAGTTTCTCCTTAACCAGATGGTAGACTAGAGGGTTGTATATTAGGAGTTATAATAAAGAAACAACAACTGCACTCATAATAGAATCAGCAAAGCTCAAAAAAAAATTCATCAATATCCTACGCTATCCCATTACACCGCAGCCAATCAATCTATATCAAAACACAATTCTCTCACTTCCCTCCACATTTTGACAATTTGTAATGGGCGAACGTCGATTTCTTTTAATCAATACTTAAAAATTTGATCCATATAGTCAATCAACAAAAATGTCATCAAACATTTCAAATGTGAGAAACATTCATACCTCTTGTGTATTGTTCCTATACTTCTTATGTAGTTCATCTTCCTGTTCCCTAAGGGCGGACACGCACTTCTGTTCTGTCACATCAGCCCCCATGTCACTGTAGCCACCAGTCTGTGATGAGCCACCCAATCGGAATCCATACTCATATGGTTGGAAATCTTCCTCTTCAAACACTTGAGCCCTGGAAGATACAATAATTATTATTATGTACATTAAATACTTTTATGAACTATTACAATGAACATTAATAATTGTTTTATTTTTGAAATATAAAGATGATTCACTCGAGCAAAAGCAAAAATAGAGTAAATTTCATATCATTATTGGTTGTACTTACATAATAATATATTTCCTAATGAGATCCAATATTTTGTACACGGCAATAGAGAATGCCTTGAGAGTTTTGTCAACAATAGTCTGGGGCTGATGGAGATAGAGATTAGTGAAGACAGTCTGCGCCAGGGAGTGCCCTTCCAGCCAGGATACGATGCAAGAATACGTGGCGTCAATAACACCAATTATCTCTGATGTTGTCAATCCTTCTAACTTTATTTTTCCAGCCTGCGATGGAAAATAAAAACATGTTATAAAATTACAAATAAGAACAATATTGGCATAATCGTAATTTGTAACAATTTCTTTATTTTATACATGAAACGGTCAAATACAATCCATAAAAAACTTTCAATTATGCAACATTACAGGTCTTCAACTATAAAAAATATAAACCTAAAAATAATTTGAGAAGAGACCCACCAAAGAATTGTTCTTGTAGCAACCGGAAAGAATTGGTTTCCATCTCTTATAAGGCAGATGTTTGAAAAGATAAAGACATTTTACAACTTAAATTCAGTAATGGGGTTTGCCACCCATCCTGAATGTCTCAAACTGTTTGTTGCCACAAAGAGGACAGCTTGCATATTTATAACATGCAACTGTTGATTTGCCGTGATGGTATAGTAATAGTAGAAATTTGAGTAAATTCGATTGAAAATTCAAATGTTGTAATTTTGTGGTAGAATTTTTTTACCCATAAAATCTATCAATTCTGAACTTCTAGAAGAAATAAAAACTAAGCTTCATTACAAACCTGCACTGCTTGCGGGAAGGTGAGAGGTTTAGTGGTGCCCCTATTGCAATGCATCCCCGCATCCATCTTAGGATCCATCATCTCTATGGCGGACATGGCCTCAAATAAACCAAACAATTTGTCATGTAGTAGCTCACCTAACTCCAATTCTAAAACACAAAATAAAATACGTAAATATAAATCAAAGTAAAACGATAGGAATGAATAGGTTTCCCACTATTTTCTTTTCAGTGATGAGGTTTACCACCCATCCTAAATGACTTAAAATTCTTAGTTGGAGAGGACAAGTTGTATGTTTAATACACGCAGTTAATCTACTGGGTAACCTGCTTAGGAGATGTTGTGATGATATAGATAAATATAGGTAATTTCACGTGACTTTATCATGTTTGCAAACAGGAGAATTCAAGAAATTCCGCTCTCATTGCCAAGCAAATGCACCAAATTATTACAACAATTTTTACAGAATATTTGACTAAAAACCATGAAATTTGTACATTTCAGGAATCAATATTCACGTCTCTTGAACAAAAATGTCTTTGACCTCGTCTTGAATATGTCTGCAATTGCCAAGGCATACAAATTATGTGATATTTCACTGTAAGGAAGCACTGTAAGCCAAACTACTTCAACCTGTTACTACACGTCTGTTTATAGAATCAAAACTGATATTATTTCTGTAGAACTCAACAAAACTTCAAATTCATAATACAAAGGAGCATTGAAATGTTATAAAGTTTTAATCATAGACATACTAGACCTGCAATTCAGTACATTATTGCGGAATATTCGTTTTCCAACTTAACGCATTAATAATAACAATAATAATATTATGCTGTCTCACTCTATATCATTAAGATGATAACGGTTATGCGCTGTCTAACAAACCGTCTCAACGGACGCTGGTTTAAAACTGGCTGTAAAATTTGATCGGCTGTAGGACCGATTTTTTCTTTGAATTACCTATCTCGTATATCTTTGGTTTTAATAATGTATAAAATATAGGTATCTGCAAAAAAGTGTCTAGTTTGAATGTGTGATATGTAATACCTTTAATACTAGTCATAAATTCTTCTGTGATGTCCACCCAATTGTAATTCACTTCAGGGGATGCCGGAAGGGGATCCATAAGTCTATAAAACAAAGAAATCCACGCAACTCAACGAAAATGTTCACAATTTGATGTAAATTTTATTATGGCAATTTGTCAAACATTTTCGACCACATACATGAAATTATTTGATCCTACATGAATTAAGATGATAAAAGTTCATTTATCAAAGATAAAAAAGAGATATTTCATTACTAACAATACAAAATATTCAATTTCACAAATATACCAGATAAACCAATGGAGTAAACAATGCTTACCCATCTCTTTCACAATAATCATACGCGTCTGCCGGCTCCATTGTAGATAATTTATTAAACTATTGTTTATTTTAAACAAATAAATAAGAAAGCGATCAAGCTTCGATTAATTTTATTTACAAAATCATTATTAATCCAATTCGATTATAAAATCTGTCACACGAGTAAGACATTGACAGTCTCTTCTTCTTTTTCTTTTTATAACTGCCGACAACTTGCGTAGTGTAATTTATCTTACCATTACCTTGTGAGTCAGCTATGGTTAAGTTCAGGACGTAGGACGTAGGTGCCATAATATTATAAATTTCATTTTTTAGATAAATCAAACACTTTTCATTGCAGCATAATTTTATTAACAGTACATATTATTTATTTACATAAGAAATAAATTAAATGTAATATAGGTGTATAATAATAAATTAACTATATCTATCTTGTCCCTTACGCCGTATCCCAAGTGGGGTAAGAAGAGAAAACCGAACGACGTACAGATCTCTGTCCTTACATACTTCTTTCGCTTCTTCTACATTCATACAATTCCTCATGCACGCACGTCGATTTTTGTTACTCAAAACACGGCTGTCTTTGAAAATTTGATCTACAATCTACATGGTCAAGCCATGTAGTTCTCATATCGATTTAAATAAAATAAATACTAATTATTTTTTTAAACGACTCTCATTGTGTTCGTCATTTCCAATGACATATACTAATAATGATTATTATTTTTATGATTTATTTTTGAGGTTTCACTACATTTATATCAATATCATTGTTTGATAATTTTGTTTCTTTCCGGTTATTGATGTCTACAGATAACATTTCGGTTACATTTAATTTCATGTCATCATTGTTGGGATTTTTTTGTGTTAAATTGGAATAATTATTGACAAGATAATTTAATGCTGAATTAAATTCGGCTGGTGAAGTCACATTGATGACATTGTCCACGCCAACATTGTCAATTATTTGTGCAACATTTTCATTAACCCCTTCCTGAATTACTGTCTCATTGGTCATAGGCGGTAAAACTTGATTCATATAATTATCATTTGTGTTCATTTCAGATGAAATTTGTGTCATATTAGCATTATTATCGCCATTTAGCGTATCCAAAACGACAGTGGTCGTATTATTACTATTATTTTGTGTCATATTATTCGCGTTCTCCATTTCTGTGACTGGGTCAAAGGTGTCTCCGTCTGTAGGTGGATTAGATGTTATAGGATTTTCATCAGAAGGTTTCGCTGTTGTTGTGGCGTTCGGTTTTGAGAATATTACTCCACTGGTGCCTAATTTGATGCAATCGAAATGTAGAACCTGTGAACGAAAAGCATTTGTAAATATTGCCTCAAAAAAACAGAAATATATTTTCATCTTTTACTCATACCTAATTAATTTCAGTTAGTATAGGTATTGTGTTTTTTTTTAATTATATTGATGGTATGACCAAGATTTTTTCAAAAAGGGGGGGTAACTTGCCAACTTCGATATATTTTTTTTACCGCTAGAGGGCGGAAGCAGTGTTCAATTTAGAAGTACATATTTATCCACATTCAGGAGTAAGCTGAAAACATTGCTTTTCAGGAAAAGTCACGGCGCCCTTAAGATGGTCACGGATCATTATGCGGCGCCAAATACAAGTTGTTCATTTTATTATTATCTCATATCTCATTTATTAAACAAAACAATATTTGATTCTACATTTTGAATACAATATAAGATTAACAATAAAATTTTAAAAATAACGTTAAATAACAAAAACCATAAAATATTAAAATAAATTTATGTATATTCAAAATGTAGAACCCCAACATTATTCGAGTTGATTCTTCCATGATGTTCTATGAAATAGTACAATCATGGGAGATCACTTACAGAGCTACAGGGACAAAAACCTTCTTACTATCCTGGTGGACGATAGAAGTACGGTCTTCTGCATGCTGTATTTGAGCCTGTCATCTACTCCCAGTTTTCTGAGATTGTTTGACAGACTCTTAGGTCTGTATTAAACCATTCACAGACAACACTATAGGCACGATGATTGTGGTAGGTGTTCTCCACATATCTTTGATTTCGTGAGCAAGATCAAGATATTTTATTATCTTATCTTATTATTATTATCTCATATCTCATTTATTAAACAAAACAATATTTGATTCTACATTTTGAACATTATTATCTCATATCTCATTTATTAAACAAAACAATATTTGATTCTACATTTTGAACACAATATAAGATTTTCAACAATAAAATTATTATTATTATTATTATTATTATGATCTTGCCTTAGGTATCATTTAAAAAAATTGCACATAAAATTAAATGAATGATCTGAACTCACCAATATTGGAGCACTGACAATCCTTACTTCCAGATCTATACACGTGTGAACGTTGAACCCATCCAAGTAGATTTGGAAGAATCTTACACAAATATCTATTCCAGTAGGGACACCTCCCGCCAGAACTGGAAAACAGATGGGAGGAGGGTTCGCCGCTGAAAATATTGTAAAAACAATATATTATAACCTCGAAAAGTTGTTTGAATAGCACCATTTTGTAGAAAGAAAAGGATCACAGAGCGTAGGTACCTATACGTCTAAATGCGTTCACGACACGTGAATTAAGTTTAAGATATAAGTATAATATTGCTATTGGGTTAGTTCCTGGCACCTTGATGCTGTTCGGTTGGACTGTTGAAAATTCTTTGGTGCTCTTTGGATTTTTTCCGGATGCTTTGGGGTGTAAGTTTGGCCTAGCCTTGCGGCTGACTCAGTGAATAACCAATCACGCGTGTAACAGAGCCCATCATTATTTCTAATTTCGTTATTACTGTTTAACATAATTTATGTATTTGATATGCCGGTTGGTGAATGTTTGATTATAAAAAAAAATAACATGTAGGTACCTACCACAAACAGAGGTGTAAGTTTCATAGGGACTTACACATCATTGGAGGTAGGAACCTACAGAAACACAGAGTTATATTCCATAGGAGGTAAGGTACAACAAATTACGAATAGGTAGGTACAGACATAACTTTTTACGTAAAATGTATTCTTAGAAGTAGAGATACGAGTGGATATGTGGATCTCGCATAATATAGATACCAACATATCTATGTATAGGAAACCATAATTATATTCATCAGAAAAGTTTGCTGTAAACACTTACTTACCTGACAAAGAGGTGTGATAGACGTTTTGACTGTCAATATAAACATCCAAATTGAATCCGAAATTATTCTGGTCGTAGGTCACGTTTATACAAGCTAAAAAAATAAAAAAATATCTGAGTCTTAAAATAATAATATCGGTAATGGAGTGAGGAATGAGGATATTAAAAGAATGAGCGGTTTGGCCATGTGGAATGAATGGATGACAAAGAAGATATACTCATCTGAAAGAGGGGGTCAGAGGAAACACGGGCATCCGAGAACCACGTGGCTTGGTCACGTGGATCAAATTCTCAAGGACGGTCGCGTGTTGAGTAGGAGAAATCAATGTGAGTGTATGAGAAATTATATGATAGTAGAAGAGTGAAAGAAGTTCCTATGTCAGGATAGATCTATATGGCGTTCCGTTCTCTCTACCTACCCAACATGGGATACGGAGTGTAGTATATATAGTATAGTAAGGACTGTAAGGAGTATACAAAAAATGACAATTTTTGTATGTACAAAAAATTGTACAGATTTGCAATTTCATTTATATCATGAAAAATAATGTTTAAAATGTAAAAAAATACCTACCAGTCTTGTCAAATCGGACAGCAGTAATATTGATTCCAACACAACATCCACAGGTGTATCCATTACAACTACAAGGATCTCCAATGAAGGGAAGTCTCAAAGACTCTCCAGGCTTTATCCAAGGCCTCGGCATCATTTCTTTGATCACCTGAAATACACAAAAAAATCTGTCTGGAAAATAATTATATGACGAAAGATGCTACACATCTTTCTTCTATTGTATTTCATTGTGTGTGTGTGTGTGTGTGTGTGTATTTTTTTTTAATTAAAGATGGTTTATTTATTTATTCAACCAGACACACGCAACAGGCCCAACATATACATCTTAAAAATAAAATACAATAAAAGCAGAAAACATGAATAATGTTGCGTCCCTTTACAGGCGTAAACGTGTCGTGTCCTGAGTTACCCCTTTTGTTATAAACTCAAATACAAATGTGTCGTGAAAAGGGAGTTTGCCGGCACCTGGGATCAAATCGCGTTAACGAACTTAAAAAAGTCCATCTCTTTGATTGTATCAGCATTAACGACCACGCCTTCCCCTACACCTTCGAACTTTTATATTTGTTTATGTTTAATTCAGTATAGAACAGCACCTGATGATGCGAACTCGGAGTCCGCGAAACCGGTCGTGCGTAAGTCTTACTCAACAGTAACACAAAATTATTTCATAAGTCCATCTCTCTTTATCAATTTTATTTTTACAATTAACCATGTTGTTCTACAATACTTACTCATGAAACTGTCGTTGGGGTGTATAAAAGAGAATATCGGAGCCTTTGGCAAGTCGCCCAAAAGCACATCTCGCGACAAAATGGGTTGCTGGTTCAAGTCCCGTCCGGGGCACTACCAAATGAGGTGACGTTGTCTTTTCTAAGCTTTATGAGGTAGTTTCGTGTGTTAAGTTTCCATCTCTGTTTTTAGGCTCAAACTTTTCAACATTTGTATATATTCTATTTGTACATTTTTATATACCTACATTATTATTTTAGTATAAAATATAGAATTTAGATGATAGATGTACGACCAATACGACGTTGTTTACAATATTATTACTACGAGTATGTACTGGCGGAGCTATTGCGGTGATGACAAAAACGTCAAGTGAATTATAATGATGTTTAATTACCTACCAATTTGCCTTAGGCTCGTAGAGAAACTGGTGTAATTGCTTATACCTACATATGTACCTAGATATATGTAACATAATGTCATATAAGTAATTATTATACAATGTATACCTTAATCCGGCTTCACTTAGGAGATAATTAATAAATAGAAAAAATAATCGTAACACTTTATTTATCAAAAATAAAAATCATGGGTAATTTAAATATGTCATATGTCAGTAATGAATTATCTGTTTAGTTAGAATATTAAGTTCCTGTTTTTATGAATAGATTTCTGAAATTTGACAAAACCAATAGAATGTGAATATATTTTGTATCTTATCTCCTAATGGAGTACCTATATTTATTATTTTTATTAAACTGTAATTATGTAGATTGTTTCTAGTTTAATTCGTATGGCTTAAATAATATCAGATTGATTTTTGTTTTCTTGTTGGAATGTATTGTTTTCTTATTGGAATGTTTTATTTTATTTATTTATTTATTTATTTTTTTTATAAAAAGATATATCTGGTTTTTTGTTATACAACCTTATACACCTTTCACAGCAAGCTAAAAGCTTGTGTTGTGAAAGGGGAGTTTGCCGGCACCTGGGATCGAACCCCGGACCCCTTGTTCACAAGGCCGAGACTCTACCTCCAGGCTACCGACGAACTTATTAAAGTTGATTCATAATTTAAGATAATTGAAAAAGAAAATAGGTATAATAATGGTAGTTAATCATAAGGTTATTATAAGTTATAAAATTAAATGTTATCTTTATAACTTGATTAAATAAATAAATAAATAAATGTTCTCGATTGGTTCACCTTATATCGTGAACATCACTTAAGCCAGCCTAGAGCCAATTCGTAAGCGTTGGGACGCCTTTTTCACTTCTTCCGATTAGATTTTCCACAACGTTTCATTGTGTAAACATGGTTTTCCAGTCAACATGTCTGATTGGTTTTATAATAAACAACTGTTGAACTTATTGACTGGAGCCAATATCTTCCAGCTAACCAAAGTAATGTTTGGTATTATGTTGACGATGTTTACGCCTGAACTTAATCCTAATTACAGTCCTTATTCAAATTCAAAAGTATTTATTCAACATTTATACAATATATTACACAAAAATATCGTAGAAAAAACAACATAAATACGATTATATTATCAAGGTGCTGGAGAATACTCAAAAAAGAATGAAAAAACAATACGCCAATCATCAACTTCTCTATCAAATTACAACAAAAAATTAACAACTTTAAATAAAAACTTACATGTTTGTCTTTGAGACTGTAGAATACTGATACTTCAGAAGGATCTTCTAAGACTTGTGCTTTCCTTGCAATGTAATCACCAAGTTTCTTCACCTCTCTGCAAGTATCAATGTTGTCTGGAAAATAAAATAGAATAAAAAATAAGAAGTATAGATAAAAATGATTTGTGCACATACCGATTGATAACTGATTATTCCAGGCCACGGACTAGAAATAAAGACGCTCTAGGCAAAATGGTCTACTGGCGCCAGTTTACACACTAATATTTTTTTGAATACATAACGAATTAATTTGGTCTCTTTACTATTCTCTGTGTCGGTGTTTGGGTAGTAGAATTCTATAATTAATTAAAAACAAATGTTTCTTCCACTACATTGATTTTTAATTGCGAGAGGTGCCTT